>NW_010729201.1:559543-691391 GCF_000365185.1 Nelumbo nucifera
GCTGCTACCGTGCGGTGCCGGGCGTGTGCACGGTGCGTGCTGCCGTGCGGTGCGCGCTGCTGCCTGGCGGTGCGTGCTGCTGCCTATGACTGCGCCGCAGTGCGCTGCCGGATGGTGTGACCATAACAGACATCACCATGAGAATCGTGTACATAGAGGACTTGCCTCGGCCTAGCATTCTCGGGGGGGCAAAGGAGGTCGCTCCCGTCGCTCAAGAAGAGCCGAGCTGGATTGACCAGCTCGCGGGCTTCTTGCTACACGAGACCCTCCCTGCAGATCGCAATGCATCTAGAAGGGTGCAAAGCCAGGCAACCAAATACGTCGTGATAGACAAACGGCTGTACTAGAGATTCTACACGCTCCCCTACCTGCGTTGCTTGCAACCTACCAAAGTCGAGCTCGTACTCCGCAACATTCATGAGGGGTTGTGCGGCGGGCACTTGGGGGGCAGGGCCCTCGCCCATAAGGCACTCCGACAGGGATATTATTGGCCAATAATGAAGACATACGCTATTGAGCTCGTTAGAAAATGTGACAAATGCTAGAGACATGCCAACATTCACCACCAACCCGCTGCTGACCTCAAGTATCTCACCAGCCCGTGGCCCTTTACACAGTGGGGCATCAATCTACTCGGACCATTCCCGCCAGCAACGGGTGGGAGGAAGTTCTTAGTAGTGTCTGTGGAGTACTTTACCAAGTGGGTAGAAGTCGAACCCCTGGTAACGATCACAGCCCGAAATGTTCAAAACTTCTTTTGGAAGAACATCGTGTGCCGCTTCGGATTACCTCGGATATTGATTTCTGACAACAAGCAGTTCGAGGACATCAAATTTCAAGACTGGTGCCAAGACATGGGAATCCGACAGAACTTTACTTCAGTCACACACCCTCAAGCAAACGGTCATGCAGAAGTCACGAACAGAGCCATCTTCCGTGGACTAAAGGCTCGGCAGGACCGAGCTAAAGGATTGTGGGCAGATGAACTACCCAGTGTTCTATGGGCCTATCGGACTACGGAGAAGACCGCCACGGGAGAAACACCCTTCAATCTCACCTACGGCACTGAAGCAGTGATCCCCGCAGAGATCAAAGTACCTACGCTACGACTAGAAGCATACAGTGATCAGACAAACACAGATGAGCTACGTACCAACCTCGATCTACTCGACGAAGTAAGGGACCTCGCGTACATCAGGACTGCAGCCTACCAGCATAGAGTAGCTTGGTACTATAACGCTAGGGTCAAAAAGGGGAACCTCCGCATTGGTGACTTGGTCCTTCGTAAAGTTATGGTACCTGAGCCCGACGCTGGCAAGCTTTGGTCCAGCTGGGAAGGTCCTTACCGAGTGAAACGAGTGCTTGGGGAAGGAACGTACGAGCTCGAGACCCTCGAAGGGAAACAATACTATCTGTAAGAACTGAGTAGGCCACGAGCCACTCCCAAAGCCCAAGGGCCAGAATACCGAGCAAACATGACCTCGGCACAACAGAACACAATCACCTCTATGACATAGGCAGACTTTGAGAGTGGGCCACGAGCCACTCCTCCAGCCTAAGAACTAAAACATCGAGCTAATGAAGAAACCTTGGCCGCATACAAGACTTAGTCGCCCCATCAGCATGAACCAAGTACTTGCAACGCCCAAGGTGCGGGCGGCTCGGGCACAAACCTTGTAACAAATAGCCCGCCCTGGCATAAAACAAGTTGAACCCGTTAAGGACAGCTGATGGCAACCTAACCCGAGTGCAGACAGGTCGGTCATGTGCCCTACTATGTCACCCACCTTGGGGCACATAAAGCTACCCCTACTAAGTAATGGAGTACAGTTCGGGAACACAGCGGTTGAGGAACCCCCGCTTCGCGTAATTAGCCAAATAGCCTAACGGTTCAGAACAAAGCGATCACTTTGGCAAATAAACGAAAGACTTGCTCAGATACTCAACAAAGTAAAGTTTTTATTACGTAAATGTCGTTACAAAAGTCTGTTACAAGAAAAACAGAGAGAAGACTAAGCACGTAAGTACAGAGCCCGAGCTATTTTGGAGGCTCGCTGTCTTTGCTAGAGACCTCCTTGGGGGCAGTAACTGGGCCAGCATCCTCTGCTGCATCTTCAACGCCTTCATCCTCAGAATCTGGATCATCCTTTGACTGACGCACGAGGTCGTCAGTGATCCGCGAAGTGGTGATGGTGCTCGTATCCAGGTCGGGGTAGAGGTGCCTGATTAGCCACCGACTGAGCTTGAAGCCCTTGCAGTAGGCCTCGGTCATCACATCGTCAAACCTTGAAGAACTGACATAGTCGATGACGGCCTGAGCTTTGGCCTCCTTGAGAGCATCCTCGAAGGTCACTGTCTTCTCGTTAATATCTTCTTGGAGGTACTCCACCTCGCGCTCCAGCTTCCCCTTTGCCTCCTTGAGGCCCTGCATCTCGAGCTTCAGGGCGTCCCGCTCAGCCTTGAGGCTGTCCACCTTGAGCCCCAAGGCCTCTTGGCCGATCTTGAGCCCATTTATCTCGGCCCTCAACTTGTCCTTGTCTCGGGCCAGCTCGCCCTTCTCTTCCATTAACACCTCGATGAAACTCTTCTGAGCCAAGGAGTCACTCTCCAGGCGGTGGACCTGATCGCGAACTGCCCTCAGTTCGGTATGGGCTGCGCGGGATGACTTCTTAGCCTCCAGAGCCCGCCTCGGATGCCGATCTGATTGAAGGGCCAAGGCGCGAACGGCGGAGTTCACATGCAAAAGGGAAACCAACTAAAAAAAAAAACTCACCACCATAGTATGGGTGGCAGCTCGGGCACCAAGCTGACCAGGAGTGGGATCAGCCCACTCGGTGACCTCCCCCGGGTATGCAGCCAGCTTACTCTTCTTCAGGTTGCACTGGGGATTCAAGACGGTTTGGCTCCCCTGACCCTCCGACCTGGACGCTGTCATCTCTACATCACGAGTGGACCCCTCAGAAGCCTTGGCAGTAGCTTCAGCAGGATGAGCCCCGGAAGTAGCCTCTATAGCACAAGCCTCGGCAACGCTCTCAACAGCAGGTTCGGTGGGCTTAGCAACGGGCTCCGCTACCACCTTGGGCTCCTGAGGCACCGCGTCTCCTTCTAGGTCGATGACAGGTGGAGTGCCTGGGAGCTCGGGCTCCGGAGCTGAAGCCTGCGGAGGTTGAGTCTCGGCTGAGGCTTGCGGAGACTCGATGCGCGCCTTCTTGGCTATACGTTTCTTTCTCTTCATCTGGCGGAAGAGTCTCTGGTTGTCTATCATCTCCACCTCCATGGGACCTGCAGTAAAACACGACATTAGCAATCTCGAAGTAAACATACATACAAAATTCCGAAGTAAAGCAAAACCTACCCAAGCTCAAGCCGGCCTGGACGAGCTTCTCTTCGGATGTGAAGTCTTTATAATTTAACTCGAGCTGAGCCAGCTTCTGGAGTGCCTTCTTGGTCTTCCCATCTAAGATGACACTGAGGTCTTGAACAACCACCCTCCAGTCAGTAGGGAAGGGCCACCCCGTACTGCTCCGAACTACTAAGTAGTTCCGCTTCTAGGCCGGGACTTTACTCGGGAGTCTATGCATAAGCTTGAAACCCGGGCGGGGAGATAGGTAGTAAGACCGTCTGTGCCCGGGGAGCATGCCCGAAGCACTCTTCTTTATGGCCAAAATGGTGCTAAGAATGTCTAGGTCGATAGGGAGAGATCGGTCAAAGCAAAGAGAAATGGTCCCAACTATATTCCGTATGGAATTCGGGTGAAGTTGATCCAAAGTAATGTTGAAGTGCACCAGCACCTCGGTAATCAAGTGGTGGAGAGGGAGTCGGAGTCCGGCTACTAACTGCTCCCTAAAGACCACGATCTCATCGGGACCGTGCTCACATGGAAAGCTGCCGGTAGGAAGACTGTAAGAGTACTCCCCAGGAAGGTGGAACCTCTGTATGAGGTCTTGGATTCTCTCTGGAGTCATGGTGGAAGGGCCGAACTGATCTGGCACCTGACCTCGGTGGGAGGTGGATGCCAGATAACTCGAAGTCACCCGTACACTGGACGGCTGGGCGGCAGAAGAGCCACCCTGAGCCGAGGTACCCACCTCGGGCTCATCGATGAGGCTATCTACACTAGACAACATAACGAGCTAAAGGGAAGAAACAAACTGGAAGGGAAAAGGAAGCTCGGGAGAACTCACCAAAGGAACGCGACCGGACTGGGAGAACGGGACGAACTGGAAGACCCGATCTAAGGGACCTCTGGCGCGAGCTCAAACACTAACGACGAAAGCTTTGTGGCGAAGAAAYGGCCAAGGGTCCCCCCTATTTATAGCCACAGTTGTGGGCTCCTTGAGGCGAAAATGGTTTAGCGCGTTTTTTACGTCCGTGAAGTCCAAATCGCGTGAGGTCCGCGCGTAAACTGGACGCGACTTGGGTCTCTCTTGATCGAACCGGGCACTAGACCGGTCCAGCTGGATGGAGCGCACAACGGAGTGGCATAAGTACCGACGCCAAATCCGCCCGGCGCGTCATGACCTCCCCGTGCTGGGTCATCGCCGCCAGCGCAGGGAGTGGGGGGCAATTGATGGAGGGTGATTTGGCCCGACCTCACATTACGGGTACACGTGGGCGTGACCTTGCTCAAACAGTGACTCAGCGTGACAGCGCAACGGATGCAACCACAACTCGGAGGGAAGGTTCCACCGAGTTCAGCTCGGCAACTGGGCGGATAAACTACTTGCCGGGAGCCGCCTTACCTGCACCTCCTCCCCGGGGTTAAGGCACTTCGGGGTGCTCCGTGTTCGGGGTACCCTGACCTTTCTTGATGCCCGAGCTCCTCCTGATGGACCTCGGGCCACCCCCAGACGGGAACACACTGACCCATCTCAAGATGCCTAGGGGTGAAAACACTTCGGGCCAGATAGCTCGGCATAGCTTGCCACAGGCAGCTCGCCGCTTACGGGATAGCCCGGCACAAGGTAACCCGTGAAGGGGTAGTACAGTGTACCGTAGGAAGATCTCCTGCCTAACCACCGTACCCGACAAATCTGGGACAACCGCCATGTCCCTTGCTAGAGAGGGTCGTGCCTGCCACCTTTAGAGGGTATCATACACCTGACGGGCACGGACCCAATAGTAACAACCCCGTGCGTGCCGCCTCAGCCCAGCCTGTAACGGCTGTGGCAGGCTGACAGTGGTGGTTGTACCTGCCCTATCAGAGGCCAGTAGGCCCGGTGCAACGGAATTCTGTTATAAGGAGCCTATTCTCAGAAAACGGGTATCTAGAAAATCTCTCACGCTACCTCACTCTTAGCTTTTATCCTATCTTTGCTTCTTACACAGAATACTGACTTAATCGTCGGAGCGTTCTTGCCGGGCAAACCCCCCGGGGATTCTTCTTCTTCCTCGTCTCAGGTACCTCCCGGGAGCCACGCGAGTGCCAGATAGGAGTGACCGGATCACGCTACATCAAGGATAAATTAGACAACTTAACCACTAATGGGGATCCGGAGTCGTAACTCAATGACAAATTCCCTCAAGGATTTGCTGTGTTCTACACGCATGGCACCCGCATCCATATGTATATATGAAACATTGATGTGTTCCCTCGTAATTGGTTAAAAAACTCAACACAGCATATGAAGGAGCAGATCTAATGTTCTAATAATCATAGAATTCTCTCCTATAATTTTATTTTAGCAAAAACTTCCCCTAGATTTTTAAAACAAAAACCTCCCTTCCATCAATGTCCAAGATGAAAAATACTAAATCGAAAAACCATTTTTTCGAAATACCTATTTTACCCTTTTGTAAATTAGTTTGCATCTATTTTTACTAAAATAATATCGTTATTGACATATTATACTCTTTCCTCTCCCATTGACCTCTTTACCCCTGAACTCCATCATCTGAAGAATAGGAACACAACAATGATTTCACCAATCCAAATCCATTATACAGTTCTCTTTTCTTCTCCTCCCTCCTCACCGTCCCTACACAACACACCAAACCACCATTGGAACCACCTCTCTGTGGGGGCGGTTCCTTGTTGTATTCCAATGCATAAAATTAATCCAGCTCTCTCTTTTAACTCCGAGAACATGAAATTAATTCAGCCGTATTCCAACTGAATACACTACTATATTGGAAAAGCGGAGGTTGCAGGTTAACCATCAGTTTTCTTGCAAACTGCAATGAAGATTGAAGAATGATCATAACTCATAACATAACATAACCTTTCTCTTTCTCTCTCTCCGTTTGGTGTTTGAATCTGACCAACGATCGTCACCATCGAGCTGAGTGCAAACTTGACAGCTTGTCTTCTTCTTTAGATGATGCTTGGTTGGGAATGGCGACCACCGTGATTCTGACGGTGGTATTGTATTCGCGATGGAGATTCAGGCTATATGGGGGCAGTTCGATGCTATGTAGGGATAGTGATGAGGGAGGAGAAGAAAAGAGAGAGATAAATAATAGGTTTGGATTGGTGAAATCAATGTTGCGTCCCTCCTCTTCAGACAGTGGAGTTCTCTGCTGACATGCGTAAAGTTTGATAATACAGGGACTGGTCTGTTGCTGCTAAAAAACCATGAATCTTGATATGTTCCTTCTTCACAATTCTGACCTGAACGAGGAATGTCGACACGTTCTTTTATTGATCACCTTGAAGTTGAATAACTTGGCCTAGCTTTGGGTCCTAGACAATAGTACCATTGCATCAAAATTCCTTCTTCAAATCCTTAGTATTTTGATGTAACTGAATTCCTACCTCAAACCATGCACTATTAGGATTTTTTGACCATTTCCCTATTGTATACGCACATGCACGTACTCCTTTGCCCCAACGACCAAGTCCTTAGCATTTGCCTTTGTAAAGGGATGGAAGGTTGTAGGAATCTAGATGTTGAGTTCAGACATGAACCTTGGATGCTGAAAGTGGAGGACTACAAATGGAGTTTCGAAGGTATGGCCAGTTGAAGAAGAAAGAGATCGACGGGAGAGGAAAAGGGGATAACATGTTGATAGGGGTAAAATAGGTACTTAGAAAAAATGATTAATCAATATAACAATTTTCGTCTTGGTCATTGACAGAAGGGAGGATTTTGTCAAATTCTTTAAAAATCTAGGGGAGGGTTTTGCTAAAATAAAACTATAAGGGAGGCTTTTATGATTGTTAGAAACTTTAGGAAAGGTTTTTGTATTTTGTCCTATTTTAAATTGAATTGTTACCACCACTTTTGGAATTCCCCGAACTGAAATTGAACCAAATCAAGTGATTAACYAGTTGTTCGGCTTTTGTTTTTGATTGGTTTAGATCTTTGATTTTTTATTTTATATTTATAATATATATTATATTACAAATATTATAAAAATAACAAATTGTATATTATAAATAGATAATATATTATATATTATATACACATATACCGGTTACTTCGACTATCTGGTAATTTTTTTAGTTAACCAAAAACCAATCAATTCAATTAATTAGACTTTTTAGTCCATTTTGATTTTTTTTTAATCTTTTAGGTTTGGGTAAATTACAAAGACCCCCTTGTACTATGGGGTCAGTGACAAAGTCCCCCTTATATATATTATAATATATATAATATATTGTATTATATATATTATATATGCATATATCGATTAATTCGATTAACTGCTAATTTTTTTGAGTTAACCARAAACAAAATCAACCCTTAGTTTTTTAAAAATACTAAACCAGTCAATTCAATTAATTATATATTTTAGTCCAATTTGATTTTTTTTTATCTTTTAGGTTTGGGTAAATTACAAAGACCCCCCTGAACTTTAGCCGTTAGACAAAGACCCCCTTCCATTAATGTTCTGCCAGTAAAAAAATATTCATCAGATTGTTTAAAAATTTTTTAAGTGTCCAAACTATCCTTTTTATACTGTTCATTGTCTTCTCCATTGAAGTTAGGATTCCGTGCTTGTTCAAGAGAACCCATCTGAAATATCTGTAGCAGAAGCTCTTATTGTGTTTTTTGTGCTTGTTCAAGAGCCTCATCTTGACAAAGAACCCCCTGCCCTTGGTGGTTYTTTTGAGCTCCACCATCTCATCGTATGTTTAGAAAAAATAAATAAAACAAGAGCCAGAGGAGTTCAATTGTTGAGATGGGGCTTTCGTCTTTAGTTGGAGATGAAGTGAGGATGAAGATAGACATGGAAGAGATGGGTTGGTGGTGGTTCGTTTTTACATCATGATATATGAAATGAAACTCAAAAAAAAAAAAGGAAAATAATAGGTTAAATAGGTTTTAAGAGAAAAAAGGGCAAGAAAAATAAAATAAAATAAAAATTAGTGAGATATTTTGATAATTTAACGCTTTTCATCATGTGACTTAACGGCTAAGGGGGTCTTCGTCTAACTTGTAAAGTTCAGGAAGTCTGTCACAAAAAAAAAAAAAAGTATTGGGGAATTTCTTACTGGCCCCGTAGTTTGTAGTTTACCCTTTAGGTTTTTTATAAACACCGGCCCCTACGTCAAAGGCCCAGTCAGACCTTATATGATAAAGGATTGGTTTTTAATTTGACCAATTTCAAATTTTTTTGACTTGTGATGAAGGAATGTCCAAAATCTGGTCCTAAGAGAAGTCGAGACTATTGCAATCTGTTGGTTGCGTCCGCCGTGTCAAAGGGTTAAGTCATACGTACGTACATATGGCATATTGTAATGTCTCAAGGAGAAGGTGTGGGATGCATGTATTTATGATTGGGGATTGACCCAGTTCTGCGGATGGAAAGCAATTTCGGATCTGCTCCTCACACTTGGCGCCTCAAACGCACATCCTATCATGTATTGGGATCATTTCCTATAATTATTAATGAATATTCATGGAGATGTTCTCAATGCACGGTGAATGTGCCTATGAGACGCCCATTTGTGAGAATCAGATCCCGGTCACATGCTTTGAACCATTTCCATGGAGCTCACATCTGTTGTGACCATTAATGTCTTATTATCTCGTATGGTGGACGTAGGGACATAATACCTAACATGTGAGTTCCACCTGGAATGCCTTCTAAGAGAAACAAAATGGTGGGTTAATCCATGGTTTAACCTAATTCTCTTTGGTCATAGCGAATATAGACGTTGAAATTGCAAATCGGTTTGGAGTTCTCATGATGCAGGGACATGAAACGTATGTTTTGTTTTGTGGATATTTTGTAATAGGTGTTTATCAAAATATTATTATGTAATTGTTAAATTGATATTTTATTCATCATATTCATTCATATATATTGATATTTACAAAATTGGGTTTTGATTTATGTGTGCACCAATTGTTGGGGAAAACTTCATTTTAATGCTTCTTCCAACGGTTGAGTATTTATCCACTGTTTTGTTGATGTAGTGTCTAATGATGCCTAATTGTTAATATTATTTATCAAATAATTTTCTCGGTTTTAAAAATAATTCAAATACAAACATTTATTTAATAAACAAAAGATATACTAAATACATACGAAAAATATCTTGAAAGATTTTTCACTCCAGAATACTACTTCTAACAATATATTTTTTTTAAGGGAAAATCTATGATACCAAAAAAAGAACGACCAATTAAAGTACAACATGAATTTATTGATCATAAATTTTTCCGGTATCATGTCTTTTTGATATTATAAATTTTTGGTAATTTAAATAGCGTTTTTACTGAATGCTCTTTGATTTATAACTAGTGGCACATTGAATTACACCACTTCAATGTTCTAAAGCCGACTGAACCATTTTTGCCTCCAGTAGCAAGTTAGGGATCAATTGTGATGTATATATTTTAATTGAATAATGTATAATTATATTATACATAATATATATATGGTATATAATTATATTAGATATAACTTATATATTTTTATTAATTTTTAATTTTTAATACGTAAAAGAAATGATAAAACTTGAGAATTGAAGCCAAAATGGCATTTTTTTTTGCAAAAATAGTGGGGTATGGTGCTTTTGGCCTATTGGAACACATAAATTTTGAAAAGCGTAAAATAAAAAAAAGGCACAAATTTATAGCCTCCAAAATTTCAATACATTATAATTTGTAAAACGTGGCTTAATGATCAAATCAACGGTTTTGACTAATTTTTTGGTTTTAGAAAAAACCAAACCTGAAAAGGAACTGGGTAATAGTTTAGACGGTTCAACCAAATGAATCAACATCAATTAAAAACATTGACACCTGTGTTTTAAAAACCCTACTCGGAGGAGATCGGATTCGGTGCTTACAAGACATATGCACACTGTTCTCACAGCTTTTTAGAGCCATACATTAAAAATATCTCCGTGTTTATATGTTTTTTCATGGAAAGATATTATCAATGCAAAGCTGTGCAAAGCAACGTTTTTGAACCGCCCTTGATTTGGACGGTCGGACTGTTCAGCCCGGGAATATGGTAAAAAATCTGGATTTGGACGGTGCTTACAAGACAATTGGTTCCGTTTTATCCAAAACCTGGAATATGGTAAAAAATCGTTGAAAAATTTAATAAATCATTGATTCGGGTKGTCGAACTGTCTATCCATTCAACGGTTTTTAACCGTTTTTTTGTTTTTTAATTATTTTTAATTTTTCGTTAAAATAGGCCATCCATTCRAACAAAACGATTGGACCATTAACCCAGAAGCCGATGCCCAGAATGATTCCATTTCCAGATGATTTTTTAAAATGTTGATGCAAAACACTGTACAAACGATGTGAACACGGTCTGGTAAGGACTAAATCCGATTTTATCTCGGACCTGGCATGGACGTGGAAGTAGAGGTTGGGCTGTAACAGTGTAACCTGCAAGTCGGGTTGCGCGACTCGAAGACTTTCAATTACATGGTTTCGGGTTAGGATTTGGGCCATGAAAAAACTAACAAATTCCCGACCCAAGTTGCATCCGTAGGCAGAGCCACCGACACCCTTTTCAATTTTTGCAATTGCAAGAGATGCCGTTGTTGGATTAAAGACGATGATGCAACTCCGTTTAACAAAAGCATGAGTAAAAATAACACTTTTAAGGAACATATCTAATCTTTACTTTTAAATTTGATTTGATAACAAACTCACTTTACAACTGATTCTATCTCTACCAACAGGAAAGGGAGATGAACCGCCATGTTTGAAACTTGGAACCATCAACTAACAATCCCCTGTCCCCTGTCATCATCATCTCTAATTAAATTTGATATTATTTGCTTTATTCMTTAGGTGGAGTGGATTAACAATTTTACCTTTTCTTAAGTGCACCCCTCCCTCCTTTCCTCTACTTTTGGTTCTTTTATTTCTCAACCTTTGTCTTGGAATATTTTTCTTTTTAATATATGTAAAATAATGAATATATATTGCTGCTTGGTAGAGTTCAACTAATGTGTATTTATTAATATTAATAGTACGTTAAATCTAAATCTCAACCAAAATTATAACTATTGATACAGGTTGATACACCAAATGGGGTGAATTGGCCTGTATCTTTTTTTACTTTTTATTTTTAAATGTTTTTCCAAATCGATTCAGGGGTTGGTATAAGACATCTCTACCCCTTAACTAGGTCAAACACCAAAATGGTTATTATAGGAGCATATCAGCCTGTATCTTTGGCTGCTTTTATTTGGCACCACATTCTAGATTCCAGTTTATCGGTCTGTTATTTTTTTTGGATATCATATTTTTTTTTTAATAATAGTCGAACCCTTTTTCATATGATTGCTGTAGGGGTGCATCGGAGGGTCACCAATACAATACATATTAATGAATAGGTTGTAAATTTTTAATCCTTAATTTCAATCAAGCATGTTAAAGACATCTTATTTTTCATTACTTCACGCTTTCACAAAATATACTTTTATGACAAATGATATATTCTTCAATTCTGGGGTGTTACGTGGGATATTTTATAAAATTTTATCTTTTACAAAAAATTAATGCAATATATATATATATATATTTATTTAAATAAAAACACAAATTATAGTGGAGGATGTTAGTAATAATGATAATAGCATTAGTTATAGATATAGATATAATAAATAGGGGTTGAAATCTGTGTTCATGGTTGAGACTCGATCTTCATTCACCTACCAAGTATCAACTACCACCCTCCAATATCATCCCCTCTTTTTATTAAAATGGACAAAAGACAAAACATTTCTTGGTGGGGCAGTTGAGGTTTGTGATTTTGCTGTGACGCGACGCCTGACCTACCATATCACATTCACCCACACATGGAGCTTCAGAAAGCTATGCTGATGCTGATGTATTAATTTAACACCCCAAATCATCATCACACTGCAGTGCGAAGCCCTGGCTCTATCCTGTAGTGTAGCCACCCCTTCACGCCATTACACCATTACGCTTGACGATTGCTTGTGGGAGCTCAAGTCACTTCTTTATCCATCTCATTCATCATCATCGTTCATGCCTTATCTCAGTTATATGGAGTTCGTTATACAAATTTTATTTTGTTAATATGTTTTATTTAAAATTATATCTATTGATCAAGTTTCAAAAAATTGATATGTTCCATACGTTGGTAGAGGTGTGTCAGATAAATCGAAATTGTTTTTTTTTTCTTTTTTTATTTTTTTTCTGAACCTCCTTCACTCTCTGAACCAGTCAGACCCCGATACACCCACTATAGGAACGTATCGAAGAGGTCTCGGAATAATACATATCAACCGATTTTGAGCTTGTAAATGTCAAGACTCAAGAGATTTCCTTATCGAAGAGGTCTCGGAACAATACGTATCGAAGAGATTTCCTTATCGACTGAAGCTAAGTGGACGATCCATACAGTCCAAGAAACACTCGGGCCGCCTCTGGATCTGCTTGCTCTCATTATTTATTTCCATCGTACATGTCAGCTCTGTCTCGGACTCTCGGACTCGGAGGGAATTGTGTTTGAATTTTTGGGCCGCCTTGCTAAGTTTTACATGCCTTTTCCTCCGAGTCAATACCATAACGGTTCAACCACTTGGCCCAACCCCGTGATATAATAACTACAGAAAAATTCAAAAAGCTGACAACCTAAAATGATCTAACCATCTGAATTAATAATGGTCCCGATTTGTAACCAGGGTGAGGGGTTAATGGTCCACCAACAAAATTCTTGGATCGTTTGAGCTGAACCACCAGAATTTCCAACCAATCGACCCGATCCCAAAATATGGAACACAAAGTGACAGAGATGGTGGTAGGTAGACCAGTTTAACTTTGGCACGGTCTCAAATTAGAACCCATCTCTGCTTAAAAAATGAATTAATCAGGGCTCAGGGTCCAAGAAATTGGCCTTGGATTCGGTTCGTTCCTGGTCCTACTTTTTGAACCTTGTCATTTGCGCGGCCGACACAACCAACCCAACGGCCCTCCTCTCCAAAGTCCAAACCTATTCTGCTATCCTTCCTTCGCAGGGACTGCGTTTGGAATGGTTACATTCAATTTATTTCATTTTTTGGGGGAGAGCTCATTTTTCAAATATTGATTCTTTGGGCCAAACGTATCCTAAGACTGATGGGCTTGTTTTGGTTTCAAACAGAACAATCGCCCTTTCGAATTATAAACGCAGTGGCATTCTCGTATTTTCATCACTGCGTCCGGCGCTTTTACGGATTTCAGAGCCCTCCTCCCAGGCCCAGCTCCTGCAGCCATTGTCCGACATTTCCACGTGGCAACTATATCGGCCGTAAATGACTTTATTTCCCGTTTTGAAAAGCAACAGTGGTTTCCACTTTCACCACTCCCGAAATCCCACGTGGCTTTTATCCACCGTGGGGCCCGCAGTAACGTAAACATTTTCAAAATAATTACTTTCAAATTTTAACCTTTTCCTGCTCCGAACGGTCGGATCCTCTGTTGCTTCCCCATTTACTGCCGTCCGATCTATGATCATGTTTAACATTTAACCCTTGTACTACACAAACATAAGCTACGCTCTCTGTCTCTAAAGCTGGATGAGAGAGAAGGAGAGAGAGAGAATCTTCTGACAGGCTGAACTTTCCTTCTAGAGAGAGAGGGAAAGAGAGAGGAGATATGAAGAAGGTTTGATTTTTGAATGCGATTGTTTTTGTGCAGTTGTGCTTATTATTATTTTTTATCCTGTATTGATCTGTCCTCTTGCGTTAATGCTCGGGTACTTACCTCCATTTCAAAAACTTCGTCGCTTCTGAGATGATTCTGCTCTCTGATGTATGTTTATTTTAATCAATCCGACCGTTTGATGTCTTCAGGGAAGAAAAAGGAGAGCTCCCTTTCGCGTTTCTGCTGGTACTACTCATGAAACAAAAGCTATCTGCGTCGCCGACTTGATCGAATGAGAAATGATGAGTGACGGAGTGGAGGAGAGTTGAACATCAATCCACCAAGTTGCTTTCCAGAAAAGAGAACGGATTCCTGGGCATCTAAAGGTTGGTCTTTGGAGCTACCCATCGTGCTTTCCTTGGTTGGTTGCTGTTTCGGAAAAGGATTTCCTTTTCTCCTTTCTTTCTTTCCCTTTCTCCCTTTCTTTCCCTCTCTCCGGCCTTCTTTTGCAAAAAATGTTTCTCTCTTTCCTTTTCTTCTTTCTCTCTCACGTTAAGGGTTTCTGTATTTTGGGACTTTGGGTGTTTTTACCATGCAATCGTCTTGCAGACCAGAAAGCAGTTCGGTGCCCTAACCTTTGATGTTTGAGAAGGATAGTTATTTCAGGTATATACTTATTTTTATATTTGTTCTTCCTTTTTTTTTGTGGCTTTAGAGTTGCAGTAAGCTTCTATATTTCACACTCCATAACCCATTCAACTGCAGAAAATAGGGTATTATCTTCCCTTTAAAGCAAATTCTCCACCTCTATTTGTCTCTGGAGAAAATTAATAAGAAAAATGGCGAATTTACACTAAAGAAATGGCAATCCAAGTAGATTCGAACTTGACAGTCTTTTTTAAGAAATCTGTGTCGTCAGATCCTTACGTTGATGGTTTCCTTCTGGGCGTGGTGACAAAATTTAGAAGAGTAAAGGTACTAGGCCTTGTCTTGGTAGAGAGAGACCAGATAGGACTATTTTGCCCTTGAATTTGTTCAACAACTTTTGGCATGAGCGATGAAGAGTGAGTTTCAAAAGGGTGTTTATGTATTTTCACAATGGAAGTATTTGTTCCATCCTTTTCCATTTTCACCAACTGTTAATGGTGATTTCTCTTCTTCTGGAAATCTGGACTACTCTGGATGACTCTTCGTTTAACTTTTCGACAACACCCGTGTGTCATAATGGTACTTGGATTTTGTGGGTCGTAGCCTGATTTCACCAACGATCTATCTGTGATTTCCAAAGATGCTCTGAAACTCCGGATCTTGGCCCCTTCTCCACTGTGCTCTAGCTTTTTAGAATTTATTTCTTATGATTGCAACTGCTCTTCTTATTTATGTACGATCAACCTCCTGCTTTTCCCTTTTTATCTAACAAAACAGCTTTCTCTTCCTTAACTTAGCATCGTTTCTCTGAATTTCAGCTTTCTGTGGCTCCTGTAATACATAGATCAGTATCCACATAGTAGTCATGGTGGAAGATGGAGGAGAAGATGTTTCAGTCGATACCCTGTCGACTGAAGAGTGGTTATCACGTGCCCAGGAGCTTGTGCCGACAGCCTTGGACAAAGCCAAGGCAATCAAGAGGTTCCCAGGTCGCTGGAAGATGATAATTTCCAAACTCGAGCAGGTCCCTTCTCGGTTAGCTGATTTGTCGAGCCATCCTTTCTTCTCAAAGAATGCACTTTGTAAGGAGCAATTGCAGGCTGTGACAAAGACACTAGCTGAGACGATTGAACTGGCGGAGGTCTGCGTGCAAGAGAAATATGGGGGAAAGCTTCAGATGCAGAGTGATCTTGATGCCTTGTCCGCGAAGTTGGATTTGAATCTAAGGGATTGTGGGCTGCTTATCAAGACTGGGGTACTTGGTGAGGCCACTTTGTCTTCGTCCACTGCTGCTAATTCTTCTACAGAACCAGACACTACATGGAATTTAAGAGAATTGCTGGCCCGTCTTCAGATTGGACACTTGGAGGCTAAGCACAGAGCACTGGATAAGCTTGTTGAATTCATGAAAGAGGATGAGAAAACTGTGCTGGCTGTGTTGGGCCGAAGCAATATCTCAGCTTTGGTCCAGTTGCTAACTGCAACATCACCTAGAATTCGGGAGAAGACAGTCACGGTGATCTGCTCACTTGCAGAGTCAGGGAGCTGTGAGAATTTGCTTGTTTCTGAAGGTGTGCTCCCCCCTCTGATCAGGCTGGCTGAATCTGGGAGTGCAATTGGAAAGGAGAAGGCTACCATTTCCCTACAGAGATTGTCAATGTCTGCGGACACTGCTCGTTCCATTGTTGGTCATGGTGGTGTTCGCCCATTGATTGAAATTTGTCGGACTGGAGAATCGGTTTCACAGGCTGCAGCTGCAGGTACATTGAAGAATTTGTCGGCTGTGCCCGAGGTGAGGCAGAATCTTGCTGATGAAGGGACCATAAGAAACATGATTAACCTCCTTGATTGCGGATTGTTGTTGGGTTCCAAAGAGTATGCTGCTGAGTGCTTGCAGAATCTCACTGCTACCAATGATACTCTTAGAAAGTCAGTTATATCAGAAGGTGGAGTTAGGAGCCTGTTGGCTTATCTTGATGGTCCATTGCCCCAGGAATCTGCGGTAGGAGCACTGCGGAATTTGGTGGCTTTGCTATCAATGGAGGAAATGGTTTCACTTAGTTTTCTCCCATGTTTGGTTCATGTGCTTAAAGCTGGATCCTTGGGTGCAAAACAGGCTGCTGCTTCTGCTATTTGCCGAATTTGTAGCTCAGTAGAGATGAAACGATTTGTGGGTGAAGCTGGATGTATTCCTCTTCTTGTGAAGCTGCTCGAGGCAAAGACATATAGTGCACGAGAGGTTGCTGCACAAGCAATATCCAGCTTGGTGACACTTGCACAGAATTGCAGAGAGGTCAAAAGGGATGAGAAGAGTGTGCCGAATCTTGTTCAGTTGCTTGATCCAAGCCCTCAGAACACAGCGAAGAAGTATGCTATTTGCTGTCTCTCGTATCTGTCCTCAAGCAAGAAGTGCAAGAGGTTGATGATCTCATATGGTGGTATTGGGTATCTCAAGAAACTTTCTGAGATGGAAGTCCCAGGGGCCAAAAAATTGCTTGAACGTTTGGAAAGAGGAAAGCTAAGAAGTTTGTTTAGCAGAAAGTAGAGATATAAGTTTCCCGTGTAATGGAATTCTAATATGTAACTTCTACTTGGTGTTTCATCATCTGTATGAAGCAAAGTAATTATAATTAATCTTATCAATGGATGCCAACATGCAACATATCAAAGTAATTATTAAACTTATCTATTATGGTCACTTGGAAACCACCAAGAATGTGAGTTATGTCCTGCTTCATCGTTATCTATCTGAACCAAAGTAATAATTAACTTGTGAAATAGATCCAATCCTTGTCCATCCTGAAATGAAATTACTTATTTTTCATTGCTGTTTAGATAATGAGTTTTCTGCTTCCAGTTAGTAGGCAGGAAAGTTTGAGCATTCCAGTTAGGTGAAAGACTATTCCAAGTTAAATGCTTTGAGAACCGAAATGAAATGATTTTGCTCCACCTGGCATCCAAAAATTCTCACGTGAATTTATGACGTAAAGATGAAAGTTCTCTCTTTATATCTTGTTAGGTGGTTTTTAGTTTTATCATCTGTTTGTTTCACTTCTGAAATATGTTATCTAGTGTCATTTAAGAAATAGACATGTTATCTATGCTAGTCTAATTTTATAGTTTTCTATCTGATCAGCTCGTTCATTTTTTTAAACAAATTTGCCATGTTATATTTGTCTAGTTAGTCTCTTCAGATAGAAATTTACATGCGTATTTGTTGGATTCTGATATCTGATTTTTGTAGCTAATTTTAAACCTTACCCATATTTCTTTCTTTTGTTGTATCTGTTTGCCATTGCAACATTTGTTTCCAAAAGTCGTAAACCATATGATGTCTTAGACATTGTTTGTTGTAGGAATTGTCAGAAGACTGATCCATTAATTGGTGTGAGATTATTTCCAAATGCTATGTTCACTGTTTTAGGAGTTGAAGCAATTTGAGAAACCAGTTGCTGATTTCTTGCTCTGGGAGCTCATAAGATACAATTGGTGATCATTTGTCTTATAGCTGGTGTAAACAATTGTTTATTCTATTTTTTTCTAGTCATAAGTATATGAAGCAACAAATCCAAGCTCTTGAGAAACAGTGGTTCCATGGAGATTATTGTTATTGTAAATTTACTGTCTATAAAATAACCCGACATGGGTGGTTATCACTGCAAAAATCTTAATGTATTTTAGTCACTTTGTTCTGATGATTTTCCATTAAACTGTACCAAATGATATTTACTGCTCACAATGTTAATGCCGTGAAATTTCAGTATTTCGCAAGCTTGGTCTCCGCCTCATATAGTAGAGAATTAAGGAGGAAAGGCCCAACATAAATTTTACCCCACCCTCCAGTTGTAAAGGTGCTTGGAAAACAAACAGGGGAAAATGGACAGGGTGCAATATTTACCTGTTCTGCATTTACACTTCAAATAACTACAGCTTAAAGTTCCAAAAAAATTTGTAATTAACAAAGATGGAAAAGAAAAAAAATGGTGTCATAGTAAAGCCTGTATTTTGCTACTAGTTAGGGCGTCTGGAATTTATGTTGGCCCTATTTTCAGGAGAATTGTGGTGATGGGATGGGAATTTAGGATAAATTTAGATCATTGTAAATCACAAGATGAATAATCAACAGGATTTATTTTCTTGGTGCAAGTATAAATGGCCACTAGTGATCCATGTCTTTCTCATTGCCAGATAAAAAAATATGGACTGCTTGTTCTTGAGCTGTCAAGGATGTCAGTTAGCTGTGCCTAGATAAAACCATCCTTCATCCATTTCCATGGCATATAATAACTGTACACTCCAAACTTTGCAGCTGTTAGGATTTTGGACCTTTTGGTCAGTTCTAACTTTCAGATCAGTAATTTGGAGCCCTTTAACTGAACTAAAATGGCTTATGCACAGAGGAAAGGATGATTTGGGTTCATAGTTTATGTTTGTTCAGATCCACCAGTTCCTTACCCACAGTACACCAGTCGTTGGTCCTGACTCAGAGATGTCATTGTCAGGCCAATTTGTTAAAGGTTGGCCCAACAGATTCCAATTGAGTGTTCAATCAATGAGCCATCCTAGGTTTGTTTATTGCCTTAAAGAATGGATCCATGCACATGCACAGTGCAAATGGTGGTACTCATTCGTCCCTATAATGCCCCATGACTAATGAATTTGATAATAAGTTAGCTCAATGGCAACATCCTGGATCTGGTACAGCAGGGCCTGTCAAAACTGCATCAGATCAGCTACATAACTAACAAACTGCACCCTATTATTTACAGATGGGGAACCCAATATTCCAGGATCTCACGGTCAAGATTAATTAATGATCTGTCAATTTGGCCAGTACCAGTAGATTTAAATGATCTCTCTGCTTTTAAACCCCAAACAAGTCAGGCAATTCAATTAGGAATCACTAGACACAGTTAGAAAGGTTATTTCTTCAATTTGTTCTCTTTTTTGTAATTTCCATCAATGTCTTTTTCTGGTAATCCTCTGATAATTGACCCCTAGAAAACACTGTTCTTACACAGTCAGCTACCACATGGTTTATACAGACCAAAAGGAAATAAAGAAATCCATTCAAGATCAACCCAAAACGTTTCAGGTAGAAACAACAATTGTACCAAACACAACCTGAGACCATCTTTAACAACTTTCGAGTCTCTTTGGATGATGACAGTTCTGCTGCACCGGAGGTCTCTAGCTAGTGGAATGCATTTTCTTGCTGTTAATTCTTCCCCTATCAAGATGGGTACCTCTCCTGTGACATCCTATAGCCTGTTCACCAGATTTTATTTTCACAACAACATCAAAGTTGTCTTTCATACACAACATTGGTCATGGATTTCGATAACCCTTTTATCAGCAGTACCATGGCCAGCTAGTATCACATTCACTTTTTATTTTCTCATTGAATTCGTTGACAGCTATACCAACTTTATTAATCTTTATATATGAGTTGTCCTATTTCCAAAAAAAACTTGTTCACTCCTGTTAATCCAAATGGACCATAGTGTAAAAGTCACTTTTTGGCTAACAATCTTTAGAACTTCTGTTCTCTATTTCATATATGGGATGCAAATTGACATTTGAAAAAAAAGGTGGCTTACTGTTTCCTTCTGAACCAAGCATATTATATATGAAGGGTGAATATTCATTCCTTTTTTTTGTCAATAGGTCTCACTGTAGGAGCTTATTCTGAACTAGAAGACAAAGAAAGACCGGAATTTTGGACCAATTCTACTTTCCATACTTTCTCTAGTAATTTCTCTACATGATTTTGTTCTGTTCTGCTCTACTCGTCAACATTGGGTAACAGGAACCCATCATAATCCATAGTTTGTCTTTGTAGGGTGTTATTGATATAGGGGTGTATTTTATTTGTTTTCATAACTGCTAGAGGTAGCCGATTCCTGGTTATGGGATCCATCTACAATGTTATCTCTTTTTCAATTTGATTAATATCTTGGATTCTAGTAAAATTCCAGAGAGGTTTATCAATTACCCACTTGTCCAAGTTATAAAATTTCATTTCCCGATCATTCCCTATCTGCCATCTCATCACTTTCGTCATGACATCTTCACATTTAAGAATACCTTTCCGTCTCCATCACTTTCGTCATCACTTTATTTTTCAAAACAAATTACACTAACAAAATTAATTAATATATTTCTGATGTAGAAGTTATTTTTTGTTTTGATAAACAGAAACCTTGCATGTTGGTGAATGCCCATTAAATAACCAGATGAAAACATGTTCGTTTTTAGCCAATATGGCAGTTAATTTTGGAAAAAAATACATATATAAAACCAAGAAAATGTTTTCTGTATCTTATTTTAAGAATCAATTTATTATCAAATCAGCTGCTTTTGTTTTGTCTTTGGGACTCACAAGAAGAAAAACAATTCACATTGGAGAACACCCCCCTAAGCTGTTTCTACTAAACCAACATACCTTAAAGAAATGGCAAATACTTCTATGAAGAGATGTTGTGAGTCTTGTTTGAAGAAGTTCCCTCTAAAAATATTCAGAAGTAAAGAAAGTTGCTTGTTCATCCAATTTTTATTGTAGGCCCCCAGTCAGCAACTATAAGTATTGTGATCACTACTCATTCCAAGTAAATGTTTATAAATTGGGCATTTGTTTTGTGATGCTTGTATTTTTAGGCTCTGTTGTGCCCTTAGATTTGGCATAGAATTAAAAATTCCTTGTGGAGRGCTGGAAGTAGGGATTCTGAATTCCACTTTTTGCCTGTTGTTGGGGCTTCATAACAACCATCTATAGGATAAAACCACAAGGTATTTGAAACAAGGGAAATCCAATAACAACAGAAATAATAAAATTTAAGCAATGACAAATAAAAACAAACACCACAAAGAACACAAAGATTTACGTTGTTTGGCATTATTGTCTACGTCCACAGGAGAGACAAAACATGTTCTTCACTATGAAAGAAAATTGAGAAACAATACAAGTACTTCGTGGCTTTCAACCCAAACCAATTCTTAACCCTTGTACATCCGTTCTTCCTTTCCTCTCAACTCAAAGAACAAAAAATAAGAGAAAAGAAAAACAATATTACACTAATAACACATTATCTTTTTTTTTCATGCTCTCACTCTCTCTCACTAAAAAACTACATACAAAAGAAAGCTTTTATATGTAAAATCTCTTTAACCTAAAGAGGGACCACACCAATCATTAAATTAAAAGGCAATCCAATGGTTGTAAAAAAAAGACACGATCCCAACAATCGCTACCTTGGCTTATTTTTCAACTACTTTGGAGATCTACCGTTTGCACCTCCACCTGTTTGCAAATACCGCAAACCTCTATTAACCTTGTAAAACATCACCACTTACACATAACTTGAATCATTAGGTCTTGATTCCACTTGATTCAAACAAAACGACCAATGTACCTATGTAACTATGTCCAGGCTAACAATCATAGTTAACTCCAGAGAGGGACTTGGATCCTTCTTCTCTTCATGCAAGAATCTTTCTCTCACCATCATCTGTACCTTGGATACTTGTAATACTTGTCTCCTCTCTATCCACAAAAGAGACTCTCCGTGTGACGATACTACCTTGCACACTCCATTTCTACATCCCATTGAGGTATTGGGAACCACTGTACTCCCAACCAAATGATATAGGCCCTTGCATTTTCTCCTTTCATCAGGACCATACCGCCATGTGTGATTTTCATGGCTCCACCTGCAACAAAGACTTTGCAGCCTTGGAATTTAACCGGTTTAGTGATATTAGATTCCTACTCATTTTTTAGACATTCGCAACACCATCCAAATTGTGAACCACTCCATCAAACATTTCGATTTTCATTGTCCCAACACCCGTGATGTCATATGTACACCCATCATCCAAGGAGACAAAATCTGTCTTTCTCTCTTGAATGGTATCAAAATATTCCTCCATGGAGCAAATATGTATAGAATATTCAAAATCTAAAACCCACTTATTTGGAGAAAAATTGCACATACCTTCGGAGACCATGAGAACGTCTCCATCATCATTCGATGCAATTGCCACATTCCAGATTCATCCCCACTCATGTTTCATGAAGGATAGTCTCTCTTTATGTGACCAAATTCCTTGAATTTGTAACACTATACTTTGCCCTTTTCCCTAGCCTTAGATCTAGACCTACTGCTCCCAAATCCCTTGTCAAATGACCTTTCCCTTCCGATCCATTCCCTACATAACCAATGCAGAATCTTGCCCATTCTCATACATGGGCTTCCTCTTAACCTCATTAGATAGAAGAAATACARTGACATCTTCCAATTTCATTATATATTTTCCGTACAACAATGTTGTCACCAAGTTTTTATACGAATTGGAAAATGAGGAAAGAAGAAAAATGGCCTTGTCTTCTTCCTCCACCTTGATATCAATTTTCCCTAGTTGATCTAAGATACTATTGAACACATTTAGGTGTTCTAGGAGATTCTCACCTTCTTCTATCTTCACCCTGTACAACTACTACTTTAGATATAGTTTTGTGGTTAAGTTTTTACCCAAATAGAGTTTCTCCAACTTGTCCCACAACTCTGGTGTGGGAGCCTTATAAACCCAAATAGAGTTCCTATAGAGTTCCTCACAAACACCTTATAAACACAAATATCGAAGCTTTGATACGACTTTGTCGGGAGCCTGACAACAACCACTCATAGGATAAAACTACAAGGTATTTGAAATAACAACCAAGGGAAATCCAATAGCAATAGAAATATTGAAATTTAAGTAAAGACAAATAAAAACAAGTACCACAAAGAACAAAGGCTTATGTGGTTCGGTCTTACTGCTTACGTCCATGGGAGAGACGAAACATGTTCTTCACTATGAAAGAAAACTGAGAAACAATACAAGTACTTTGTGGCTTGCAACCCAAACCGACCCTTAACCCTTGTATACCCGTTCTCCTTTTTCCTCTCAATTCAAAGAACAAAAAATAAGAGAAAAGAAAAACACTCTTACACCAAAAGCACCTCCTCTCTTTTTTTCACGCTCTCATTCTCTCTTACTAAAAAACTACATACAAAATAAAGCTTTTATATATAAATCTCTTTAATCTAAAAATGGACCACAAAAACAGTTAAGATTAAAAGGCAATCCAATGGTTGTAAAAATAAGACATAATCCCAACACGTGAAACCAAAAATTGCAACTTTGACATAAGGACTCTACTGGATATATATTAGGGGTTCTAGTAGATAAGTGCAACTTTTTTTGCCCTGAAAATCAATAAAAGACCATATTTTTATAAAATAAGAAAAATAAACTAATTTTTCTTTTGAAAAATATCAAAAAAGGGCAATGACATCCTTTGTATTCATCATCCTCCCTTATCTGCTAGAACCCCACAAATAAAGAAGGTCAAGCAGAATCCCTTTTCGTCTCCCTTTCCTCCGCCTCCTCTTACTCGTATGCGTCGCCGCTACCGTCACCACCCTCGTCAGCGGAACCGACCACATTGTCAGAGCCAACCGCGGCTGGAACCCTGGAATCAACTATACACTCTGGGCCAACAACCACGCCTTCTACATCGGCGACCTCATCTGTAAGTGCCTCCCCCCCTCCTCGCAATCCCCGATAAAACCCCATCTTCAGATCTCACATTCGGGTTCTCTTCTTTTATATCACAACAGCTTTTAGGTACCAGAAGAATTAGTACAATGCGTTCGAAGTGAACGAGACGGATTATGACAACTGCACCACTTATGGAGCTGTTGAGAATTGGAGCAGCGGCAAGGACTTCATCCCACTTGACAAGGCGAAACGTTATTACTTCATCTGCCCCAACGGTTGCTATAACGGCATGAAGGTCTCCGTCCTCGTTCACCCTCTCCCTTCGTTGCCGACAGTTGCCGTTTCTTCTAACCATTCATCATCCCATGACAGATCCAGCCAAGATGTCTTCCGGCCGGGATTGTCGATTCTGGGGGCTCTGCGGTTTCGTTTGCCTCCATCTGGGTCTGAATCTAACTGGGTCCAGCTGGTTTAACTTCGCAGGAATTCTCAGAAGCGCAAGCCACCAGGAGGCGACGGCTATGCACGGAGGTGGTCGGGAATTCACTTGATCGATCGTTGTTGCAGTCATTGAAAGCTGAAGATGAATCACCAGATCTGCAGAGGGAATTCCGGCCTCCATCACCAGAGCTCAGCTACTTCATCAAATGTTCGGCCGGCTACAGAGAATTCGAGAATCGGGATTCCTTCAACTTAAAATGAAGTTGAAGATTCTTTAGAGCGACCTATTCAAGCAAAGACGCTTCCGTCGCCCAATAGTTGGAAAGGGAGATAATTGAGAGCGAGAGAGCAAAGAACGAAGGGGCATAGGAAGACGATGAACAGTGTCATTGCCCTTTGTTTATATTTTTCAAAAAAAAAAAAACCTTATTTTGATTATTTTATAAAAATATTATCTTTTATTGATATTCATGCTAAAAAGTTGCCTTATCTGCAAGAAACCTTAGATGAGTGATTAGATGGGAATTTTCAATCTTGCTGAATGATATTGGATAAAATAAAAGAAGCCACCATTTGAACAAAGTTTTTCTCAATGAAACAAAAATCATAACCCTATAAAACGTCAAGGAAATTATTTCCCTTTTTAAAGAAATAAAAAAGAAATCGGGCTAGCGTTTCTTGTCTCATTTGGTAGACTAAAGATCAACCGGACAAGTTGGTTGATTTTAGTGGGCCTCACATGAATATTTTTAGGCCCATGGGCACTCCCCACTACGTTATTGCACTCGTCCATGAAGTCCTCACTCCTCGCCGGTATATTCATGAAAACAACTAGCATTTCTAAAAGGGTCATGATTTTAAGGCCCATGGGCTTCGTAACTGACAATTCCAATAGCTCGATACAAGTATAGCAAAGAGTTCTCATTCTTTTGAAATCTCAGTATATTGTATGTTTTCTCTAGGAGTTTGGGGGTTCCTTTTTCAACTACAGTAGATTTCATGAGGGAGGACATAATGCAAGTGGATTTTTTGCACCTCCATTTGGTATTAATGCATTGACATGAATGCAAATTTGTTCAAATAGGAGGATGCAAACTCGGTTCAGTTTTGCACTAAGAAATTTAGAGTGTCTTGTTTGGTTGTGATGGGTGCAAAGTGCAAACATGAATCTCAACTCCAGAACCCATCTATTTTACATTGACAGACTTTGAATGCAAAATTTTGTTCCCACCTTTTGGAGGTAAAATTTTGTTCCCTTTTTGAATGCTAAAATGGTTGAAAAAATAAATTTATTTTACATTTGCACTCTTACCAAATGCAGCTCAGCCTCCATTTGGGAAGAGTGCAAATACAGTGTTTAGAAATAGTGTATACAAGGTCTTGCACTGAATATATTTGTATTTGCATTACTTTATATTCACATTTTGAAATGTTATTGCAGGTATCCACATTTGAATTGATATCCCGTGAGCTTTTACATCCCAAACCATATAGTATTGCACCTAGCAAATTCATAACCAAGCAAAGGGTATTTTGCATCCAAATCCCATCACTTTGACTGAAATTTCTGTTATAAGCATTCGTTGGTGATGAGGGGTGATTTGGCCTGACCTGATAAGTAAAGGACACGTGGACATGACCTGCCTATTAGGTGATGACTCAGTGCCTCCGATCACCTCGGTGGATTGGGCCACCTCGGATAGCACCTAAGCCTGGGAACCTCGGATGACCAAATCTGCCGAAGTGACATGTAGCAAATTCTAGAAGCTCGCCAACTGTCTCTAAGCCTTTCGGGTCATACCGCGCAACCATAGGCCTCATCCTCATCCCGCCCGAATTGGATGGAAGCGATGAGCCTTATCAGCCAGCACATTATTCACCTTCCAGAGCGGAACGGACTCCTGCTGCTCAGGCCGAAGATCTCGGAGAGGTTTCGTAAGGCTTACGGCAATTCAACTATATAAGGGCATCAACCCCTAAGACTTGGGTACGTGTGATTAAGTACATTTTAGCTCTCAAATATACTGATTTCCAGCTTGCAATTCACTAATAAGTACTGACTTAAGCATCGGAGTGACCTCGTCGGATTAGCCACCCCGGGTATTCTGATCCATCTCTCTTACAGTTCGATCGATCCACTTAGGAAATGACATCGGGCTAGCCTTCCAACTATGAGCATTTAGATTGCGTTCCATCAATTGGTATTCTCATTTTTTTTTTAAATTGTCATCTGATTGCTGCCATGAATTTAAAAGAAGAAGAAGAAGAAGAAGAAAAAGAAGAAGAAGAAGAAGAAGAAGAAGAAGAAGAAGAAGAAGAAGAAGAATTCTGAGCATTGAATTCCTTGACTCATCAACGGAGACCACCTTCGAAGCGGTAGGGATGCATAGGAGGGAAATGTGAAACGAACACTTTGTGAATCTGAAAATCAAGCTTGTATTGAGCTAATTAAGCTTCCTCCCGCTTATGGGGTGCCAATGGATCATGTTTGGGTTGTTCAAATCAAAATTAATTTGAACGGTTGGATAGACATAAGAGATTAAATTAGACCAGTCTAGAGTTAATAGATAATAGTCCAAAGTATTTTATTGGATTGGATTGGACCTGGTCAGTCTGTAATGGATTTATATTAGATTGGTCGGATTGAATCAAGGTTCAAAGTATTAACACGTATCGGCCGATACGTATCATTTCGGGACCCCTCCGATACGCCCCTACAGTGGGTGTATCAGAGGTCTGACCAGTTCAGGGGATGGAGGTGCCCTAAACCGGCCCCCCTGAACCAATTGCGAAAAAAACAGGTATCAAAAGCTGTATCTATTCGCCCGATACGCAGGTATGGGCGTATCGGGCATATCGATATTTTGAAACTTGAATTGAACCAATATCTATTCCATTGACAGAAGATAAGAGTATGGGTGTCAATAAACTGGCTTGTGTTGGACCTAATCTAAAATTAAAACTAATTTGTACAAATTGAATGGCCCAAACATTGAATTGGAATATCTGGTCTGTTGACAGCTCTACTCCCATCCAGAAAGCTCTAACTTTGTTAGCTTCCACGAGTGGTACGTTTTTCACCATGGTATCCACAAGGGCTCCGCATTGTTGATCACATCACCGTGTCTCATCACGATCATGTTTGACGTTAAGGAAAGAAATGGATCTTGGTGTTGGTGGTGGCTAACTTGACCAAAGGGCTCAACAATGAGGTCATCATATTATCCATACACCCTGTGTATCGGTAGACGTATATAAGATACGATACGCCCTGTATCAAAATTTTGATGTTTGATATTGACTCAACTGTGGTGAAGAGGGGACAAAATGATTTGTGTTGCAGGTTGCAAGTCAAGGAAGAGATAAAGGAAAGAAAAGAAAAAAAAAAGATGAAAAAGAAGAAAGGAAAGAAAATGAGAAAGGGTGGGGATAGCAATTTTGCTGGAATTTTTTGATACTGAGTCTTGACCCTATAGGGCCATTACAGGCATCTTTGGCACCTGCATATTTTACTTAGAAGGGCCATTATATTTTACTTAGGCTGAGTTTGGAAGGAGTACGACTACAAATATATAGAGTGCAAAACCTTATATTTTGTATTATTTTATATGTATTTAAGCTTTACATGTTTGCATTTGTACTATTTCCAAAAAGCCTTATGTATTAATGTAAAATCAAGTGTAAGATTTACAAAGAATATCGAAGAGGCAACTTAAAAAAAAGTGTCCAGATACACTTTGAATATGAATGTGTATGGATATCAATACCAAAAAAAAAGAAAAAGAATATATATGGATATAATAGAAAATTAAGATATACATAGATATGCCATGAAAATTCAAATATATACTGAAAAAAATATAAATTATATTTAATTTACACTTCTAATAGCCCTAAATAAGGTATGTATACATAAGAAACATGTTTTTTAATGGTTTATGACTTTATGTGAAGTGTAAACCACCGGAATATCCCAAATAAATGTTGGCAAATGATATAATAATCATGCAAATGCAAAAGGTCACAAAATTTAAAATATACTAAGTTTAATAAAACAATTGTGATATGTCATAATAGTAAAATTATATTTTTCTAATGAAATTAGTCACCAACAAAAACATAATCGCTTACACTTTAGAGGTAAAAGCATTCAAAGTTGGTGTGATTATGGCTTGAAACCTAAACATAACTAAAGTTTCAAACTTTGGCATTTGCAAATGAATTTTCCATACATTAATATGCATGAATATAATATGATTTCTTTTCAATGCTAATTTAGCAAGATATTATAGATTGATCCAATGGCTATATGTTAGTATGTTACCAATTACATATTAATTTTATATAGGAGTGGTTTTAAATAGATTTAAATGAAATTAATTGAGTTAATGGAGATAATTAATAGAAGTAATTGATGGTATAAGAGGTGTTAAATAATGTTATGAGCATTAAGTTTAAGATAAATGGTGAAAAATGAAGGGGAGTTTTAAGATAATAACCATTGCCTTTTCCATCTTGCTTGTTCCTTTTTTTTTTTTATAGTTATTGTTTGTATCTCTTAAGAAAGGGGTTGTCTCTCTTTCCTTCTTTCTACTATCATTTTTTTCTTTTTATTTGTCTTATTAGAAAAGAAAATTTAAGAAATACCTAGGAATGACAATTTTTCCCATCACGGTTGGATATTAGATTGGGAATGTTGATTGTCGTGTTGGGAATGGGGGCAGATAATATATACATACACACATACATACATACATACATGCATATATATTAAAAAAATTAAGAAATTCAGATTCCAACAAGAAACCGAAATATAGTGGTGGCATCATCATTCATAATGAGCATGGTTCCATGCTCTACTTGAGAGCTTAAAGTTCACTCTTTCTTTGGATATTTCTTCTGCAATCTTTGAAGGCGATGCTGCTACATTGATCAACCTCTTGTTGGAGGATCATTGGACTCTTCCATGGAGCATTCTTATGTTGATAAATAACTACAAGAGTATCTCTTGTCACGCCTTCCTCAGGTCCTGTAATCATGTTGCTCATAAAATTGCTCCGTGTGTTATATTTTGTACCCATGTACAGACCTGGTCACCACCAGATTTCCTATCTCTTGTTTTATTCTCTGATGTAACTGAGAGGAATTAGTTGATGAATGCATTAGCCTTCTGGCTTATTTCGTTGGTTTTGATCATTTAAACATTCAAGACTTGGTAGGCTAGGAGGTTCTTAAGCCTGTGTTTGGTTGTAATGCAAATAAATTTGTACTGATGCAAACCTATAACAGTGCAAATGATTTGAGTGTAAATTCTGACCTATTTTAGTTTCAAATTTTATCATTTATTTTCGTTTGGTCACACTACAAATGAATTAATTAAGACATGAAGCAGAATAAAGTAAAATCCAAAATTAAATTAAACAAGAATTTGCATTTTTTACATTTGTATTCTCAAGCATTTGTACTAGTGCAAATAAATTTTCACTGCAACCAAACACAGCCTAAAGCTCGATTAGTTCTCAAGGGTTAATTGGTCGGACTGATCTCGTTGAAGCCAACTTTAAACCATCTTTGCTACCTCGTTATGCTTAATTTGAAAAGAGTACAAATACAAATATATACAATACAAATACATACAAAATAATATAAAATATAAGGTTTTTCACTCTACAAAATAATACAGTACAAATACCTCGTTAGGATCAGTTTGGACGGAGTACAAATGCAAATATGTACAATCCAACTACATACAAAATAATACAAAATACAAGGTTTTGCACTCTACATATTTGTATTTGTACTCCTTTCAAACTGGGCCTTAAGTGTTTAAGTCTAGATAGGGGTGCAACTTGGGCAGACTTGGGTTGAGAATTTGTTAAAATTTGAAAGAATGTGATGCAATGTAAATTTTTTTAGGACCCTAATTGGTACCATCACCGTCATCCAGCCCAATCCAATTCACCTAATCCGATAGATGTGGATTTTGAACCCATATACAACCAAGTAAATGAACTTGATGGGTGATGCGAGTTAAGGGCTGTTTAATATTGTTATTGGTAGGGGTGGTAATTTGTATTCTGATATCATATTCATGTCTAACCTAAATTAACACAAAATCAATCCAATTAATTTTTTTAAATTAAATAATAAATAGATCTGAAGAAAAATAAACATTCAATAATTCATTATCTAAACAAATTCATAAAAATCAATCAATGTCATACTTATCACTTATGTACCATAATGGTATTTCATCTAAATATACATGCATGACCTTCTACTTAAAATTTAGGGTCATAAACATATCATTTTAGAGTTAAGTGAATCATTTCAAAATTAATACATTCATTAATTTTGTTAAACGGGTTAATACTACTTCAACATGGACATGATGAAGGTAAACCTAAATATACTAATTTCTTATTATATTCACGTATCATGTCAAATATTACTAACGCTAGTCAATGGAGGATCTAAAGAATTTTAGGTTTCATGTGGATCCGGTGTAAAACGTTTTTAGTGTAAAAGTACACTGATGATGTTTTATACTGAACCGTATAATAAGTGACTTTTGCATTTTGAAAACCGTGATAAAAAAGTATAAAGTTTTACATTGATAAAATCGATGTAGTATTTATATCGATAATCGATGTAAAACTTTATGTTTGATGATGTTTTACATCCATTCATGATATAAAAATTCACTCAGCCAAATGCCAATAAATCTAAACCGGAGTAGAGTTTTACATCGATCTTTATTTACACTCCTTCCAAACACTAACAAAACCGAACCAATATAAACTTTTACATTATTCTTAATTTACACCGATTCCAAAAGCAACCTTAGGGTCATCACGCTATAGTTGTTGGTTTTGCCTAGTTTACAAAAAATATAAATACAATATACATAAAAAATATAAAATACAAGGTTTCTTAATCTAAATAAAAAATTCTATTTGTACTCCTTTTCAAACTGAGCCTTCATATCATAGTTGAACACGTGGTCAATAACCATTTTGTCTTTTCCTCGCGTATTCTTATCTATCAAGAGTGCCGAGTCTCGATAGCAATTTCATCTGTGCCCCATAAAGGCCCGCAGTACATCCGACCTTGTATTGAAAACATCTTCTGGGAGAGATGATAAGACATCATCTGGGCGATACAAGGTCGGGATGTGTTGTGGGGCGCAGATGTTAAGTCGAATTTCATTTTTCCTCTATTTTATTTTTAAACCTTAATATTTATTAATTATTTATTTTGTTTGTTTTTCAGAGCACACCTCGACCCAACAAGCCCTTATCAAATCCGTGACGACTTCTCGAGCACAAATGCCGGTAAAATCCGATAGAATTAAAAAACAATATATTTTCATTTCTAGTTTTGTACATATCGTCTGCGAGTGCCAATATCCTCCCCCCTCTCTCCCTCTCTTCTGATAATTTCTTTCATTTTGGTTGTCTGTCTCCAAAATTCGGAATTCAAACCCTAAATCTTCTTTTAGTGGTTGCAGGATATCGTAAGAAGCTCTCTCTCTTTCTTTCTCTATCATTATCTTCATCTGTTCAATCTCTTATATTTGTTTTCACTTATTCTATGTTAAGAGAATTTCAATTCAATTCTTAATGGTGTTCATTTATGTATTACCGGATAACTCTGGATTCGCCTTTCCTGTTCGGTATTTATTTTGTTTTATGTTGCTTAATTTGTTGTTGAATTATTTTTAGCTTCAGGCTTTCGTGAAATTTGATTTGATTGTTTTGAGTTTTATTTCTGCCTTCTATTTATTGTTATTTTTCTTAGAGCATTTAATTGCGAGGTCTTAGTTTTTCAAAAAAAAAAAAAAGTGCGAGTTCTTAGTATAACTTAAGCTTATTGGCTAGTTATTTTCGTCGTCTAGAATATGAATAGACTCTGATTATCAACTTCGAGTGTTGATTATTGAGTAGTGGTGGTGCTGGGGCATCTCACTTTCTCACGGTCCTGTGTCCTCGAAGGGAATTCATGGTTGTGCATCATGCTGCTTGTGGTTCCCGTTGCATGACCTCAAACTTGCAAAAGTTCAATTTGTACTCCATTCTTTTTTAAGCTTCCAGAGCTTAGCCCATTTGTGCTCCTTTGTTCCACCTAGAATTTCCTTCTATATTTCGGAAGCTCTTTTCAGGAGAATAAACACTTCTAACTCGAGTAAGAGAAAAAATTATTAGATGTTCTTACATCTCCCTTCATGTGTTCATTATTCGTCTTTTGAATGGGGAATCAACCACTCATCTGCCCTTTCATTGTGCTGACAATAAGCATCCGCTTGGAAGATATTAATTGGATGGCCTTAGGCAGTTCTGTAGAGTGTAGACGTGTTTTTTCCTGTGTAAAGACCAAAGGTTGGCTTTACAAGGGAAGGTCTATTAGAAAGCTATCGTTCATGCAGTGATATGGTGATGCAGGGCCAGGTGAAAGTGGTTATTTCAATGGGAAGGTCTATTAGAAGGTTCTATATATGTGCTTCTCCAAGTTTGGATGGGCCTCAAAGTGGTTATTTCAATGAGATAGCAATTCAGTGTTTAACAAACCTGTTTGAAATTGGCCATATTTTCAATGGGCTTACACGGATAAACCTATAGGCCCAAGTCCAAATTGATCAATGAAGAATTTTCTCGTGTTTGGTTCTGACTCCCAAAAAGGAATCTAGTGGTCTTGACTCCATTAAGTTCTATATTATTCTAACAATAGGTACTATTCTATTGGTTGCATATTACAATTACTGAATGTGTTAACAGTTTTGGATCAGATCCCATTAGGTTCTATAGGAGGGAGGCTTCTTTTACTTTTTAAACCATGAGTTGGGAGTTTGATATCACCTCTAGAGGGTTTGGGGAGTTTAAAATGTTTGGAGGCTTGGTGTTCATTAATGAAGAAAAGGGAAACAAGATGTTGTACGCCAGATGAATAAAAAATGGATCTTGTCATAAAGGAAAGGGATTGTGAGTTTTACACACAAGAAACAACATGAAAAATGTAAAATAGATGATGTGGTAAGACTAGGAGAATAGGAGTCTGGCATCAACATTACATCACATAGCTTCTTTAACCAGGTGAGACGTCATCCTCATGGCTCTGTCCCTCCCCCCTGCCCCAAGAAAAAAAAATCCACCAAGCAAATTTATGCTCAATTTTGATGACTGTTCTTTAGAATCTATTTATTTCTTGGTAAATGGGGAAGAAACAAACACAACCTTGGGGAGTCTCATGATTTTGGTATCAATGGTTTTTCCCCTGGTGACCATGGAGGAGCTATTTTTCCCTTGGTGACCATGGAGGAGCTATTTTCCCCTCTAGAAAATCTGTTGACACCTAACTGGGATTTTGGGTTCCGTAGAAGCTTAAGGGAGGAGGAAATTGATTGCCTACCTAGTCTACTAAGCCTCCCTGATAAAGTTTGCTTGGACCCTTCTAAACTAGATAAGCATCTTTGGACACCTTGGCCGATTGGGTCTTTTTTTTGTGCTTCTTTATTCAGGTCCCGTTCTCAATCCCCTTCGAACAAACCCTTCCCTTTTAAGGAAATTTGGTGTGAGCCTATTCCCCCGTAAGGTTATGGATTTTTGCTGGGAAATGTATTATGGGAAAATAAACACCTTGGATATTCTACAAAAGAGAAGACCTTTCCTTTCTATCTCACCTAACTGGTGTATCCTTTGTACATCTCATGGTGAGAATTGCTGCCATGTACTAATATCTTGTTCCCTTACTGCAGAGTTATGGGAGTGGCTCTTCTTGATGTTCGAGTGCAGGTGGAATAGGCCAACAGAAGTAAGTTTGCTTTTGATCCTTCCCATGGCGTCAGAAAAGAGGAAGAATCATGTGGAGGTGTGCTAGAGCGGCGCTGAAATGGACAGTTTGGGAAGAAAGAAATGCAAAATTCTAGAATCTTCCAAGAGAAGGAGAGGAAAATACAAGAATTGAAGGAGTGCATTCTATATAGGGTGATATGGTGGCTAACGAGTAAAGACACTGGATTTATTCCACCAATTCTCCTTTAATGATATAGGGAGGAATTGGTCAGCAGTAGCAAGCTGCTCCTCTTTAAAGACTAGAATCAATATGAGTTGGGAACCCCCCTGAAGGATTTTTGAAGCTGAATTTCGGTGGCAGCGGTCAAGGTAATCCAGGCCCTTCTGGAATGGGAGGGGTGCTGTGGAATGAATTTGGAAATGTGGTCCTTCTTTACTCGGGTCCTCTAGGGGCTGGGAACTCTACTAGGGCAGAATTGCTAGCTGCCATCCAGGGTGTCCAGATTGTAGTTCAGCTAGGTGTGGGACAACTAGTAATTCAAGGGGATTCCAAGGTGGTAGTGGGCTGGCTATAGAACTCATTTGGAGCTTTAAGAATGAAATAAAAAAAATTTAAGTGGCTGATGAGGAACTTGGCTGTAAGTACACAATGGGTGGGGAGATCAGCAAATGCTTTGGCTGATTGTCTAGCAAAGCAAGGGGGCAAACAGGGAATAGTTGTACTGGGCTCATTTGTAGTTTGAATTAGTGCTTTAAAAGGCGTGGGAGGCGTATGCCTGGAGGCACACCTCTAGGTAAGGTGCTCCCAAAACGCCTTGAGGCGTATGCCAAAGGCGCTGACACCTCTGAGGCATACGCCTCAGGTGCAAGAGGCGTATGCCTCATGTGCCTCATGCACATCTTATATAAAAAGACAGAGAAAAAAGGAAAGGAAAAGAAAAGAAAGGGAAGGGAAAGAAAAAGAAAGAGAAGAAAAAAAAAAGAGAAAAGGAAAGGGAAGGGAAGAAAATATAAGGGGAAAGAAAGTGGTTATCTTTCCAGTTAGGGGGGTCTTGCTCCGCTTTGGCAGGACCCCCCTTTCAACCAATGTTATGCATCTTTATTCTTCTTAATATAAAAGATTTTTATTTAAAAAATGAAAAAATGAGATCCCCCCTTCCTCTTCATCTTCTTCCCCTTCCTCCTCCTAACCCCCCTCCCCCTTACACCTCACGCATCTAGGTAGTGGAACACCTCATGTCACGCCTCCACGTTTTAAAACATTGGTTTGAATTTGTTCTTCTGTTTTCTGTTTCTTCTTGTTCTTTAGAGAGGGTGCAGCTCGTGCCTCTTCACGGAAAGCTTGCATCTCCAGTTCTCTTTCTATTACTGAACTCTTAAATTATTTATCAAAAAAAGTTATTAACACAGAGATTTTATCTCTTCTAAGGTCTATGCTTGATTGACTCTCTAGAGTTCTCATTAATGGAGGCTTAGTATTGATAGGATGGATTAGGGATGGAGATGGGGACATGTGGGTGCTACATCATTATTAGTGAGGCTAAATCTGTTGCTTTTAGGGAGGAGTGGACAGGGGTTAGCTTTATTGTGGATCATTCCTTTGGGGATGTTGAATTATGAACTGTACACTTGTCACCATGTTGGATAGGGTCTTTTTTGTTGATGGTCTTGTCTTGTGTTCAATATTTAGTCTTCCTTTGTACTAGGTTTTCTTTGGCATTATGATACAGTTTTTTTTTTTTTTTTGCTGTTTACAATAGAAGATGTATAGATAGGTGGAAATGTAGGTGAAATAACAAAGTGCGAGGAAGAGAAGATAAAAATATGAAAAAAAGAGGAAAGAAAAAGGAAATAGAGTATTCGTGGGAAAGAAGACATTTTCCATGACTGATTTTCACATATGAATGTTATTTTCAATTTTGCATTTGAAGTTTAACTGTCATGGATTTTTATGCTTCTTCAAAAAACTTACAAAATAATTGTAGTTTAGACAATCACACTGCTGCAGTTTTTATGGACCTGATTAGCCATAGTGCTGGCTATTTCTCATTGTTGCTGCTTACTGAGCTACTTGCATTTGATCATCTACTACCTTACCTGAACAGGTATATTGAGGAAAAAAGATGAGTACATTAGACACAACCAGAGCAGAGCTTGCCCTTGTTGTCTTGTATTTGAACAAAGCTGAAGCCAGGGATAAGATTTGCAGGGCAATACAATATGGTTCAAAATTCTTGAGCAATGGAGAGCCTGGTACAGCTCAAAATGTTGACAAATCAACTAGCTTGGCTCGCAAAGTTTTCCGTCTTTTTAAGGTAGGTTTTTTCTTATAAATTTATTGGGTGAATTAAGAAGTTGCTTGGTCTTCTTGTTGTACAACTGGTTTCTTTGGTTGGTCGTCCATTTCTTTGATGTGTATGAGGTGCCATATGCTGCAATTGCTTCCATTTTTGAAGATTTGTCTGAGAATGATTGCATATTCTTACATACTTATTTATTGGGGGTTTATCTAATTATTTCTTGAATTTGCAGTTTGTCAATGATTTACATACTCTTATAAGCCCAACGCCTAAAGGAACTCCACTTCCAATCATTTTACTTGGAAAGGTAAATATTCACTACAGATTGAATTATTTAATGTACTTCTGGAGTTTCTGTCCTTCATCTTTGATTACTTTCTTAACTGATACTTCTTTCAGTCCAAAAATGCTTTGTTGTCAACTTTCTTGTTTCTGGATCAAATTGTCTGGCTTGGAAGAACAGGCATCTATAAGGTAAGGTTTTATTTTCCTTGTCTATATCTAACAAGGTATTAGAAAATATAATCTTAACCAATTAATGGGTTTGTTTCTAGAACAAAGAACGTGCTGAGCTGATTGGCAGTATATCTCTTTTCTGTTGGATGGGTTCTTCAATTTGTAGTTCTCTGGTTGAGGTTTGTCATCTCTTCTTCCAATTAGGAGATAATTGATATACTTCCTTCTTTTTCTTTTTGAACTATAGGCATAAAAATTCCAAAAGTGGGGTTGTAACTTCTCTCCTTTTTCTTTTCAAGCTTGCGGAGCTTGGAAGGCTGTCTGCATCAATAAAGAAGTTGGAGAAGGAGCTTAAGAACACTGATAAATATCAAGTATGTTTTACTTAATGGTACAAACTTGTTGAAGGAGCTGACCTTATAAGTCCTCCTCATGTTTCCTTTCATCCTGAAGAATTTCTCCTCTTTTTCTGTTGGTGAATGCAGAACGAGCAGTACTGTAACAAGCTCAAACAGTCAAATGATAGGTCACTAGCGCTTGTAAAAGCACTCATGGATATAGTGGTTGCAGTTGGGTTGCTTCAACTTGCACCTAAGAAGGTCACTCCTCGTGTGACAGGAGGCTTTGGATTTGTCAGCTCTCTCATCTCTTGTTATCAGGTGCTTACTGATTTTATAAAATTATTAGGAATGAAGGCCCATTTTATTCTTGGATAATGATCTCTATTTCTTTAATAAAAGATCAATAATTTGAGAGCACAGCTAGGTTTTATGGCTGATGATTTTCTTTTTTTTTGTCCTTTTCCCTCTGTTATGCAGTTGCTTCCTTCTGCACCAAAGAGTAAAGCAGCCTGAGGAACAAAACCTATTTTGCTTAGCATGCATGTGGCATCATAATAACATTCCAGATTGGTAGGGATAAATCCCATGTTAGTGTATGCTACTGTACAAGCTGTTGAATGGTAGAAAGAAATTCATGTTTCACCACTTACATAGATGGTCATGATTCATTCATGCTTTCTTATATATCATAGTTAATATATCTTGTTGGTTATGTTGATTGGATGATTATATAGGCTATGTTTGATTCTGTGGGCATTTATTGGAAAAACGCCACCACATCAGCACCACTTAGGCATTGGTGTTTATTGTGCATGAAACCACTGTTTGGTTTCAACGTCTATCAAATAAACATTAAAAAACAGAAACACTTGGATTTATGTGCATGAAGTGTTTATTGAAATGAAATGCTTACCTGGAGGGGTTAGCTTTGGCTGTTGGGGTCCAACAGCATAGGCTGTTGAGACAGTTTCTGGGCTGGGCACGTTCTGGGCAGTTCACCCACTCACGCCCATGCTTTGGTTTTTAGTAAAAATAAATTAATATGTAATTACTAATTTACCCATTCTCATGGTAACGTGGCATTCCCAGAAATTCTCTCAACAGCATAGGCTGTTGGCCCCCAACAACTAAAGTTTTTCCTACCTGGAGTATTGTAAACTGAGGTGGAAGATAGCTTTATGGGGTGTTACTTGAAATGCCCATTAAACACTCAACTAAACAAAAAAAAAAAAAAATAATCATTTAAAGCAATGTTTTTCAATTAAACATTTATCTGAGAAACACCCCATCTATAAACACCCGTGGAACCAAACACATACATAATCATGCATTTTTGCATGTGGATACATAATTTAGAGAAGAATTTGCCTATCTCCATGCTTCTGGACATTAGCATGTCCATGTTCTAATACAAGGGGCAGCAGTCAAACTTCAAGAAGCACTTGATTGGATACGAGTATGACAGACAGATCAATAGTCAACAGAAACAATGTTAGTGATGTTAAAAGTTCAGTCTATAGTGTTTCTTGGGGTAGCATATGATCTCAAATAGTTTTTACTTTAGTTATCATACAATGTGGACTGAATGGGTGCAACCTACATGTTGAGTTTCCATTTCAATGTGGTTTATTTTATGTAGATCATCCCTGAAGCCCTTTCAAGGGATATATATTACTGTTGGTTTCAATTTTTTTGTGATTCAGTTCTTGTTCTTTCTGTAAGACAACCTAATTTACTCGTTGGGTTTCAGACACAATAATAGCTATAGTTTGAAGTAGGTCAAGGTTTAGGAATTAAATTTGGTAGAATGCTAGTTGATTACACCAATAAAAAAAGCTAGTTGACTAGGGATTAGAGTTTAACCAAAATAAAGTGTAACTGAAGTTAATGCTTCAATTTTGAGTGCCTACAGATCAAATTCAAGAACAATAAGAAATGAGAGATCAAACTTCCACTCAAAGAAGACTTGGCATTAAATCTATCCTTTGTTACTGGTGGATGGTATTACATCAACCTAGGTGACTGCTAGGAATCACAAAAGATCAAAATACATGAGGATTCAATGAGACTTTTGTAGGCTGATGGAACTGTAAATTAGGCCAGTAAAGGCTCTAAAATTTACATTTTTGGTGTTAATAAAGTTTGACTAAACTATTGAGGCATTTTGGTGTTAATAAATTTGGCCCCAAACTAGGCTCAATTTTATTTATCCTTTTCTGAAAACTGCTTTATGCCTAGTTAGATTCAAATTTGAAATAAAAGTCAAGACCTATAGTAATAAGTGACTCCGATAGTTTTTCCTATTTAACAAAATTCAGTATTAGATTTTTAACTGAGATGGTTTAGGCCAAACCAAAAAGGACTTGGGTGGAAATAATAAGAAATGACTCAAGTGCGGATATGGCACTGAACAGAATGGGATGGCGAAACAGGATACATGTAGCTGACCCATATGCGATGACGATGAATAATGAACTAAGGCTGTGTTTGGTTGCAGTGCAATTTTATTTGCATTAATACAAATGTATAGGAGTGCAAATGAAAAAAATGCAAATTTTGATTTAATTTTGTTTTGGGTTTTAATCTKCTCTGCTTCATGTCTTTTTTTATTTTTATTTAGACTGTAATTAAACAAAATAAGATAAAATTTGAAACAAAAATAAACCAGAGTTTGCACCCAAATCATTTGCACTGCCAATGTTTTGCAATGGTACAAATAAATTTGCACTGCAACCAAACACAGCCTTATTATTTCTGTTTGGAGCCAGAGAGATTTGATAATACGTCGCAATTGTTTTCATTACATAGAAACTATTCCAAAACTCCATGAACAGAGGTTGAAGAATAAATCCAACCAACCTAAGAATGGTGGATCTGTATGCCATCTGTATTTATGTTTATGATGTGCATGGTCAGACATGAATTTTATTATGACAAGAGAGGAAAGATGGGAAATTGGATTGTCCTCGCAGCCCCGTGGAGTTGTGCGTCGGAAATATCTCTCTATGACAAAAACCGTATAACTACAAAGATGTTCCTAAGGTTCAATTTGGAAAGAGTATAAATACAAATATGCAGAGTGTAAAACCTTGGACTCAGTTTGGAAAAAGAGTATAAATACAAATATATACAGTGTAAATATATACAAAATACAAGGTTTTGCACTCTATATATTTGTATTTGTCATTCTTCCAAACTAAGCCTAATGCATCGCTGTAAAGGGCTGTGAGGATGACAATCTCAAACAATAGAGAAATGATTATCATCATCATCATCATCATCATCAAGTTTTGGTCATTTTCAAACCTATAGTAAGGTTCTCTCTTCATTTCTGTGGGAGGTTTATATAATTCAATGATACATAACACTGAACAACAATGGAATGGTGAAACAAGATTCGTCAAGGTTCAAAGTATCGACATGTATAAACCAATAACTATCATTTCAGGAGCTCCTTGATATGCGCCTATAGAGAATGTATCGAAGTTCTGACTGGTTCAAGGAATGGAGGAGTCTTAAATCGGCTTTAACAAGTCAACACAATGAATGAGGCATAATGGCTTTACGAACAGCTTTAACCTGAAAGATAGTCGTTGAATGAACATTGTTCTGATAGAAGGGATCTATGGGTGTCCCATTGTCCCCTCCCCCTCCTTTTCCTTCTTCACCAGAAGGGTATCATATTGGTTTCTAAACTCGGTGGCACACGCCATGGATGAATAGCCAATATTGATATCATTTCCTTTTATGTATCGGCTTGTATCGTATGTATCAGACGGTTTATTAGTATTTCTATCCATCTACATTGGCCGATACAAAATATGTACTTTTGAAATTCAAATTCAATTTTTTGGTAATTAAATTTAAATTCAAGTTGATGCTTCGATTTTATTCCGCCATTCATGCCCATTAATTGGGATTTTTCAAATTATGCCATTTAGTTCCTTTTCTCATTAAATATGTAATCCGAATTTCAAAATTTTCGTTAATGCTTCATTTATTGTGATTCTCACCATTGAAGTGATAATGATTAAAGATCAAGGGCCATATATTGTTCCGTTGCCGCAATTGTTAGGGACCATTTGGGGAAGGTCTTGGATTTCAAATGCTCAACTCTTGACACTATCTCCATTAATGCGGCTGAGGTTTGGGCTGCATGGGAAGCTCATAATCTGGCCCTCAACTTTAATGACTGTCAATTACATTTGAGGGGGACTTGACAATTGTTATTGATTGTTTAAAAGGGCAGTTTTTTCCCTCGTGGAATCTTAGGAACATCATCTTGGGTTACTTGAAAATGAAAGAGTGGCTGGAGAGAGGTGTATGATACAGGCATGTGTTTAGAGAGGCAAATCAGGCGGTGGCGATGTCTTCTTCTCTTTCTGCTTTTTCTTTTAACTATTGTAATCTTCCTAGAGACCTTTATTTTATTTGTTTTAGTGACTTCTGGGGTCGTGCTTCCCCTGTCTTGTGTAGCACATTTTCTTTCATATAAAAAAATGGCCATATATATAATTCAATTAGTGTTATATACGAATGTTCAACCTGAAAATTAAAAAATAAAGAAAATGATCATTAAAATGAGTATTTTATAAATATTAATAAAAAGAATCATTTATTATAGTAATTAAAATTTACTAATTGCAAATGAGATGTATCTTTGAAGTTCTAATGGATTTGATATTCTTTTTAAATTAAGATTATAAATTTCTATAAATTATTGATTAATGATATAGTTTACAATAAATAATAGCATACTTGTCATTTGCATAAAATAATTATATATATATATATATTTATATAAATAGAATAACTTTTTAGCAATTAAAATCTAATAATTACTTAATGAGTTATGTCTTGGGTTCTTGAATTTATTGATCTTTTACATTCTTATAGTTCTAATACATACTTAGAGTTATATATACTATATATTATGATAATTATTAATTAATAATTTAACATGGATAAATAATAATATATTAATGGCCTTATACATATAGTAATGTGTAAATCAATACATAGTCTTGAATTCTCGTGTGATGTTATTCTACCAAAAATATCTCGTTGATGCATCATTATTAGGAAGGGTGCAAGTTGGGCAGGTTGGGCTGGATTTAAGCTCAACCCAAGCTCAATTCTAAGAATTGGGCCTAAGATTCAAGCCTGAGTATCCAATTCAGGCTCAATTTACAAAAAAAAAAAAAAAAATGCATGTGTTTGTATATGCATATAAGTATGGTCAAGCTTGGGTTGGGCTGGGGTCGGATTAGAATAAGGAAGAGTCGGGGTCACGCCAGGTTTTGACTATCTAAGGGCTAGGTACGGCCCCAGCCTGAAAAATTCAAAAACCCAAACTTATGGGCCCGGGCCCAGCCTAATGCCTTAAAATAAAAGTCCGGCCCATGTAAAATTACGAATTGAGTTGGTCCGGGATTGAGTTGGGCCCGCCCAAATTGCACCCCTAATTATTAGAAAATTCATATGCTGTATTCTGTTATTTGTAATTAATCTTCATATTAACTTGTGTGTATGTAGTCCTATTGGCCGGATATGGAAGGGTCGGATCTATTACTGATAAGTTGTTCCCGTATCCTTATCCACGGGACATTACATCTGTACCTAAAAGATTATGAGTTAAATTCCCAATTAAATAATTAAGTAAGGGTATATTGATTCATTTCAAATGGAATAAGGCAATATTGGAATTTGAATCCAATCAGAAAAATTCAATTCGATATTCAATGGATATTTAAAATTAATACTTTAAGTTGAATTCTATTAAATATCCAAATATTCGATTCAAATTCGACTCATTAATTATTTTAGATAATTAATAAATATATAAAATAAAGAATCAATTGAATTCGACTATTTGGATATTTAATAGAATTCAAGTTCGACTTAAAGTATTGATAGAATTCAAAATCAATACTCAGGGTCGGGGCAGGGTGGGGAATTCACTCCCCATCCCCGTGTGTTACTAACAATCCCCGACTCCACCTCTGTCCCCTTTAAGGCAATCTCCATCCTCAACCCACAGAGAAAATTATCATCCCTAGGATTAGGTTATAGAAAGAGATCAAATTATCATATAGGCTCAATTTAGAAAAATTACAAATGCAAATATATAGATTACAAAACCTTATATTTTGTATGCATTGTGTTTGTGTTACCAAACTAGGCCCTATTGAAACCCAAAAGCAATGGGATCGCTTGAGCTTTGTCTAGACTAGAAATATCCTATATGACAAAATACACAGGATGGCCCAGCCGCCCAGCATCCATCACTCATTCAACTTGTAAATCCTGCTTTTTTTTGGGAAAGAATAAGCTAGTTCTATAAGTTTGGATGACTCCTTAAAGCTCTCAAAACCAAATTTGCATTCGATAATGATAATTATAAAGTCTGGATTAGCTCCACACTTAATGGTTATGTTAGGTGCTTTTTATTCAATAATAACAACCGATGAAGTGTATATGCCCCACAACCACTTCGATCTCTCACTTTACATGCATGGCTGACGTGATGAATTAGAATCTCTTACTGTCTCACCACATTTTCAACATCATCTGTATCAAAACATCTCATACATTATGGGTCTCACCCTTTTGGTCAAAACTGCGGATATGGATCAAATTGGAACGTGTTGGAATGATTTTTTTATTGGGAGGAGACCCGGACCGTTGATGGATGTGGGTTCGGATAAACAACCTCTATGACAAACATCCACTCCATGGTTAACCCAAATTCATAGTACTAACCTCAGAGTTAATAGTTTCCAGGGGAAGTCACAAGTCCTCCAAATATAATACAAGTTCGACTATGATTCTGTCATGTGGGTTTTCATCAAAATTCATGAGGGGTTATGATTGGTTAATGCCTTTTCGATATCATGTCTTTCTGGCATCATAGATTTTTTTTTTATATAGCTACTATAAAAATATATTTTTGTAGGATATTTTAATTTCAATAAATTCAAATTCAGAAGAGCTTAAACTTCTGGATGGCGTGTTACCCCTCATCTTGTGTAGCCCCTTCCTGTTTCCTCTGGAAAAAAAAAAATAAAAAAAAAATCAGAAGAGCCTCCAAGCACTAAGCTAACTGGAAGATACATTCTAGGATGCCAAACCCATGGTTCATAGTATCAACATGTGCAACACAAAAATTGCATATAACACAATTTAAAGGGCCAATACTACATGATTTTTTAGTTTTTCAGTCCGAGTCTTTTAAGATAAACATGTTACAAGGGGTTCTAATGTTTTAACACAACACCCCTTAAAACCCTATCAGTGTTTCAATGGGTTCAAAAATCGATATGTATTATATGATATGCCCTAATAGATTGCAACTTTTACATCACTATTAGGAATAAAGCTTAGTTGAACGCTTTAGCTGTTCAACACACTGTAGAATCAATGATAAGGTTCAACACCAGTATTAAATACATGGGTCCTTGGGAAAAATCATAACAAAGAATAAATGGTCACAACTCACAACTTTTTTACATCACTATTGCAGAAGCACATGAAAGGTCAAATTTGACTACTCATATTGATAAGGTTTTCTTTCATGCTATAGTTTAATTTTGAATAACCTTGATTAGTTTGGGCTGATGTAGTTGGGTTTCAGGTTTGGAAATTATCTCTCATATTGTGCACTGTTATATATGTTTCTCCCATTTGTCTACTATTTGTGTCTGATAATAGCATTGTTGAAGCCACTTGAGATTTCTTATTCACTTTCTCTACCCGCCATGAATTGGAGCTATACATCTCTATTATGAATTGAGAGATATATGGCAGCAATTCACAGCGAATAGAGAGGGTAGGAAAAGTGAGTAGGAAATCTGGGCTCTGTTGAAGTCCAAGAGTATCACTTTTTAAATTATATCATACCACAGAGAAATGCACCAGAAACCTAGTAAGATGATGCCAGGAAGACTGAAAGGTGTAAAAGTAAAACACAAAGTGTAAATCAAACCAAGGGCAAGTTCCGAGAATCGTTTTTAGATTCTGAGATGAGCTTTTTCCTGTTCTTTGGACTCTTGACTTTTTTTTTTCTTCTTCTGATGGATTAAGCTTCTGGGTTGGGTAAAGGGTAATGTTGGGCCCATCCAAGCTGCAGGCTTAAAATCCCACTAGTTATAAGAACCTGCCTCACAGTTTCTTGATGTTTTCTTTGAAATAAATAGGGGTTTAATTAATAAAACATGGTGTGTAGTTCTTTGTTTCATAATTGAGATGTTGGCAATGTAAAGAGTGACAATATGACATCTAAACTACAGAAGCATTAGCTAAGCAAAACACACCCAGATTTAGCTAATAAGCCAGCTTGACTTTGGATCTTCAGTTGTAGAGGGTTTGAACAGACAAACATGCGGAGCTCGGATGGGCCTGGGCATAATCTATCAAAGGATCTTGGTTTACTGGTGTGGAGTGTGGACAGACTTCTCCATCCATCAATCAAATCCATGAAAAAGAGAAATTCTCTGGCCATGGCATTGGCAACAACATTGGGCAGTGTTCAAAGGCAAAACAGTTGAAATGAAAGGCTGGAATTTACATCCAAAGCTTATTAGTTTCTTGGGCCCACTTCTTATTCTCTTAGATGGGCCCCAGATCCCAATCCCCTTGGACGTTGGACATGGGTGAGTTGTAGAGGGTGACCAGGGCAGGGGCTAAATGTTTAATGTTGGTTGTATTATTTTTGGATGAGGATTGGATTGGTGGTTTCTTGGGATGGACGGAACGAACAACCAAGTTGTTTCTGCATTGTAGCCAAACAGTGGCACAAACTGGTACAACGAACCCAACACTAATTCATGGACCTCTACTTGCTTGACAGACTGACCCTGATCTTTATTCTTTATAAGAATGAGGAGATGATTTGTGATGGCCTAACTGCACTTGTTTGTCGAGTCCCCACGGTCCCTTCCGGTAATGTGACAAGCACAAGGGAACTGATGTGCCAGTTGCCTAAGTGGGGACGTTACAAATTACAGTGGATTAATGGAGTTCGACCCAGGAGCTCAACTAACCTAGTTTGGCTTCCATGTACTGAACCCAAAAACAAAGAGTAAGAAGAAAGCTTGATTACCCAGAAATTTGTTGAAATTGGGTTGGGTTTGTCGAGGAATAGATAACTTCCCAAGTTTCAGAAATTTGTTGAATTTGGGTTTGTCAAGGAACAGATAATTTCCCAAGTTTCAGAAATTTGTTGAAATTGGGTTGCTCAAGGAACAGAAATATCCCAAGTTCCAGAAATTTGTTGAAATTGGGTTGCTCAATTCCAGAAATTTGTTNGAAATTGGGTTGCTCAATTCCAGAAATTTGTTGAAATTGGGTTGCTCAAGGAACAGAAATATCCCAAGTTCCAGAAATTTGTTGAAATTGGGTTGGTCAAAGAACAGATAATATCCCAAGTTCCAGAAATTTGTTGAAATTGGTATTCCTATAGACCCATAACAAGCAAAATATTTTCACAACTTATGAAATTCCATTAGGGGAATTTGGTCATTTCACTGAAGGTTTGAAACTAATAGCAAGCATAGAAACTGTAGCTAGCCTAACATTACAGACTCCTCAAACAACAGTATCTTATTATTAGAAAAATAAGCAAAAAAAAAAGGTATTAATGGGACATGTATAATGTTTGGGGGATTGCATGCAATCTACAGGAGTTTCGGTAGCATGTCTCTTGGTAGAAATACATAGAAATCTTGGTCAAGAGTTCAGTCAAAAGTCAGCTGAGAATGCAAGTAATGTGAGTTCTCATCCCTAAGCTCAAAATTATTTGAGCCATGATTTCATGATATCCAAAGCTGGTTTCAAGAATTTGATACTCAAAAGAAGTGGCCTCAACAGCTTTACATTAGCTAAAAGCTAGGTTGCTTTTCTTAAAGGGAGGAGGGCCATGAAAGCTGTGCTTGAATAAATTCCACCAAAGGGGAAGAAGGCACAAAAACCAAACTCTCTACAATTGGAATTGGGGTCCTCAGTCCTCACAAAAAAAAAAGAAACTTCTGCAATTGCTCCTCCATTTTCTGGTCAAGCTCATCTCCTTCCTGGTCAATCTGGAACTTAGAGCCACACCCTGCACTATATTTGTACAGGAACGAGGTGCTATTAGGTGGAGGGAGGGGAAAACAATGTATGGGTTCACAGCTTCTTAATTAACAAGGAACCAATTCATCTTCTTCTCTGATTGATGTTCAGCAATTTATTTCATCAGTCTTTGGTCAAACATAGTAGAAGAGGATTCTAGCTTCATTCCTACTTTTTTCTTTTATTTATTATATTATATTAAACAAAATTTAATAATGATTTTTAGTTATCTTCATCTATATATTTTTCTTTTCTTTTTTTTCTTTTTGAACAAACACTCTTCCTTCTAAAGGTGTGTTTCCCTGAGATTTTGTTGTCAACCAGAGATGAGAGACCATTTTTGTGTAAATAATCCTCTACTTGGGGTTGGGGAGTAGGAACTAGGAAAAGGATTAGAGATTTACAGATCCATTCTCAGCCTTTTTCACTTTACACATTCCTAGGGTACAGATCTCTGTTCCCACTCCCAAGAGTAGTTGGGACTTAGGACTAATTCCTGGTTTCAATAAAATAAAACTACTCAAGACAGATGTAGACAAACCGGTTACCTGTTGAACCGGTTCAACCTCGGAGCTGACACCTGACACCATTCTATGCCATTTCAGTCCATACTGCCAAACAGGTCATCAGGGATTGGAAATTGGAAAAATAATTGCTACATGGAACGAGGAGGGATGAGTATATGGAAGCGCTCCCGCTGATTAAACCCATGAGAGCCCTACTCTCCTTATCAGGAACTGGTTCAAAAAGTCAGACATTAATTAATTTTGAAATTTAAGCCACCCCTTTGATAATCTTTTTTTTTTTATATTAATTCTAACAAGAATATCCCTGCATTCACAGCCACGCGAACAACCAATCAAGATGACCTGTTCAACTCCTGACAGAAAATGGGTTTCTATTATATTATTTCATCAATTAAATACTTTTTTTTTTATTTTTTTCGTAAAAAACAATTAATTTAATTTAATCCAATTAATACATTTTCATTAATTGGGGCAGAGCAGGGGGACTTAATCCCAAAAGTCACTCAATTCATGAAATTTAATATAAACAATGTTGGTCAATCGATCGTTCATCCTCTGATACTCTATGTATTTTATAAGCTTCAATGCTTCGAGTTTATATCTATGTATGTATATAAAAGTATTCGAGAGACAATTATAAGTTGTAAATTTTGGGCTGGTTAAAAAGAAAATGGGTAATGGTTAATGGGTCCAGTCAATAATTTGAAAGAGGCAACAAGCAGCCCATTTACTATTGTAGTAGGGCTTGATTGTGACCCATTCCCAGATGTTAGGCGTCTGTGCTTGACAAAGGCAACCCACGAGGGGGTAGCTGGCAAGTCTTATTGCACTTACATTCATCACCTCGTCAAATGGCCAACCCATTGGGCTCACTGCCCAATTGGATTTTAGTGGGGGCCCGAGACTGTAGCTTGCTTCATCATCAATCTTTTCCTTCTTCTGTATATGTAGATATATCACTTGATGTTCAATCAGCAGCTACTCTACTTTTTCTCTTTTTTTTTTCTTTCTTTTTCTTTTTTTTTTTTCATTCTGTTGTTGGGGGGAAGAAGGGGAAGGTGAGTGGGGATTAAGAAGGCCCCAACCATACCCCAAAAGTTGACCAACCAAACCACTATTAACTCCTCTTCCTTAACTGGATGGACCACACAATGGCCTAACCTAGGGCCTCTTAACTAATGGGCCTTAACCCTTCAGGCCCACGAACATGATGTGCCCTTGGGTAGTGTCAATGGCCCCATTTTCTCTCACCTGCCCTAGTCTATTCTATATTTCTATGTCAACATGTCAATTATAAGGGCATTTGTTAATTGTTAATAGTAGATTACTAGGGTAGGTTGTGTAGAGAGACCGTAGTAGGTATAGATAGGTTTAGGGCAAGGATCTCTCTTATCAGTGATTTCATTTCATTCATTGGCTTCTATCCATTGGGCCCACCTGCAACAAAAATCTATCGTACGCGTGTCACAGTCAAGGCTCGCCACCCAGAGACATTACTTCATTTCTGTCTCCCATCCACATACCGGTGTAGGGTGCACTGAATCTCCTCCTCCTCCTCCTCGATACCCGAGTTTCCACAGCTTCATCATCTAAAGGACTCTGGAACGCTGTGACATCTGAACTCTGAAACTCTGAAACTCTGAAACTCTGAACTGATCGTTACCCAGTCAGCGTCTCAGAGAGTGCCACCATCTCTGCAACTCCCATGTCGGTACCACTCAACAGCACCCAGATAATCACATGTGGCACGTGCGTATAAGTCCACTTGTGAGGCTTGACGTTTGGTTTGACAAAAAGGAGAAAAAAAATCGTTTTTGAAGCTTTCAAAGAAAACGGGCTTTGATTGAGGTTAATTGCAGAGTTGAACGACAACAGAAGATTGAAAGATTGACAATTGTATTTAGACCGAGAGATTAACAAATAATATGATTAGACTCGTACCCAGCTCTCAAATCTTGACGAAGTTCATTGAAATGGCTGGTTGAGGTTTGAATCTGTTCTGTTCATGTCATCGCTGGCTAAATGTAGCCTAATTGTAACAACAGTCGGAAGCTAACTACCTATGTTATTTTAGATTAGAGTTGTAGACTTCATTACTTGAGACCCAATTGATTGAAGGAAGTTCCTGAACGACCCTAGTGGGAACCCAGATGCAGGGGGTCAAGTTAAGAGACTGGAATTTCAGAAACTTAGTACAGATTAAAGATTTTCCGCATCTGTGACCTAAGACTATGCCTGTGTATGGTTTTTGAGTCGAAATGGTGTTCCTCTTCCATTGGGTTGGGCACTTGTTGCCCCCCTTGTGGAGAGCTCTAGACAAATTTGGCAATCAAGAAAGAACAAGCCGAGGCCGAGCAACTCTGCCAATCTTGACATGTTGGGATCAAAGTGCAGGAGGAATATCCAAGAAGAGGAAAACACCAACAGGCAAGAACAGAAAAGTGGCCATTCTTTACCTTATTCAGAATGACTAAATCAAAAGTTCCACTTTTGGTGGAACCAAATGGACCCCTCAACAAAGGGCACACTCAATTATTTCTAAATGGATTGATTTCACGGGCTCCAAAAGATTGATATCATTTGTAACAACTGCACTCCTTTTATTACTTATTACTTGTTTGAATCCCAAAGAATATCTTCAACATGTGAAAGTGATCATGGTCGTGAATTCTTCCCCACCATATAGAACAACACCTTTAACTGTGAAAAATGAAAAATGTAGCTAGCTAGAAACTTGTACTTCTCTGCATCAATTGATTTTTAATAATGTTTATACTTGGCTAGATTTTTCTCTTTCAGTTTTGTTCTTTGTCAGATAGTAGAAGAGGAGAGACGGGCACACAGACAAACAACATTAGCCAATAGAGACCATATTGGAGGGGCCATAACCATAACCCACAACCCATGCTTCTTTCTTCTTCTTCTTCTTCTTCTTCTTCTGCTGCTGCTGCTGCTGCTGCTGCTGCTGTTACTTTCCCATTCAAAATCTTTTCTATTTCTCTAGTTTTAAGTGGAACCACGAGAAGATAGGCATCCACCCTCTCCTGCCGACATCAAATACAGAATGGGTCAAATCCAAAAACTGTGTAAATCGATTTAAAAACCATTCAAAACTATATTTGAGCCAAAATCTCCTGCGACAACTTACCTGTTAGAGGTATCAGAATAAACTACGTTGCATAATAATAATAGTATTCATTGTAATGCATACATACGTACACAAATACATACATATGTATAATTCTGCAATGACCTCTCTTCAAAACAACATGAATCTTTAGTATCTTACCACTCTTTGATGTGGGATGATCATCCCAAAGTGAAATTCTGTTCACTTCACCCCAAAAAAGAAGTTACATCACAATTACATCATCATCAAATAACTTTTTTTTGGGAATTTAAAATTAGCAAATTATATACTAAGCAAAAAAGTGGATATTCTTATATTTTAATTCGAAAATCCTCCATTTAAACAAGTCGAATTCCCACCTCCCTCCCAAACTGAATTCCTCTCTCTCTCTCTCTCTGTGCGTGGCTTCCTTCCTCCTCCCAAGTCCTATCGAGTATCGATCAACCCTTATAACTTTCTCATCTTTTCCGCCTTCTCTCTCTGTTTCTGCTCTCTTTGTGAAAAGCAGAGGCCACAGAGATGTGTCAATTAACTTCCTCCCCCGGTTCCTGTAAATGTATCACAAACCAAGCTTACGGTCCTTTGACCAAAGACCCAAACAATATGGCTGCTCCCCTCATCTCCAAACACCCAACGGCTCAACCACCACAACAAGAACAAGAACAAGAACAAATACAACAGCAGAAACAAGAACAAGTTCAGAAACCCAATAAAACTCACCTGTCTCTCGCCATTACAGAAGCCAAGTCCATAGCTAATATCGCTCTCCCCATGGTACTCACAGGTCTATTGCTCTACTCTCGCTCTATGATCTCTATGCTCTTCCTTGGCCGCCTCGGCGAGCTGGCTTTGGCCGGCGGTGCTCTTGCCATTGGCTTTGCTAACATTACTGGATATTCCATACTATCTGGCCTCGCAATGGGTATGGAACCAATCTGTGGCCAGGCCTTTGGTGCCAAAAGATACAAACTTCTGGGTCTCTCCTTGCAGAGAATGGTCCTTCTGCTTCTCTTAATTTCAGTCCCCATATCTCTTCTGTGGATAAATATGGAGCGAATTCTGGTGTTTTTCGGCCAAGACGAAGATATAGCGAGAGAAGCACAATCTTACATCCTGTTTTCTCTTCCTGACCTCTTCTTACAATCCCTGCTACACCCATTACGAATCTATCTCCGGAGTCAATCAATAACACTGCCATTAACTTACTGTGCCGCTCTTGCCATTCTTCTGCACATTCCCATCAATTACCTCCTTGTGTGCGTTCTCAATCTCGGAATTAGAGGCGTAGCTTTTAGTGGCATCTGGACTAACTTTAACCTGGTAGGTTCTTTGATCATCTATATCTGTATCTCAGGCATTTACAGGAAAACTTGGGCAGGTATTTCCTCGGAATGCCTGAAAGGCTGGAAATCTCTGTTGAGCTTAGCCATTCCGAGCTGCATTTCGGTCTGTCTAGAATGGTGGTGGTATGAAATCATGATTTTTCTCTGTGGGTTGCTACTGAATCCCAGAGCAACCGTAGCTTCCATGGGTATTCTGATTCAAACCACCGCCTTAATCTACATTTTCCCGTCATCTCTGAGCTTCGGTGTGTCCACAAGGGTTGGTAATGAGCTGGGTGCGAACCAGCCGGCGAAAGCGAAGCTAGCAGCAATCGTCGGCCTTTGTTGCAGCTTCCTGTTAGGCTTCACAGCGTTAACCTTTGCAGTAAGTGTGCGGGGAGTATGGGCGCGCATGTTCACCCGCGACGCCGAGATTATCGCATTAACCTCGCTCGTTCTTCCAATAATCGGAATGTGCGAGCTGGGGAACTGCCCACAGACAACAGGTTGCGGAGTGTTGAGAGGAACAGCTCGGCCGAGGGTGGGTGCCAACATTAATTTAACTTCGTTTTATCTCTTCGGAATGCCAGTGGCAGTGGGTTTGGGGTTCTTCGCCGAGTGGGACTTCGAAGGGCTATGGCTCGGTCTCTTGGCCGCCCAGGGCTCCTGCGTGCTCATCATGCTATTCGTTTTGGGTCGAACAGATTGGAATTCTGAAGCCCAGAGAGCTCAAGCGCTGACCGGGGCCGTCCCTGCTGTTGGCAGCAAAGAGGAAGAGGAGGCACTGAAACAAGACGGAGAGAAGGATTCTTCAACTGCATTTTCAGATACAAAACCCGATCAATCACCTGTATGAATATGATATTTGGTCGACCCTCTTCGTTTCTGTAAATAAAGAGTCATAGTTGTATTAGTTGTTGACTTGTTGTTTAGTTACAACTCTTACAGACGACACCATTAGGCGTGAGGCATCCATCCATGAAGAGATCTAGCTACCTTGAAGCTTTCTCTGTTCTGTTTTGTTCAATTCACCGTTTTTATTTGTACAGGTGGATATCAGATCGTTGGTATTTTTTTTGTTCCTTCCGTTTGTAATTTTATATATATGTATAATAGAATAATTAATTTTTTTTTTTTAAAAAGCAGTGGGTCGTGACTTTGTGTTTGTCTGGATTCCAACATACAAAAAGAGGTCGGCGGTTCAACGGCCGGCTGCGTAAAAGACCTGTTCTCTGACTCCCCATATAAATAATTATTAATTTATTATTCAAAAAGAGAGGACGAAATTTTACATTTTTACATTTATTAAATGGATGAGTGTTGCGTATTTGGAAACTGGAAGGATGTGGGACCCGCATAACTTGCCACTTGTCACATGTTTGAAGCATCACCAGTTGGTTGTTGCTTGTTGGTCCTACTACCTCATATATAAATCAGCTAGCTAGTTCAATTCAAAGAAAGAGAATGTCAAAACGAAAACCACAATCCAGTCAGTATCCACATCGTAAATAGGAGATTTGCCCAAGTCAGATAAACTAAGGAAAACCTCCTCCCTCATCCTTGAGTCCTTGGTTGACAGGTGGCAAGAACCCCAAGAGGAAACGAGGCTCTCCCACCTGAAAAAAAAAACAACTTTGACTTTGGTTTGTGGTTTGGGAATATGGGTTTGGATTGTATCTTTTTGTTTTGTTCATGCAGGCTTCAGGTTCAGGCCTCACAGCTCTCCTCAGTCTAACCATGAAATGGAGATACAGAACAGAGGTCTATCTCGACAACCTGTGAGTTCTACTTCTCTACGGAGCCCAATTTGGTTACAAAACGAGGGCCAAATGCAGTGAGAATCTTTCGTTTGGACTGGGTATGTAGGTGGTGGGCTTTAATTCGATCCGTGCATCCATCCATCATCATCATGGAACCGGTCTGCATTGAAACAAACAATAATCAGTCCTCCACGGCAACACAGAAGAAGATGCGGGGTCAATAAGATTCAGATATCAGCCTGACGTGTGGGGGCAGGTCTGGTTCATAGAATAATAGTTGGCTACTATCGTTAATTTCTGAACCTTGTGGAAATTGCCTACAATCAAAATCCATTAATTTCTTCACTTTTCAGAGCATGCATTTAAATCAATGGGAATTTTCATTTCTTGAATTACCCTTTTATTTTGTGATTATATTCGTCGTCATTTGGTTGATTTTGCAGTTTCATCGTGGAATGACCGGAAAATTTTTCCGGCTGTAATATTTGGCAGACGAGACTTGCTTTTTCATCCCTTTTGAATTTGCTTTGATTTGATGCAAATAACAACAACAGATAAACCAGCAAATTGATCAGGGGGAGTTGACCTTCATTTTTTAAGGTGAGTTGCAGTTGAAGATAGCGGCCGCGACAGACAAGATTTCCAGAGAAACAGAACAAGCAATGCATCTTCTCAGCTGTGTATTCTTCTTCTTCTTCTTCTTCTTCTTCTTCTTCTTCTTCTTCTTCTTCTTCTTCTTCTATTGATCAATGAGGAACCTCCACCCGTTCCAAGCCCACACCAGAAGTCACCCGAGAATGTACGAATCACTGCTTACGTGAGAGCTAACTAATCTAACCGTCGTAGATTCTAGCAGGCACTGAGTTGGATACTTGAGAATCATTATTTCTTAATTTAATGGTTGACAAGTGCAGAGACATCATTTGTTTTGTTCCTCAACGCTTATATAGAATTACAGAAATGAAATATTGAAGCGTACGAACTGTTTGTTTTTTGAATTTTATAATGATTCAAAGGACAAGGAATGAGATCAGATCAGATGAGAAGGCGTGATGGGCTTATTAGCGTGGTTTTTGAGGGTGGAAGAAAGCCGCTAGAACAGAAGCCATTAATTTGTGTCTCTGACCGAATAAAATAAACTATTCCGCGGCATTGCGACGCCGTGCGATCCAGTTATTAATTATATATTACAGTTTACTCTTTATACGTACAATTAACACATACAGAAGTCATACACAGAACAAGAGGTGCCGTGCCGCATGGCAGCTGGGTGGCTCTGTCCACCGGCGGCACGCTTCGTGCCTAGCGGTGATGTGTTAATCAACGACCAACGATTTGACCGGCAACCCATGAACTCGCCACCACTCTAGCTACCTTAGTTTCCTTCAGTCTCCAGCAAAACAGATCAATTGATGAGTGCTTCTGAAACAAAAGGAAAGAAGGTGGTTCGAGACTCCTAATATATAATTCAACCTCTGAGTCTGAAACTCTGAGGTCGGTGTGGCTGCACTCTTGGTGCCTCGATCCCACTGTGTCAACTGGTCTGGCCTGGGCTGGGGACCCGCAGAATCCTTCACTTTTTCCCTTTTTCCTTTTTTTTTTTTTTAATTCGACGCATGCCATGCACCAACACCAAGTATCTATACCTTTAATCCTACGTAAATATCCTCCGCATTTTAATCCATGAAGATGTTTGATCAGTTCCATCCTTGAGCTTTACCATTCGCACCATGAAGCAATTAATTGCTTGAAAATCAAGGCGGAAATGGGTACAAGTATTTTGAGAAGCTAGAGCTGATTATACAAATACATACAGTAGCACAGCTTTTCCTCAAAACCCATATAATGAAAATTCGTCATCTCATCTCTATACTCTATTCAGTTGTTAATAATTCATTAATTCTGAAGATGGAGCAAATTACAAGTTTCTGAAAACTGGGTTCATTCATCGATCCTATGTCATATAGAGAAGTGATCACCAGTTTAATTGATCTTTCTCCCTGAGCCCTCCACTCCTACAATACGAAAGCAATGAGATCAGGCAAGGAGGGAGGGAGGGATAACACACTTAGAATAAAGCAGCAGACCCTTTCAAAGGAGAATTTCAGATGGCAACCGATGTACTACAATCTGTTCTATCTGTGATTTACAAATTAAATGCCTTACTTAACATATATAAGACCAAGTTCATTCAATGCATGTGATTGGCTTCTCCCAGCGCTGGGAGAATTGTCTTCCCATTTCAATTTGTTTCGTGCTTTATTTTATCAGTTCTTTCTCTAGCTAGTGTAATCAGTAGGTAACCCATGCTGGAGGTACGCCACATCTTGTGCAATATAAGTCATGCCCCTCTACATATTGGACTTTGTATGATTCAACGCCTATTAATTGTTTGCCTAATAGAGTAAAGAATCAAGTAATGTAGTAGATATCTGAAGCATATTCGAGTAGATGAGCACTCTAATTAATGTACATAAATATTTGCTTCCAATGTTGAACCGTACTGGGATATAGTACTTATATCAAACAAGAACATTTGCTTTGCCATTTGAATTGTTTCGAGTAAATATTGTTTGACTTTGCATTAACCTTTATAAAAAATGTTTTGACTTTATTAATTTAAGCATGGAGCAACGACCACTACAACATTGAACTAGTAACTGTAAATGTTTCTTTTCCTATATTGTGAGGTATAGAATTAATGAAGCTACAAGCTACTTAACAAAGAAGAAGAAGAACATTTGGTTGACATTAAAACCTTTAAAAAAAAATTGTTTGAACCAGTAACTATAAACATCCTCCATACATTACATTAGGCTTCTGGAACCTTTCTTTTAATTTTTGCTTAGAAGAAGAAGGAATGACAGTTATTTGCTCTGATATCTTGGGAATATTCTTGATGGATCCCATGGTTTTTCATATAGTAAATGTTTGAAGGAGAGAGGATAGGCTTGAGCATGGCACATGGTCGACTTAAGTAGAGAGGAATGAACTTAGACTAAACAAAGCTGAGGGGGGGATTATGTATAATGTGGGTCGCACAGGTCACGTTACCAAATTAGACGCAAAAACAAACAGCAAGTCATCTTAATTATAAAAACATTCATCCCTGCAGTTGACATTGCTCGAATTGGCCAGACTAAGGAATGTGAGGAAAATTCTCTATGACTCAATCTCAAAAGTCAACTTCAATGTATACCCATATATGTTTTTGTTCTTTTTAAGGTCATCACATACGTCATACATCATGGAGAGAGAGAGAGAGAGAGAGGAAACACAGCTCACCACCCCTCCTCAGTCCTCAGTCCTCACCCATTCAGATATTCTTAGAGCTAGGTATTGTTGCAGCTGTTACCAATTATTCTATAGAAGATAGGTTCTAAGTCACAAGTACTGTTAATTGTATATATGATTACAAGGAGTGTGATTGGATGGACCAGGTCCAATCCAATCTTATATATATTTTGGACCAATTTGTACCGGTCCAATTCAGTGTTTGGACAATCCAATTCTTTGATTTAGATTGATTTCAACCCAAACCTGATCATTGACACCTGTATTCTTATCTACTACCAATGAATCGTATATCGGTTCAATCCGACCCAATCCAATATAAATACATTATGGATGGACCATGTCCAATCCAATCCAATAAATATTTTGGACTATTAAGTTTGGACTTATCCAATTCAATGTCTTATTGGTCTGTCTAAACCCTTCAAATTGATTTTGATTTAGACAGATCCAACCCAAAACTATTCCATTGACACCTGTAAACACAATGCCCTATTATTTGTGCAATGAGCCAATGATGCTGTCAAAAACGAGTTCCTGAATTTGTCACTGCACTTACAAATAAGATGTTTTGGCACAAAACACAATGCATGATAATTTATTATAGTTTCAAACATATAAGACAATCAAAGTGGGAATATCCACCAAACCCCCCCCCCCTCCCCCCTCCTACCAATTGTACATAAACCAATGTCATTGGTATAACCATTTGAAGTTTAACCTGCCCAACCAAATAAGGTTTCGGTATGCTAAAGTCAAATCACCTATATGATGCTTATATACAGAGTTTATACTTTAGATGGGAATACAACGTCATGGGTTTCAAATAGAAAATACTTTGCTCAAGGACATGTGTCTTATCATGGCCATTTTATATATTGATTTTAGGATTTAGGGTTTAGAATTTAAGACATAGGACGAATTTAGAGTTTAAAGATTTAGATTTAAATTTTAGATTTTAGGGTTAGCATTTAAGGGCTTAGGATTTAGGGTTTAAAATATACATTTTAGAATTTAGGGTTTAAATCTAAAAATTGGTGATAGGACACATGTCCCCCGCGTGGTAGGAGCCAAGTGTCACCCGGTTTCAAACACCACCAAAAATTCCATTTCATCTCACCCCTTTCCAGCTATCACCAAAGTCACCAAATTCATGGTTCTTTTGCGGATGACCCAACCGATGCAATCAATAACCTAAACCTTAAAAGCCCTACAAACCCAAACGGGAAATCACTACAAAACTCCAAAATCAAGTTCCATCTATAGATATTTAAAGAAGATACGAGAATCCATAATGTCGGTTATATCTGCAAGTTGCAACACAGGGGGTAAATAGAGCCAAATACACCAAAATTGACCAAGAAAATTAGAAACCATGCATGTGTAAAAAAGCTATATATTTTGATACAACAATGTAGAAACCATATAGAAACAACAAAAAGAAAGAGACCTAGTTGGATTTTAGACTGTGAAACCCAAGACCCTTCAACCATTGTATCAACATTGGAAGGTAGAAAAAAGATTTAGATTGTGATTGGTATCATTGTTGTTCCTATCTCAAGTATTTTGGGTTGATCAAACGTCAAGGAGTTCGGTAAACTTCAATGACCAGTGTCACACATGCATTAAGTACCAAAAATTACAAAAAGACAAAAAAAAAAGGTAAAAGAATTCAACCTCCCCCCATATTTCACCTAAATACTGGAACATCCCCTAATTTTTCAAAATGAATCGACTTAGACCTCCCCTATATGTTGACATCAGTGGATAAAAGCCTCCCATCCGTTAACTTTCCACTCATATTTGTTACACTCATGATTTTCAAAATCGGACTGGATTGGACGGTTTAACTGGAAACGGGAATTAGTTAGATGATCGGTTTCGTTTTCCTAAAAACCAGATTTTCCCCCCAAAATCGTTGATTTTGGTCAGCGAACCACTGAATCGGACGATTAACCATTTGAATGGTTTTGACTATTTTTTATTTTTTTGTCAAAAAGGGCCGAGCATAACCGGACCCCTAACCGGTTTAGTCACCGATTCAGTTTTAAAATTCATGGTTACACTTGACATAATTTGCAATTTAAGTCTTTTGAAAAACTCAAATTTTCCCTTATAGGATAAAAAGACATTTACATCCATCATTATTTTTCAATTTTTCTAGGACAATATACTAATTTTACACGAGCTTTCTCATTGTTGGCAGTTGCCCTTGATACAGAATTGACCCTATTAATTAACAATCCATCCTCCATTTCCTATTGCATCCCACCTTCCAACCCAAAGGTGATGTAAATGACTATCAAAATGGATAATTTCTAGCATTTTGGATCAACAGTTTACACATTACAGTGTAATCACAGAACCATTCCAAATGCCACCTTCTGATCCTCTTACTAGAGCTCCCCAGGAGGCCAGGACTTCAGTAGCAATACTTGATTGTTCAATAAAACCCATCTCAGTGGGGAGTTTCAATCCAATTCAAAACCCACAATCGTGGTCCGCCGATAGTCTCGAGTTCAAGATTTACTTCTTTCTAATTTTAAAAGTCCAATGGACTTTCAGTGAATGGCTCGAGAGCTTCCTCCATTAACCCAATGGGTAGGCGGTGAAACCTAAAAAATTCAAGAATCAAGACTCTTGTGTTGTTTATAAATAAGTAGAACGTATAACATTATTTATTTTCAAGGGATATGCCTTCAAGTTCAAGTTCAAGATGATCTTTTTGGAAATCAATAGGAGTAGGGCTTGAAGGAAGCCCTATATAACTACTTCAATGAAGAGAGAGTTCCACAAGCCATCACATCCCATTTCTTCCCTGACTTTACAGTTTTAGTGGTTTTATTTGAAATTTTAAAGAGTTATGAAGGGTGAAAATGTCTTTTAATGTATTCTGTCAAATATAACGGCATGTTATTGTAACTGGGGGTATTTAAGTCCAATTAAAGATTAAAGGGGAGGTGTAAGTATTTATCACAAAATTCAGGGGAGGTTTAAGTCTTTTATCAAAAAAATAAAAAAAAATCAATAGACAACTACATTTGCTCATTGTTACTATGATATTTAGTAAGATTGGCAACTTGTAATTTGGGATTGATTAATCTATTGAATGGGTCCTTTAGATCTTTCAACCTTCTTCTTATTGAATTTCAGATGTATGTGGATATAAATTTATCTTTTTTAAATACAAAATGTTATTCAAATAAACCTTAATTGAACTTATCCTTGAGGTGAAAAACAATCTATTTTTAGCAACTTTTATGATTCTAATACTATAAAATCTCGGAATGGTATCAAACATTATTCATGTACAAAATGTGATATATATATATAGAGAGAGATACAATGATTGTCAACTTGTCCACTTATATAACTCAAATAGTCGAGAATATTTAAATAATTTATGCCCTCATGGTCCAATATATGATGTAGACTGTCTTTATTATGAATATAAATTCAGTTTATTAATTTCTGTGCTATTAGGTGTGTTTTTCTGTAATAGCCCCTAATCTACATTACAAAATCATGATTAAAGTCATTCATATATTACCTAAGGATGGAGTACTTAGTCTCAACTGCTAGGGTTAGACAGTGTTTGCAAAATACTAAATTGGACCATTTCCAATGTGCTTTTGGACTTTTCTCCGATTAATAGAGAAATTTGGTTGTTGCTTGTAGCCCCAATTTTGATAATGGTACTATCTCAATTGCCAGATTGGTTTCCTTTTGATATACTAATCAATAAGATCATTTTACAGTTAATATCTGGGCCACAAGGTTCAAAATATCGATACGTTCGATACATCGATAGAGGCATATCGAGGCAGTATCAGTAGTTTTTCTTATAGTTTTTTTTTTCCAAATCCGGTTTAAGGTCCATCTACCTTCTGAACTGGTCAAAACTCAAAACCTCGACACACTCTCTGTAGGGACATATCAAAAAGCTCCGAATATCACTTTGTAAAACAAATTGTAAAATATATATATATCATATAAATAAATAATTTATTTTAAAAAGTATTTGCAAAATAACTTTTTTAGGTTCCATCATTAAAAAGAGTGTCCCATTGGGCTTTGAAATTAGAGGAGGTCATTTTCCCAAATCCCAATATTAAATATTATTTATAGTGAGACCACACTGTAAATATTAATATAAGCCCTTTTTATTCAATGGGTATTGTTTTAAAATATTCATATAAGCCCTTTTTATCTAATGGATATGTTTTCATGTGGACCATTGGAGCCAAGTTCTTAGGGTGGTAGCTAGACTTGGTTGATTTGTGCTAGACATAATTGGGCAGACTTTGAGGTCCAATTACCTAGGCGATCTCTCCTTGCTCCTTACTTCCTTAGTGAAGCAAGAGAAATCAGGCGGATTCCATCCTGCTCTCTTGGAGAGAAGAGGACCTTGGTTGGTTCAACATGAAAGCCTGCGAGTCCCACGCCACACAAGCCACTCACCATTGATAAAATGATGAGTGAACCAACAAAACAAGCAACAAAGCGAGGATATCGATGAACTCAGTGCATCCATGCCCCCTCAAAGAAGAAGAAAAATCAGCCTGTTGCACTACTGCTTAATTAATAAAAAACTTACTGCATTTCCTACCTGAAAGGTTCAAAGTGGAAGCCAACGATGGCAATGCCCACAGTGGCGGTGGTGGCAGCGGTGGTTGCGGTGGTGGTGGTGGTGGTGGTGGTGGAGTCTTGTTGATTCGGCGCATAGATGGATAGATACAAGCACGAATACATGAACATACCTCCTGATTGGACTAAAAGAGATCAACAAAAGTACAGTCAATACAGAGCATCAAAATCAGAGTCAAACATGGGTGACTACAGTGAATGGATGCCCCTTGCCCAACTCTCTTTTCCATTTTTTTATTTTTTTTTTCTGTCTAATTATTATATTTTCTTTTTAATTTTTTTATAAGAAGTATCAATTTATTCAAAAAGAAAAGAACAACCAGATGCTGTACGAATGAGATGCAAGAATGGATTCACACCACAAAACCATTGGAGGATACAAACAGAATTTCAAAATTAAATGGAGAACTACAAAAGGACTGTTAGTCAACGTTAAACTTAGTCGATGACCAAAATCAAAGCTTCCCCACGATTTTCTGCCACACGTCCTATTCTTGACGGGTTTTGTTTTGAAATATTCTTGAATTATTTTCTTGTCAGATCGCATGTGCGCTCCGCAGAAAGCCTCCACAAGCGCTCTACTTGCACATCTCAGCATGCATTGGAAATATGTCTCGAAGTTGTTAGTGAAAAATATTTTCAATACACGGTTGACAATAAATCCGACTGTGTTTCGGGCCGGGCTCGGAATTTGTCAAAAAAGTTTAATCCGATTCAACATTATATATTTTATAAAATATATAATATGTATTTTATATTATATAAAATATATAAATAATATAATATTTATTAAAATATATATTTATAATTTAAAATATACATTTTTTTATTTTTTTCTTTATAATCTCTCTCTCTCTCAACATTATTTTTTTCTTTATATATTATAAAATATATAATACGAATTTTCTTTATAAATTCAGTCGCTAATAGTATGGACTAAATTTCGGGCTCGGGCCCAGGCCCGGGCTTCGGGCTTTTTATGAGGACCGGGCTCGGGCCCAAGTTGTAGGCCCGATGCTCGGGCCTTAGAAAATTCTGTTAATATATAGTGAAAGCCCAGCCCGAGCCCAGCCCGGCCCGGCCCATGAACAAGTCTATTAGTGTCATAATATAGGGATTAAGAACACAAGACCATAGCTATAGTTGGATATTAGGGGACTTGCTTTTATTTTCTAGGAAACGATGAGGACTTGATTTGACACCATGGGGCCTGCTGGGATCCAGTGTTAATTATGATTGTCATCCCATTAACGCCCTCTTCATTTTCGGATAAGTTACTTATTTGGGTAAACCCAATTATCTGGTAAGTTTTTTTTTGGAAAATATTTATATGGGTAAGTGCATTTATCTATGTTCTTTTATTTTTTATGTAAATAAGGCAATGACCATTTTAACCATAAAAATCCATTATTAAAAAGGGTATTTTTGTCTCATTCAAGTTCAAGTGCTGGCAACCTTCCCCCTAGGAGATGAGTATTACTTACTCGGGTAAGTCGTATCCAGTAAAATAAATTTGCCCTGGTCCCCACATAAATCTAAAAAAAGAACATGGGATTCTTGGTCAATGGAAACCAAAATCCCATTGACCAACTTCCCCCCTCTCAAAATCCGAAAAAAGAACGCCCCCTAAATATGTTGGATATGCAAGTTATAAGTTTAGTCAATTTTACACTGGTTTATAATATATTAAGGGGGCGTTATTTTTTTTTATTTTGAAAGGGGGAAAGTTGGTTCCCATTGACCAAGAATCGCATGTTCTTTTTTCAGCTTTGTGTGGGCATCAAGGAAAGTTTATTTTCTTGTGTATCACTTACACAGGAAAGTGATACACATCTCCTAGATGGGTAAATAACTTTCCCACAAAGGGGGAAAGTTGCCAACACTTGATTCAGACAAAAAAGCCCCTTTTAATAATGAATTTCTATGTCTGAAATGGGCATTGCCTTATTTACCTAGGAAATAAAAGAACATGGACAAATGCGTTTACCCATGTAAGTGTTTCTTAGGAAAAAATTACCCAGGTAAATGCAATTACCTGGATAAGTAACTTATTGGAAAGTGAATGGGGCCTAAATCGTAGCCGAACCAAAGAATCAGTTTATACATTTTTCTAATTGATCATTTTTCAAAAGTCATAACCAATCAAATCGGGTGGATTCAAGCCAGTTTGATCGGTTTCATAGCTTCTAACTATTATGTGAACAATCCTATTATACACCTATTTATATCTTTGTAATGGAAGGTAGTTACAGTATCTAGTATTGGTTGTAATGTTTGGGGCTCTGTCATCTTTTGCGGATCTACCCCAACCATGCTATTACCAACTCTTTGCAATCTCTTTTGAGAACCTCTCTTGTCTTTTCTCTCGTCGTTGGTGGTGGATTGGAGTTGTACTTTTCTACTTCTGTTGGTGATTTAAATTCACCTTTGTTTGATTGCAGAATTTCATTTATTCTCATACATCCATTTATATATTTTGTTCTTCTTGAGAAATTGTATTTGGGTTCTGATTCTATATACTTGTATCAATTTCTTAAATGAATGAAATATGTTTTAAGACTTCAAAAAATATATATTTGTTTTTATTTTCCAAAAATACCCTAAAACCCCTTTTATATGGCTTGTGTAAGAGCACATAACCCAAGCTACGACATGAGAACACCTTAGTTCATACTTACTTTGCTAATCTCTTTGACCTCTGGCTTTCTTTATGCCCTCATCATCTAACTTGAGTGTTCGGGGTCTTTGACATTTTTTTAATTGCAAATCATTAGAATCCAAAGTCTCTTAATCTTCTTCTCCTTATTATACATTTTTTTTACAACAGTCGTCATCATATGTGGGAATAACAACTTAGGGTTCATAGCACAAGAAGGCAGAATACTCAGATGAACATTCAAACCAAAAGAGAGTCATAGATATCTCAAAACATCTCTACTCCTTGGAGGCCACCCAAGGATATGAATGGCAACGGGCGGGGCGGGGCGGGGACGGGGAACCTCTCCCCATCCCTGTCCCCGCTAACAGGGGCAAGGTTATCCCCATCCTTGTCCCCACGGGAATCCCCATTCCCCGTGATTTTTTATAATGTTAACCATTTTATTTTTGTTTTTTATTTTATTAAAAAAATAAAATTAAAATAATTAAAATTTACAATCCTACTAGAAAAGATTCAACCATATTTTTAAAAATATTAATACCTTTTTTCTTCAAACCAAACATAGCCTAAGTGTTAGGCTCGGTAGGGAATATCGGTAAAAAACAACCTAGTTTACTACAAACCAACACTAAGTCTACTAGTTACCTGGTCAAAGCAACTCGAAAACCTAAAGCTATGCTTGGTTTGAAGTACAAATCTTGTATAGGTTTCCCTACATTGCGTACCTTTTCCTTCAAACCGAACATAGCCTAAGTGTTAGGCTCGACAAGGAATAGCGACAAAATTGACCTTGGCCGTAGCCGACCAACACTAACTCTATCGATTACATGGTTAAATTGATTGTATGCCTAAAATGAAAAGGCACAGTATCTCAACTTGGCAAAAGAAAATAGGGGTGTAAATTGATCGAATTTGAATTGAATCAGGCAATATCCGAATTCGAATTTAATTAGAAATTTTGATTCAATATCCGACAGATATTGAAAATTAATATTCGAATTTGACCAATTAATTATTTTAGGTAATTAATAAATATATACAATAATTTTTTATTTATATAAAGTATAAAAATATATAAGTTGTTTACATAATTTAATTATTATATATAAATTATATAAAATATTTAAATATTTTGTATATTATATATAAAAATTAAATAATCAGTCAAATTCAGATATTTATCAAATCAAATAAGATCATATCCAAATTCAAATTCAACTAACTGTTCAATATAAATAGGATATCTAAATTCAATTCGATTATATTGAATCTTGAATTTAAAATTAGATTTTTGAATATCATTGACACTCCTAAAACAAATGAACTAACCTATACCCTCATTCATACAATGCCCTTCGACCCTCTTATTTCATCTCAGCGAAAAGCAAATGAGCTAACATAATGAAGAATGAGCAAGGAATTGCGGAAAATTTGACTAATGGTAATTACTAAATGCGTTGCTGAATTGGCCCACCTTTGCACTCCAATCTCGAAAAGTCTACCAAAGATCCAAATGCTTGTAATAGAAAATTGACCCGAAGAATTAAGGATACCCTAATACTTCCTTTCAGTCAAGTTGAATTGGCGACAACTTCATCCTCAAAAGTGGGGTGCATGTGATACGATCATGTTTCAACCACCAATCAAAAGGTGCCACATGGACCAAGCCATGAGTAAAGTGGAAATTTTATTTGAGTCCGGATCTCCTGTCTACAAGAACTTTGCCCATGTCTACTCATATAACATCGCAGCTATACATGAAGAACATTTCATGCTCCTACATAGTATTATGCACAAGGAAATGTTCCCAATACACGGGGATAGTAAGCATGTTGTGGGTAGATAGTGAATAAAATTCTTGTGGGAAGGAAATCCGAAATCAATTCATTGGCATAGTTGGTGAGGAGGGAGTTGGAATCAATTCATTGGCATAGTCGAGGGAGTAACGGTCTCCTTGGTTAGCTTCGGTATCCTATTTAAAAATCCTATTTAACCAAGGAGACCGTTACTCCCTCGACTAAGGCCTCTCCTCTATATAAGGAGTTCGGCTTCTATCAAGGCAAGTCAGTGCTTGCACCCTTCGAGCAGCCCCTTGCAACCTTGCATCGTAAATATCTCCCATGAAATAAATCGCATAACTATGGAAATATTCCCAATGCAAGGCTGTAAAGACTGTTGGAACGGGCTTTGCCCTGACTGAAGCTGGACTCTTATATAAGGGCATAGAACCCAAGGTATGGCATGAGAAGACATCAGCTCATTCTTACCCTACTTCTCTCTTCTAGGTTCTAGCTCGGCCTCTCACTGACTCACTCTCTTTGTGCACTCGTCATTTGACCTGAGCATCAGGGATTCCACCCTTGGCAACAATAAGCACCAAAGAAGGCCAAACACTCAAATTGAAATAGTATGACTAATGGAGGGGAAATTGGGTTATTTCAAGGCATGCGTGATGTCACTTACATATGGAAATGGAGGGGGTGTTTCATTAACTACCTAAACTTCATTTTGATTTCCCCTAAACTACCATATAAGTTAAAGCAAATAAAGTGATATATTAATAATTTTTTCATGAAAATGGACATAAAACGCCCAATGTGATGCATCAAGTGATATATCAATAACTTTTAAATACCCAAATTACCCTTTGTGCTCTTCATCAAGTGATATATTTTGCCCTTGTGCTCTTCATTTCATATTTTAAGACAAGAAAATGGACAAAATCACCAGAGTAGGTGTTAAATAGGTGTTAAATCAAGAAAACAGGGGCAAATTTGTCCATAATGTTAATTTCACTGTGTAACAATGTCTAATACATCACTTGATGACATTTTTCGTCCATTTCCCTAATAAAATCATAAGACTGTGTTTGGAATCAGTGTAAAATGTCATCAGGGTAAAAATACACTGATAATGTTTTACACTGAACCGTAAAAATGACCGTTGCTTTTTGAAAAACACAATGGATGGAAGAGTGTAAAGTTTTACATCGACAAAATCGATGTAGCTTTTACATTGATTACCAATGTAAAACTTTATGCTTGATGAGGTTTTACACCGATTATCGACATAAAACTTCACTCCATCTAAACGCATGCAAAAGTGAATCGAAGTGGAGTTTTACCTCGATCATAATTACACGCTCCTTCCAAATGTGTACAAAAATGAACCAATGTAAATTTTACATTGCTTCCAAATGCAGCCTAAGGGAAGTGCTTATTTACTTAACTTGTGAGTTGTGACAAATAGGATTTGTCACAAAATAATGCAAGGTTTTAAAAACCAGACCAGTCATGGAACCGTTTTGGCCATCGATTCCTAGGTCAAATAGTCCGATCATTCGATTTGAATGGGCGTCTCATTTTGATTTTAAAATATAAAAAAATATTTAATTAAAATATAAAAATGACAAAAAAACCACTATTTGAATTAGTGAGTCAACAGTTTGATCGCCTGGGTCAATGGTGTTCATTGAGTAAACGTTTTGTATTTGATGTGACCACAAAACCGAGAAAAGCAATTAATGAGGGCGTTTATGACACATAGGCATCATTAGGCACCACATCAACAAAAGTGCCAATAAACACCTACCCGTTAGGGAAAGCTCCAAAATAAAGCTTTCTAAAACGAAATAGACACTCAGAATAATAAGATTTTTGCTGATGGGGTGCCTATATGACAGTGTTAATTCAATAAACACCAATGGAACCAAATACCTGCCAAAGCAACAATTTTTAACCCAAGAACGGTTTTAAGGTGAAATGGAACCGATTGCCTAAATGATTTCCGGAACACCCGATCCGACCGTCGGGTCCAATCCGGTTCTTAAAACCATAGAATAATGTTTAGTTAGTTAAAGTGAAACACCCTTCATACGCGCGAGAGAGAGAGAGAGGGGGGGGCAAAGGCATGCCGCCGCCGTATTTGATTAGATTAATTATAACTTTTTTTTTTATTCATCTATTTGATTAGATAGAAATAAAGCCCGTGTCCACGCAGGACTCGGAAATCCAATAATCCAGTTACTTGTTTAAACTTGTAAGAGAAGAGAGAGCGAGAAGCCTTCCAAGTTCCAGCAATCCAACATGAGGAAAGAATGTCGGAAGACGTGCACACAATGTGCTGCGTCAGCTTATTATATAGATTCCTTCTCTCAACTCTGACCCACCTAGCCTACACCTAGGAATAATTGCCGTGGACTCTACACACAGCGGCTACGCCTCCTTCCATCCATCGCAGATTCGCAGTACCCAGTAAGGAAATGAACAGACGACGAGAAGACCCAATTCCATCTCCTGCTCTCTCTCTCTCGTACGTGGACGTGGACGTGGACGTGGTCTCCCAAGCGCCCCCCGTGCGCCGTGCGCGTGGTCTCCAACGTCCCTCCACTCTCTCGCACCACCAACCCTTTTCTTTTTTATTCATTTCCTTCCCTTTCCAGCCTAAGGTTTCTCCAAAACTTTGAATCCACACTACATCAGCTGTGCCTGTGCGTTCTACCTATTAACGCACTACGGTTACTTTGTTTTGTTTGTTTTTGCTTTCTTATTTCTTCTTCATTCATGTGTGTGTATATAGAGATATCCAGTCCAAATTCTCTTTAATTTGTTGACTGTGAGCGCCGATCCGAGTCGATTCGGTCGCTACCTAATTGAGTTGTTGAATCAAATAATAATAAATAGAGAGATCAACCCATATGTATAAGAAGCCGAATAAGCAGCAAACGTTGAATGAACGTTAACAAGTAACGAGTAACCACGCACGCAAGCGTGCCTTCACAATACCAAAGTCTCTTTCTTTCCCAAGGCCTCACTGGTCAAAGCCCATGATCCTCCAAGTGCTTGATAATTAATTTTTGGACCGAGTGAGAGCCTTGATAGCTGCTCCTGTAATGGGGTTGCCAAATGCCAATGCAATTAAAAGCTGTTTCCTGTTTAAACTTTCAAATCCGAGGTTGGTGTTTTGATTCAAATAATATACGTTTGTTGGAATTTGGATTTCAAATCCCATCCAATTAATATATATATATATATATATATGATTTCAATTTGTTTATAATTGGATCCCCCTCGATCCCATCTAATCCCATTATAAATATATGATGTGATGCTACTCTATACAAAAATTAATAACTCACGTGTATTCATAAGTTGGTTTAATTTGAATGTTGGTCTATGTACAATTTCCTAAACGATTTCTTTCAACTATTTTATTCATGATGCACAATACCAAATTATTTCTACTTTATTTTATTTGATTATATATAATATGTATATGTATTCTCATTATTTTTTAGTTTAACTTGTTAATGGGTGTATAATATATGGCAATCCAATCTGGGTTTGATTATAGATAAGATTCATTTCAAATCCAAATGTTAGTGGATGAAGTTTGGATCTAGGTATATTCTATGGGATTCCAACCGTTATCTCGTTTTAATATCATTTAAGATATTTTCACCTTGACTTGGACCACCCCTGATCAAGCAAGGGCTGTAAACATATCCAAATTGGATTGATTAATATTCCAATTCAAATCAAATCGCATCCATGCATGGTTTTAATTTGAGGTCAACCGACCCTAACCCTAATTCAATTCAATGACTTTAGGTTGGCCCGATCTCTTCACTTCTTCTTTTTTTTTTAATGTTCTTATTTCCGAAACTTAACTTAAGATTGACTGATCAAGGTAAATTGTGTGGCTAACATAATTTATGTGGTTAGAATGCATAGAGATTTATGTGGTTAGGCTTACAACCCATCTCCACGGGTAGGAGAAAGAAATTTACTATAGAAACAGTAGAGATTATAATCCCGTACTCAAGATACAAGATATCTTCTTGCATAAAATACAATATTGTAAGGGTTTTCCCCCACCACATAATACTATGAAATTTTGCCTTTGAATTATCTTCAACTTGATTCAAGATAAGTCATAAAGATCTTACTGGGAATTCAAGGTATCCAGCATGACATTAGTTAAGGGCCATGCTTGATTGACCCAAGGTGGATATAATATTGAATCAAACAAGGCATGTATCACACCATTTACGGTGAAATTGAGTTTTAGAAGTTGAGCCAAAAAAAAAAGACATAAAACATTTACAGACAATAGAAAGTGATAAATAATTATTATTATAAAGGAAAATTCCCAATTAGTACCCTGTACTTTGGGCCTAGTGTTGTTTTGGTCTCCAAACTTTAAAATGTGATAATTCAGTACCCAATCTTTCAAAATGTGTCAATTTAACACTTACCATTAATCAATCGTTAAGTGGCATTTAAAAAAGACACAAATGCCCTTTGAGTGTCATCTAATTCTCTTTATCAACCATCCAAACATTGACAAAAAAATAAACAGTACTAAATCCGTGCCTCTTTTATTCAAAAAAGGTTGGGGTCACATCTCAATGGGCATTCTGATGACCCCAACTTTCTTGGATAAAAGAGGCAAGGATTTGGGACTGATCATCTTTTATCAATGTTTGAATGGTTGATAAAAAAAATTAGATGACACTCGAAGGGCATTTATATCTTTTTCAAATGCCACTTAATGGTTGATTAACAGTAAATACTAAAATGGCACATTTTGAAAGTTCAAATATTGAATTATCATATTTTAAAGTTCGGGGATCAATGCGACACTAGCCCAAAATATAAGGTACTAATCGGGAATTTTCCCTTATTTTAAGTGAGAAATAACATATTCTACCGTACAAAAATATGAGTAAATGCATGTTCATTTATTTTGGTAAAAATGCATGTTTAATGCCTCATTAAATAAATAATGCATGAATAGATGATTTAGGGAATCTGTTATAGAAAAGACACCAACCAACCTAGTGCTCAGACTGTTGAGGTGCCAACAACCGACAGGTGTCTAATCCAACCAAATATTACATCGTTTCCTGTTCATCGTCATCAACATCTTTTGAGCTAGCATTGTGCCAAGTATTTGGGATCGACTACATGGAATAATCCCTTTTCACCATTTAATTCTGTCAGTGTCATATCCATCTTTAATTCATAGGCCCTAATCATTTCTTATGACTTCCACTCAAGTCCCTTTCATTTTGTTTCTGGCTCTTTTAACCCTTTCAACTTGTAAGATGGATTGGATTGGGTTGAGGGTCAACTTAGACCAAGTTTGAGTTATTCAACCCAGGCCCATTCTAAGATTAACCCAACACAACTTGGACTAGACTTGGGCTTGGGTAGGTTGGTCAAATTTAAAAAACATATGTATATATTTTTGTACAGTCATCTTTTACTAGGCTTCATAACCCAACTTAGAAATAGAATGAATTAAAAATATATAAGCAATCAACCATATCATAGAAGTGGTAGCCAATCAGGTTATTGTTTATCAAATTCATGGGGATGAGTTGAGAGTTGGGCCTTTTTGATACCATGTCTTTCCTGCAACAAACCTTTTCCAAAAAAGATATTTTTATATAGATAAAACGCATTATATATTTATGTTTCTTTGGGCGGACTTGGGCTAGGTTGGGCTCAAACTATCTAAGGTTTCAAGCCAAACTCAAAACAAGTTAGCCAGAGTTTTCTAAACCAGGCCCAGCCCAAAGTCCAAAAACTCAGGCCCAACTCAGGTTAGGTCAGGTCAGGTTGCACTTGCATTGGACTCACCCAAGTTGCAGCCCTACTCACAGTTGCTTAGACGGTCTTCCATGTTTCCGGTTTATCATCTAAACCAGGTAATTTACCTCTAAATAGCTCTCGCCATGGTGATAAACGTCTACACAATCAAACCCTATATAGGCACAAGTTCATGTTCAATTCAATTTCAAGGCTTAATGAAAAATAGGATCAGAAATTTAGTCAAATAAAGGTGACAATATCAGTTAAAATGATATTTTTTAATAAGTTATCGCTAAAAAATATGGAATAAAGTGCCCAGCATTTTTATTTTTCTATGTGAATGTACGGAAAATATCTTTAATATATAAAAAACATATTAAAAAATAAAACATCCCAAAGTTTTTATATTATATAATATTCTCATATAATACATATTCGAACAACCCAATTGGTTGACTGCCATCTCTCTCTCTCTCTCCTACCTGCCTACCTACCTGATAACTGGCCAAGTCTTGTCACACCTCCGGGCGTTTTCTAATTTTGGGCTGACCTTGGGCTTCAATCACGTTGACCTATTGCATGTTCTCTCTTGCCCAACTCATTATCGCTCCATACATTCGGATTGGATTCAATTTAAGCCCAACTTCTTGCTATAGCCCATGTCTAGGTCCAAGCCCAAGACAGTTGTCAAACGAACCTCAAGGTTGTTAGCAGACTTAATTGACGAATCTCACACTTGTTGTTAAATCACTGTCTAAACCATTGCAGAAGAAAAGAAATTAATCAATTCAGAGCGACGTTTGAACTGCAGATTATTCAGCAGTGGTTTCGTCAAGGGGGGATTTTCATACCAGTTAGAAGGTAAACTATCTAATCAGAGCAACTAATCACGTAACATCCTTGAGCCACACAACACTGATTTGCATCTAATGAGGGTGCAACTGGTTGTTGGGTAAACCCATTTTTAGTGGGCCAGGCTAGTCTATGGGCTTTTATTTGTAGTTTAGCTGTTGTTGGCTTGGGCTTTAATTATATATACATGGTTGTTATATGGGCCTTGATTCGAAAAAGATAAAGCCTCTGTGGTGACTGAACCCAATGGGCCCTTAAAGATTTTGATTAGGAGCAAGCAAACCTAACATTGCTTCGGTCCCCTCTCACAACTCACACCCATATGATCGTCGTCCCCTGAGAGTTCATGTTTGTTGGTTCTTTGATTTTTGAGTTTTCAACTTCCAATTACAGGTAGCAGTAGGTCCCCGCTTACCTAATAATGTCTTCCCCACTTTAGATAAGCTTTTGCTTTTCATCTTTGAGTTTTTAGCTGTAAAAAAACAAAATTGTGCCAATAAGTGTTTTGAGCTTATCCAGACCTTAGTTATCCTCTCATTTTCATTTTCAGAGAAAAGAGTAATCTGGAAGGGGGATCCACCATTTCACTGGTTCTTCCTTATAACATTCAAATTTTCTTTTCTTAAATAAAATAACTGTTCTCCATCTTACCTCAACATTTTGACAACCATAAAGTAAAGCAAAAGTGATTTTAGGCTGCCTTTGATTGCTGTGCAAATTTATTTGTATTAATGCAAAATTATAGTAGTACAAATTATTTGATTTAATTGCAGTACAAATGATTTGAGTGTAAATTATGATATATTTTTGTTTCAAATGTTATCTTATTTTGCTTAGTTGGAATACAAATGAAATAAAATAAGACCTGAAGCATAATAAAGTAAAACCCTAAACAAAATTAAACCAGAACTTGCATTCTATTCATTTGCACTCCCATGCATTTGTTAATAGTTCAAATAAAATTGCAGTGCAACCAAACACAATACCCTTTGCACAAAGTGCCCATTTGAGAGGGTTTTCTGGAGTAGTAGCACTCCGAGCTGGACCCCACACAGAAACATAAGAAACATTGTGTTTAGTGAAAATCCAGGAAGCCAAACATCATATTTCGGACGAAAAAATTACTACTGAAATAGTAAGCTATTTCAAGTAACTTCAACGAAACATGGGTGCTCAACCACAACGCAAAAGCCCTCTCCAATGGGCTAAAAATCCACTAGCGTTGTCAGGCCCGGATCTAATAATCCAGTGAACCGGTGAACCATCGACTTCTCGGGCATGAGGTTTTTATTCTGTTGGTTGAACGATCTAACCACCGGTTAAACCAAAGAAGCATGACCCAATCAACCAATACTGAAATCTGATATTGGTTTGGTTTGGCGAGGGATCCAGTTAGAACTGCAACATGGGTTGGGTTGGGCTGGCAAATTGTTAAATTTTCAATAAGCCCGAATCCCACCCTGAGTCTGATATAGTTGAAATTTTTCAAATCAAACAATCCGACTTGGAGCCCTAGGCCCTAAGCAATTAAAAAAAGGGGTTTTAACCGTTCAGTCCACCCCTAGGGTGGAGCTAAGATTTCTAAGGGTGGACTGAATCCTAACCATGGATTGATGTCAAATCTATGAGTAGGATGTGGTTTATAGGGGAGCTACTAGTAGATTAGGAGGGGGCTACAATTTCAGATTTCTGAGATGGATTGCAGTCCACTTGTTCCTTAAAAAAATGGCAACAGGGAAGGGCGGGGCTGGGTTTTGCATGCCCAGTCCTCGACCCTGAACTTAAATATCCTACCCTAAATCCTATCAGGGCTAGAAATCCCAATCACATCTCCATCCCAACGTTAAGCAAGGATGCCCAATTTTTCCCACTCCATCTCAATCATTCTTACTTGAATACTTATAAATTTATTTATTTTTATTTTTTAAACCCACCTCTAATATAATATAATCGGGGCAGGTTGGAGGGCAGGGTGAACAAATACCATCCCCGGCCCATCCCTGATCCCCAAAATTTCAGATTTCCCCAAAACCCACCCCAACCAGGATGGGGCAAGGTGAGACCCCACGAGGATGAGTCAAATTTCCATCACCACCCTTAGGCCATGTCAGTGGGTAGATTTGGTTCCACAAGACCCTAAATTGCGCTCCATTATTAAGCCTAGACCTGTTCATGGGCCGGGTGGCCCGACAGCCTGGCCCGGCCCCTGGACGGGCTTGAACACGCAAATGAGTCTGTGGGCTTAACCCCGGGCCAAAAAGCCTTGCCCGCAATAAATTCGAGCCGGGCTTGGGATTTGCCAAAATAGCCCGGCCCGGCCCAACCTATAGACTAAACTTAAAAAACCCTAACTCCATAAGCCAAACCTCTCTTCTCTTTCACCTCTTTCCCCTTAGACGAACATCTCTTCTCTTCAGTCTTCACATCCTCCTCAATCCTCACACTCTCAGGCAGCCACACAACAACTCCGGCGGTGAGTCCTCTCCTTCTCTCTCTCTCTCTCTCTCTCTCTCTCTCTCTCTCTCTCTCTCTTTCTCTCTCTCATTTTTCTTCTCACTTCTCTTTCAAATCTCAAACGCCGACGAGGCAACGAATATAGGCACTAGCGGCGGTGATGAGTTCTCTCTCTATCTATCTCTCTCTCTCTCAGATGCTAACTAACACACTTTTCACTGTTAAAATCGCAGTTCACAGTCACCGTGAACTCAGCTCTGACAAACATAATCACCAGCGAACACAGTCACCATCGGGCTTCGGGCTTGGGCTTGGGCTTGGGCTCGGACTTTGGGCTTTTTATCAGGGCCAGGCTCGGGCCCAAGTTGTAAGCCCATTAATCAGGCCAAGCTTGGACTCGGGCTCGAGCCTAACAAATTTCTATTCATAAAGAATAAAGCCCGGCCCGGCCCAGGAATAAGTCTAATTAAGCCCATGGGCCTAGCAGATTATGATCCAAGTCTGATGGTGGGACCATAACATATAAAGTGTGTTGTCCCACTAAATCCATGCAAAAAAGATGGGATCTTGCAATAAACTTGACATTTGACGGCTGGGAACAAAGGAAGTAACTGCCCCTGCTATCGTCCAAACTTAAAAACATCAATGTACAGTCGATGAAGAATCCAAGGAAATCAATCAAATAATACAGATTGCTGACTAATAAAAAAGAAGAAGTGAAGTGATTGAACTGAAAAGCTTATTGACATATTTTTTGTGGGCTCCTTTCAATGGTTGAAGCAAGTTGAGTCCATTAATATCTTTTAATATTTAATTCAAATTGGGTGTATCAGGCGTATGGTATCATTCCGGCTACATCCTATTATGCTGAATACTCAGGATTAATTATCAGGCAATAAGACCCTTGTAAAATTTTGGAAAAAAAAAAAAAAAGTGAACTGTGTGGCTTTGATTCACCCGTTCGTGCATCAGTGTGTCGATACTTCCAAACTTGATTCTATTATTTAATTATTTTATCATTAAAAGACAAATATTTAAAGGGGTATTTTATAATGTAAATTGTTTTCTTGTTGCGTGATTTAAAAATAAATCGAAATCATTTGGTTTGAAAAATATGTGGTTTCTCAAAACAATAAAAAAAAATGCAAAAAACATACTTTTGGTTGTATATGTGCGTATGAAGCTGAAACTAAAAAATGTTCTTGAATTTCTAGTTTCAAAAACATGTTTTTGCCTAGTTATTTAGGGTTTTTTTGGTTTACAGCCGGAATTTGGGATGGTCCATTCCCATGATCTGTTTGATTCAAATAGGAATGGGAATGAGAATCAGAATCAGAATCAGCAGGAATGATGTTTCATTCCCAAGGGAAGGGCAGGAAATGGCCATTCCCTCAAATGGGGGAATGCCATTCCAGTAGGAATGGGAATGAGACCCCGATTCCGTCCAACCAAACAGTTAGAATTGGAATAGCTCATTCTTATTCCGATTCCAGACCCCTATTCCTACAAACCAAATGGGGCCTTAATATCATGTTCTATAAATCAAAAAACTTTTACACTACAAGATTTGTTTTGTTTTAAAACCATTATTTTGATTAATCCAATAACATATATTGTTTTTTGAAATAAAACAAACTTTTTTTTGCATTTCAAAACAAAAACAAAGTTCAAAAGCATGTTTACGTTTTTCTGTTGATGTTTTTCTGTTGATGCTGATGTGATTTCAAAAACAAATGAAACAAAAACATTCATGTTATAGAACACCCCCCAAATCATTCAATTCAACAACTTCAACACAACCTTATGCCAACCTATAGGGCGGAGCCAAGTATAAAGTTGGGGGGTCCTTCCCCCCCACACAAGTGGTGGGAGGCAGTGGCCTAGTAATAATCCCATTAAAATGTTAAGAACTGTTCTCTCTAAATTTTTAATGCCGCTCCACTTAACTCCAAGATTAAAAAAATAAATATTTGCTTATTCTTCTTTCATAAAAAAAGCCATAATAGACCCAAACACTCCCGCCTATTTTTCTTCAAACCCTACCTCTTTTACTCCCTATCTCATTTTTTTGTTTTGTTTTCTGCAAAGAAGATAGACTATAGGAAAAGTAGTTCCTATGGAATTTGAGAATTATCACAAAACCTATAACCAAAAGATATTATAGTCCTCTCACCCTTGATATCATTTGTGCATTTCTGATTTTTCTGTAACAACATTTGTATTGTTTATGTTACAAACCTCCATAATGTAATTGACTTGACATAACTTTTTGTTATTGTAAACCAAGAAAAAGAAAATCCATACAACCAACCATGTGGGGTAGTTTCATGAATTTTATTCCACCACTTTGATCTATTCAATATCATATTGTTAAATTATGAGCCATTATCATTTCATCTAGTCTTTCCCTAGTTCTTCTAGTTTCTTCAACTTGTGATTATGATATTTTCCAATACATCCAAATCATCTTAGTTTGATTTCTCTCATTTTATCACCTATTTTGGCCATTTTTATCTCATTCTTTATAGTTTTTCCATCCATCCATACGTTATGTTCATCTTTTGGACGTACTGTATTTTTTGATTGCCTAACACTCTGCCCCAGAAAATATAGTTATTATTGCATATAAGATATGGATGTAAGTTTTATATATATATCACATATAATACATAGATGGTAACCAGGTTTATACTGAGTTGGGCCGGGCCTCCAAGTTCTAGAATTCTGTTAAGACATCTAGAATGAAATTAGACCGACTTTGACTAGACCTGGCCTAAGTCGTATAACTATTAATTTGTTTTGTTTAGGGACTTTTCTATAGTTTTGAAGTATCTATTATCTACAATACATGTTATACAAGGGAGAAGACTACATGACTCTCTCCATGATTTTTTATAATATTTCAAAAAAATATAATAACAAGGGTGAATCTGTTTAATTCAAAAGAAAATTATATGCAGAGCTGCTAGAGTTCCGATCTAACTCTAAAATTCAAATTAGAAAATTATATCTTTATAAAAATCAATCTTTTTTTATAGATAAAGTAACTATATCATTACCTACTAACAAAAAATAATACAAGAGTTCAACCGTTGAGGATTAAGTCTACAATAGTTTTTTGAGTATGAATTTAATATACAAGGAGTGGATATGAGTTGAGCCAAATATCTGGTTATTTGAGCTCAATTCACTAAAAAACGTAGATGAGGGAAAATTCGAGTTTGATTTCAATTTGAGTTAGAGATTGAGCTCAAATTCGGCTTAATTCAAAAGTTCATATCTAATCAGGTATCCCCCACTATTTAGATGTTGAACCACCCAAAAACATGATTTCTTTGAACCCTGAAACAAAATTATATTCCTAGCTTGTCAGATATAATAAAAGGCCACCCAAACCATTCAAAAAACTGCCCCCCATCATAACTAGATGGCAAACTATTCAGACAAAATTGATAAGAAAATCTAACATAGAGTCAAAATTGATAAAATTATTAACCCTAAATCTCCAAGAACTAGCAAACAAAACTGCTTAGAGAAAGAGCAAAACAAAACAAATGAACAACTATTTTAGAATATTCATTATGAAAACACACATTATGAGAAAGGTTCTCCTAGATTGAACAAAACCTCTAGAAACACGCCAAAGAAATAATTTAAAACGAGGGACCTTTAAGCTTTCAGCTTTCATCCAAAGCTCATTTAATAATCTAATACTAAAAAATCTTTCAGACCCCTTAAAGCAAAACAATTTAAGATAGTATTTACAAGCTCTCTTTCCCAAGAAACTGAACTTTGATCAATAAGATGTCTGGTAACAATCTTTTGTTGATTCCTAGTAGTAGGGGTGCCAATTGGACTGGATTTGGTCCAATCCGATCCAGTCCAATGTGAGTTCATTATAAATGGATCAGGTCCAATCCAATCCAATCCAATGAATATTTTGGACCATTTTGGATTGGTCCAATTCAATGTCTGGATCATCTAATCTGTTCAAATTCGTTTTGATTTAGATTGGTTTCAATCCAAATCTGGTCCATTGACACCTATATTCTTATCTTATATCAATGGACTATATATTGGCTTAATCCAACCCAATCCAATCTAAATTTATTATGGACAGACCAGGTCCAATCCAATCTAATAAATATTTTGGATCAGATTAATCCAATCCAATATGTCTTGTTGGTCCATACAATCCGTTCAAATTGATTTTGGAGTGAACGGGGTCTAATCTAAAACCAGTCCATTGACACCCTTACCTAGTAAAAGGCCTAGTTGACACAATAAAGGAACCATTCTTACAAATCCATGGGAAACTCCATATATTAATATTAGAACCCCCTTGCCTCTTGGGAAAATACAAAGTATCCCAATTTGCCCATGTAAAAGTAGACTTTCCCTCGTTATTTGACCACCAAAACCGTCTTTGTTTTATCCAATTCTTTCAAAACTTCTTGAGGAAACCGGATAAAACTCATACAATGATTTTGATTTGGAATCGAATTTACGATCATGGTTTGACTGATCGTGAAATAAGCCCCACTGCTGTTTAATTAATTAACTGAGCAGAAATTTGTGAAATTTATTTCCCAACTCAAATAAGCCCCACTGCTGTTTAATTACAAATTAAAACTGATTTACTCTCCTGAATCGAATAAAAAATTCAGCCTAAGTACTTAAAAATAGTGGGTCCTCATGGAAATTTTATTGCTGTAGTAGGACTAAGGTGTTAGCACAAGGTGAAAAATAGGTAGGGGGTGGGCAACTATGCGTGCATTAGACGGTGGGCTTCAGCTTTTGTCTATCAAAGGCCCAAATATTGGTAGATCCAAACACACTTATGGCTCAATTAAAACAAATAATGTAGTAGCACTAAGGCTGCAAATGGTATCCATTTGTCCTAATTCAAATCCACTTCAATCATGACCCAAATTCAATGTGTTACAAATTGGATCATTTTTTTTGGATAGTCAAGATTGGATCAAATATTAATCCACCACTATCAAATCAATTTCAATTTAAATGTATATGTCTATATACTAAATTTATATTGCATTCATTAGGAAAGCTGGTTTGAATGCTATACTTTTGTTAAACGGCAGTAGGTGCAATATTCAAACAAATTGTTTTCAGTTCATTTTGTTCATGATATATAATACCAAAGTTATTTTTAGTTCATATAATATATGAATTTGGGTTGATGGTAAAATCTCAAACCGTAAGCATGAGATTATGGGTTAGTAAGTGCTTAGGGATGGTAATTTTTCTCATAAAATTAAGGCCCACCCTGAATGGGTGGGTTTTACCTAATCTTAAACGGGACAGGGAAAATATTTTTGCTCTGAACCAATGATGGGGCAAGAACAGGGTTTACGTATAATTCTCCAAACCCAATAGTAAATTAGTAAGATATCCCTAAATTTAATATTAATTTTTAAAATATCTCATAAGTTTTCTCCAAATTCTTAAAATCTTAGGATCTCGTGATTTCATTTCTAAAATACTTATAAATTGTCATAATTTAATTCTTAAAATACCCCAAATGTTTCTTAATCTTATTTGTAAAATGTCAATAAATTAGATTATTTTTAGGTGATTGTTTCAAGGTATGAAAAATTCGAGGATTCTCTATCCTTAATGAAGAATGAATGTCTCACCCTACCATGAGGGATGAGGTAGAGTATCTTAATTACGGGGAGAGGATGGGGAGGGGTATTTGCGGTGTAAGTCTTATATGAAAAGTTGTGAAGTTGTATTTGGTGAAAAGCCCAAAAAGTCAGAAATAAGTTTACATGAGTCAAAAAAATCAACTTCTTCATAAATCTATTTTTGATAGTTTTCCCCAAAGCAATTCAGTCAATATAACTCAATCAACCCTCAAGCCCTCCCAAACAGGTTCTAAGATTCGATTCAAAATACGGATCAACTTAGACACCATGAAAATATGGAAAACATAAAGCCTACCACCCTACTAAGTAGTACTTGTTTTGGACATAGTTTGATAGTTCAGTGCTAGGGCACAAATGTAAAGGTTAATGAATGGAAAATCTTTATTAAAATAAAAAAAAAAAAAAGAAAATTGCTGGAAAAAAAAGGGGAAAACCCTCTTCCGTCCCTGTATTGAGTACGAGGTCATTGGCCAGTAGTAACTGAAGTACCGCCTTACCGGAATCTCTTCTAGAGTGGAGTGGATGGGTCCAAAAAAACTCCGAAGGTCAATCAGTGACGAAGGGGTTCACAATCTTAGAGGGCTCCACTCTACAGCTGACAGTACAGAATTTTCGATCTAGTGAAATTTCTTATATGGGTAAAATCAGGTGCGCTTCCCTCCCTCCAATTCCTTTTCATTGATTCTGCTTATATTGATTCAGCGAAGCGAGTTCTTCATTCTCGCTTGTCTGGTTTCAATCAATATTAATTATTTGGAAGTTTGATTGGATCGGTTTTAGTGACAAAATCACCAGCTCCATCAGCTTTAGTATTTTTCTTTGCTTTACTGGTTTCTGATTGGTTTTTGTGTTCTTACTGGAGCCGTGAAAAATATTATTAAATAAAAGGAAGATGAAAAAGAGTGCAAGGATGGATGGATGGAATTGTATGTTCCAAATTAGAGTTAGAGGGTTTGGTATGAATGTGTTCATGAGAATCCCATCATTGGAGCGCATCATATCAATTGTTTAACAGCTCAGGTTCCATCCATGAATCTGACCCATGGGCGAGCTCCTTTCGTTTCAAGAAAACTCATTATGATTCCTCTTTCAATTTTGTGCAATCGTTAATGTTGGTCTTTGGTAAAGAAGGATATAACATTGCATCATAAACCCCTGAGAGAATCATGTGTTTTATGTACCAAAAAAGGGCATAAGGTTAAGTCCTTATCCAATCTACCCAGATAGCTTGGAGCCTTGGACCATCATTGGGCTTAAGGTTAAGACCGTTCCACTCTCATTTCTCAAATCCATGTACTGCTACATTCCTTAAGGCCTAAACTAAACAAGGGCTGGTAACTTTGCTCTAAATATTGGAGAATATCTTAATTGTGTTCTAGTTTCATAGAAGATATATAGATGTCAGACTAGCAAGCAATGTGGTTGTCAACTTCTCTGTGTTTTTATTGCACCAGCAGCTTTACATGATTCCAGATGAGCAATGGAGTGTGACTATGGGATGGAAGGAAAGGCTCAAGTATGTAAGAGCTTGAAAAAAATAGTAACAGCAGTATCTATCCTACCACCAGCATCTAAACCCCAAATTCTCTATGGTTATTGGTAGTTGAGAGATCTATTGCAATTCATCAATAGCAACTCCTTTTTGTGTTTGCCTTTGATTATTGGAAAGTTTAAGTTTTTGGTTAAAATCCCATCATAAAGTGTGAGAACCCATTTAGAGGTTGTCCATTTTCTTTCCAAGAGTGTGACACAAACTCATAATGTATTTCTTCCACCTGGTGATAAATTCAAAGCTCTTAATGCATAACCATGTACCAATGTGACACTTTCTATATGACCAAAGAGATATATGCATTAATTCCTCTAACAATGCTACAAGGGGCATTGAGACAGCAATTATTTTGGGCTACACTGTAATGAGGGGTGAATAGAGTGATGAAAGGGGATCATCAGTCCCATCATCAAGTTGTATAAACTGATTACAATCTGAATTTTAATAAAATACATATTTACTGATAAAAAAAATGCTAAATTGATATTTTCAGAAACCTTATATCACTGCCAAGGGGTCTGACATCCAAAAAGTACAAATGAATCTATTTATTACTGAAATCAGCTTGCTAAATTAGTTTGACTCACTTTGTGCCAAGAATGATCTAAAGAAACTCTCTAAACCATTTGGCAATATGATGTAGGAGATGATGCAAGATTGCCTGCAAGCCATAATTGACCTATTAGTCCAGCCTGTTGACACTAGACCCTCTACCTAGGGACGATCTCCATGAACATCCTTCTAAGTTGAGCCCTGAGAAAAAAATTGGGTTATCCTCTAAGGAGCATTATTTCTTGCAGTTAGTATTTGTACTGCTAGGTTTCTTAGGAGTTCTCATTTATTTAGCATCCCCCCTTGTTGTAAAAGCTTTACTCAGAGATTGTTACAACAGAAGATTAGTATCCACTAGAGTTTCATTGTGTATATGGTTTTATTCCTCTAGAGATACTCTGATATATATATATATATATCTTTTCTCAAAGTAGTCACTAAGATTTTCTTTTCTGATTTGTGCAATTCATTCAGATGCATAGTTTTCAAGGCGCCAAGGTGAGGCTAGGTGACTGGGGGGGCGCCTTGTCGCCTAGGCAACGGATTTTTTTATGTTAAAAACATAGATCCTAGGGTAGCTCCCTAGGTACCATAACCATATTTCTTTAATAATTATTCATGATTTTCATAAGAAAAGTATAAATTTCATATTAAAGTATAGAAAATCAACATATTCATGAGAAGAAAAGGAAGAAGGAAAATAAAATTCAAAAAATATAGGGGTTGAACCCTTATTTTTGTTATAGGAAAAGAAGAAAATAAAAAGTATTGGTAGTACTAGTAGTAGAAGAAGAAAAGTAGAAGAAGAATATATGGAAGAGGAAAACATGCTGATTAGATAAAATTTTAAGTTCTCCCTTACTTCTTGGTTCAGGTTTTTATGTCTTTGAGGGTTCAATACAGCATTTAGCAATGTTTGTGTTGATTAAACCCTAATTAATAAGAAAATAATAAAAAGAAATTAGTATATAAACACACAAGATGATTATTTTAGTTTAATAATGTCTATTTTATAATTATAATCTCAAAAAAGAATGAATAAAACACTATTTATAGTAGGAAGTAGAAAACTGCTTGGCGATTAGGTGAGGTGAGCTTCAAAGGGCACCTCGTCGCCTAGGCGTTGCGTTGACAACTATGTTCAGATGCATGTAGGACTGAATCTCATTGTTCCAGAAAGCCTCTAACATCCTTTAAATTTGGCTTTGGCAGTAAGGTTATACCCTTTCATCTTTCTTACCTCTATCATTTTATCTTCTTCTTCTTTCCATTTTTGTACTGATAACTATTATTAGTATTGCTGCTATCCTACTCTCAAAACAGTGCTTCATTTGGTTATGTTGCATCAATCTGTATTTCAATCTCTATTTTCCAAACTTTTTCCTTGTGAAAACTACCAACATCATAGCTCACAAAAACATTTCAGATGTTCATTTTTCTCAAACTTGGCCGGCCTTCATTTCATGAAATTTCTTTTGGTGCATATCTTCTACTTGTTTGTCCATTTTGTATGACAATAGGGTTTTGTCTATTGCATTTATTTGTGGCATCTATGATTGCCAAGTCAAGGCTACCAATTGAAATCCCAACTCCTAGATGATCATAGGTTGGGTTTGGATTACTGGCCATTTTGGAAAATCTTGGAGTTTGAACTACTCTCCAAGAGTGGCAAGGTCTGGCTGTTAGATTGAACCTCCTATTCCATTGGAGGCCTGCCATTAAGGGTTCTAGGTAATTATCATTGTTTGTAGAGTTATTCTTTGTTGGTGTAAGTGTCATTTTCTGTATTTTTCATTTGTTGCCCATGTTTTTGGATTTTGCTATTAGTTTGGATCTCTTCTTGTATGATTTTTAATATTTTAGTCTTAGTCCTTTCTTTTCATTTAACAAACCATGTTTGTTTGTCATAATGAGGCTTAAAGTGCTCAACCAAAATCCCTGCAATCTCTTCTTGATTTATTATGGTTTCTTTGTTCACTACAAGATGAGAGATTAAATTCTATATTCATCTCCATGTTCCAAAGCATGAAAGTATCTAGATTTCCATCCCTTGCCTTGATCCATCTGGATATGACTTCTGTTTCCAACAAATTTCTTCCCTTTTCAATGTTAAATCAACTCTATCTTTAGGGCTCCTCTTAGATCCTGCTCTTCCTCCATTAGAGCTATCTTTGGGTCTCCCAATTATCTACCATCTCAAATTGACCAGCAATCCATTCATTTTTCTCCTGTCCCTTTCTTCCTTGCTCGTGTTTTTAATCTTTCCTAATTTTACATAATTTCCTCATGAATGTTGGCCAATGATCTTTTGCCTATTTTCCTCATAAATGTTGCATATATGTTGAGCTTGCATCAATAGGAAAGAGAACCAAATCAATGGGCATACTAGGCTTAATTCTCAATACCAAAATCAGCACCAAGCCTTGTATTTTTAACCTTATCCTCTTCAATTTCAATCTTTTAAGCTCTATGTACAAAGAGATGTACTACAAATTGCAGCAAGAATCACAAGTATAAAAAATGTCATTTTGCATAAGCATTCTTTGGAGTTTGATCTTTTTGCGACAAAGTTTGATGTAACTTTGGCTAGAAATATATCCTAAAGGAAAATACAAACAGCATCACATTGGGATGTTGAACCAATGAAGACAATGGGTTTTGTCATTTATGTTTTGAAGTTGTCTAATGATTTGAACATCAGATCTATTTTTAATGGAAACCTTCATTCTTTTTATCATAGATAGCATGAGAGTAAGAAGTATTAAGAGTGAGACTTGAAGTTCCATATTGATATGAAGTTGCAAGAATATATCAAAGATGTTCTTGAATCAAATGATATAAACTTGCAAATAGGTTACCCCAAGGTGATATAAACCACATGTGGCAGTAGAGTCCTGATGAAGGGAGAGAAGTGTAAGGCTTGTATCATCTAGTTGGGAGTACAATGGTTTCCAAAACCTCAATAGATTGCTAGAAGTAGAGTGTACAAAGTAAAGTACTGTGGCCACATGCATGGAGTGTCTTTTTCACAATTAGAACAAAGACACATGCTACAAGTTTCTAGGGCACAGATGATGGTGAGGGTAAAAATTCTTACTGAGAGAGAGAGAGAGAGAGAGAGAGAGAGAGAGGAAGAATTGAGGTACCTCTCTGGAGTTAATTAGGATTGTTAACTTGGGTGCAACTACACAGGTGCATTAGTCACTTTGTTTGAATCAAGTGGTATCAAGACCAAGTGTTTCACGTTATGTGTAGACGGTGGCATTTCTCAAGGCTAATAGATGCTTGCAGTACTTGAAAATAGAGACACAAATGGAAGATCTTTGAGGTAGATGAGAAATAAGCCAAGGTGGTGATTGTTGGGTAAGTGTCTTATTTTTCAACTATTGAATTAGGTTGTACTCTAACAGTGGGTGTGGTCCCCCCTTTAAGTCAAGGTGGGCTCTTCAGTGATTTTAGTTCCAGAGGAACTTCAGTGATGCTGCTTTATTTATGAGTAAAATAGGTACTAAATAGATAGGTTTTGTGCTTTTATGTGATCTATATTTCAGTCCTATAGAAGCCATTACATCCTAAGATTTCTGTTCCTATTACTACAGTAGTTTCTAGTCTTTTCATCTAAAACACTGATCAACATCAAAGTAGACACAACTAAGTAAAGCCTTAATTCCAACTACGTGGGGTTAACTATGTGACTCTTATTAAGTTATTTTTCCATTCCACTCTACCAAGGACCATGCCCTTTATTAAATAATAAGTTAACAGAATGTCATGGGTTATCTTAAAAAGGGCACCTGTTTAGGCAACTAATCATAAAGCGATAATCCGAACCATGTGGGTTCTACTATGTGACTTATTTTTCCATTCCACTCTACCAAGGACTATATCCTCTATTAAATAGTAAGTTTTCAGAATGCCACGGCTTATTTAAAAAAAGCACCCATTTAGGCAACTAAGCACCTGCTTGGGTGATAAGAATCACAAGGGAAGTGCCTTGTTCTAATATTACTATTATGGTTTCATATAGGGTTGGGCTTAGGGCCAGACCCTTCTTTGGTTGAGCTTGGCCCAACCCAAGGCTCAAACCCAGAATTTGGGCTTGGACCAGCTCTAGGCCCAAACTCAGCCCAAGGTGCCCAGCCCAAACTCATATTTTCAGAGTCAGGCTGGCCCAAACTTAAACCAGATATTAGAATTATGAGAATATCTTGTCAAGGGAAAGTCATTTTGAACCACATGTGTGATCCACACCTTACCAAGAGCTGAGATTAGTCAGAGTCACATGTGTACATACCTAGATATCTAGGGCTGGGCCAAGGTCAAACCCAAACCAATCCAAACTCAACACTGTGCCTATATTTGGCCTAGGAACAACCCTAGTTTCTGTAGGCAGGGCCTTGGGCTGAATTGGGCAAGACTAATCCTAGCAGCATATGAGTGGCCAAAGACAATGGACAACTAGGCATCAAAAGGATGAAAATAGTTAACATTTCCCTTCTACAAAGATGGTTCTAGCAGTTCACTGAAGAATCAGATGGGCTGTGGAGGAAATTCATTGCTGCAAAATATGGTATTAGCAATAACCAATGGAATGTCAATGAACCCAGGCAATTGCATGGATATGCAGTTTGGAAACTGAAGAGGTATTGGAAAGGCTTTCCCACAGTTAAAGGAATTAAATATGAATGGGGTGATGGCAGTAAGATCAACTTCTGGATGGATTCTTGGTGCTCCAATTCACCCCTTGTGGAGATTTTCCCAGTATTGTTCATGACAGCACAAGACAGAAATGCTGAAGTGGCAGATTACTATGAAATATCTCATGGGGAAGTAGTGTGTCTCCCTAGATTTAGAAGGTATGTAAATGATCAGGAGGTGAAGCAAATATCAGAGTTCTTGTTCAGGCTCCAAAATCAGCAGCCGAAACTGATTTCAGGAAATGGCAATGGGAACATCCAGGGATTTTCTTTTCTCTCTCTTTCTTTAGTTGGCTGAACAGTGTGTTAAGGATTAATTTTCCTGCCAAAGCAACATGAGGACCTACTTGTAAGACAACCCAACAATCCCAATGCCTAAGTCGTTCTGCTTTGCTCCTTAGCTCAGGTGGGGTATATGGTATACTGCATCAAAGTTTATTTTATGGGTTACAGTACTGGGCAAATGTTTTGTGATGGATAACTTCAACAGAAGAGGAATGGGCCTGACAAACAATGTTCTTTGCGCCCAGATTGAGGAAAGCCCAAACCACATATTCATCCATTGGAGTTTCACAGCTAAGCTATGGTATCACTTCGTGAAAATCTTTAAATATCAATGGTATTGCTTTCTCCATGCCATTATATGGTCAGTACAGCTGGAAAAGACATTTAACATTGGGAATTGATCTTGGGATACTCTTCATGGCTTTGAGTCAAAGAATTTGCACTGAGAAAGCAGAGATGGTCATTGAATTTGCACTGGCTGGAAAGGACATTAAAACATGAATGGACAGTCACTGTTTTTTTATTGTGCATTGAAATTAGAGCAGCTGGGGGAAATGATTCTGGTTGTAGTTAGATCATAGAACTATGGACAAAGTGATGTCTTATTACCACCTAAAAATGGATCTTGTCATTCTCAATTATGATCTGGGTCAATACTGTTGAAATAGAACTGCAAACTATTGAACTCCATCTTAGTAGGGGATTCAGATGCAGAGTGTTGGTACAGTTTCCATGCTGTTGAAGTCACATAAGAGTATCAAGATACAAAGCAACAACCAACGCAGAGATGGGTTTATGTCCAAAAAGACGGAGCAAAATCAGACTGGAAATGGATATGGAGTTCTTGGGTTATTTTTACAACACAGAGGCTTCCATGGTCAATCATAACATAGTGGCTTTACTCAAGTAGTAGCTTGTTCCTACAGTAGTAAAATCCTTGTTATCTACTGTTTTCTTGACATCAAATTATGTTTTATCAAAAGAGCTCTGAAACAATGCTGCTCATCTTTCAGTGTAAAGAAATTTTTACAGCATTTGCATGTAGACCGAGTTTACTCTCTTGATGCTGTGCTTGTTTTTTCATCTTCTTCGTTCTTCTCAACATATTTGCGTGTAGACTGAGTTTCCTCTCCTTGTTGCTGTGCGTGTTTTTTCATTTCATCCTCTTTGTTATTCCACCAAAATAAATAAATGAAAGATTAAAAAATGATCTTGTTTAGAGAGTGCGAGAATCACACCCAACTAAAAAAATCCTCTTCCAAGTCCAACCTCCTCTGAGTGAAGAGAAATGGTTCTTCAAGCCTCTGAGTTGTAGTTCCTCTCTCTCTCTCTCTCTCTCTCACACACACACACACAATTGTCAATTTTTTAGTAGCTATCTGTTATTATTAACCTTGGTGGAGTAGCTTTTTTCACGGAAGATGTTTAAGTATTTCTTTTAAGTGGCCATGTGTTACAGTTGACCTTCGGTAGAGTTGAACTTTTGTTCATGGTGGGATGCTTATTACTCGCAGAACGCAGAGAACTAAAAATAAGGAGCACGTTCTCAAAATTGAGAATAAATATGTAAAGTAGATCTTACTTCACATTGCCCCAAAACGTTGCCTTTGAATTTTCATATGAAGTGAACCACTCCACTATCCTGCCATCCTGCTTTGAAGTCAGACATCTCTTCTTTATCATTTTTTTGGGGTTAGTTATTCGATTACCAGAACCCAAACCAAATAGTTTTTCTTCTTGTTCCTTTTTATTTCTGTTTCTCATTCTGCATAACCTGCTTGAAAGTCAGATTGAATGGTGCATCAGAGAGAGAGAGGCTTTACACCGACAGTTCTTAAAAAATGGGACTACTAAACCCCATATTCCTATCTACATCTCTCTTTCACATCTAAAACTACTTTTCTTTTCATGAAATAAATCTTCATATACATATTATATCCTATCTCCATCTTCACCCACCTGACGCATACAGACAACAAATGAACTCAAAAAAGAAATAAAATAATAAAAATCACTATCATAATAACCCCCTTTATTCCTGATGGAGTGAATGAGAGTAGAGGGGGATGTTCTCAGAAACTAAAATTCTAAATACAGAGCAAAAAAAAGAATGGAGAAAAACGAGACCCAACTGACTGGAGACAAGCCCAAAGCACACAGACGACCCAAACACTAGAACACATTGGCTTGATACGATATACAATATTGATTTGCTAGAAAAGCTCCCAATTGAACTTGGGAGGAGGATTCTGACTGGTAGTGGTGGTGGTGGTGGTGGTGGTGGATGTTGAAGGAACTGGCACCAAATCAAATGTCTCCCATTGGGTCGTCACCACCACTGGTCCTGCTGCCGAAAGCCTTGCAGGCTGTGGCTTCTGCTGTTGCTGCTGAACTGGTGAAATTTGACCCAGTAAATCCCATTCCCTTTGCGGCTGCTGCTTTTCCTGCTGTATCATTGATAGCATTTGTCCAGTTGAATGCTTTTGCTGCTGTTGTTGTTGCAATGTTGACATTTGTCCAGTTGAATGTCTTTGCTGTTGCTGTATTGGCATTTGAGCACCATTGGCATTGGGCATTGCATTCCGGATCTTCAGCAAGTCAAGGGTCTCTACGTACTTCTGCACTCTCCTCACCTTCATGACCAAAGGGTGGAAATTGAGATTCTAGTTAGGCTAATTAACAAACTAATAGTAGTATGCAGCAGCTATATGCAACAGTAACAATTCACAAAATGGGGTTTGATTGGCAATGAGAAAAATACCTGCATTCTCCTCTGCAATTTCACATCTCCATCGGCAATAATTCCATCCAACTTAAGCAATTGATTCATCAACAGCTCAATCAGATTCAGCACTTCCGTCTCTGCAACCTTCCCACCTCTAGAGATTAATGATTCAATAGCCGAGACCTGCCCAATTACGGTTAAAAGAACACGTTAAATTCCCCCTACTGGACGTAAAATAAGTCTCAAGTTAGAAGGGGAGGGCGTATGGGTTTTCAGCTTACAGTTTTTCACTGCAAATTGAGCAATACCTGACCAGCGAGCTTGTCGACTTCCAAGCTGATTTCTGAGATTGATTTTGCTGCCTTCTCCATCTTGGCATTCTTGCGCATCTCAAGATACCGTCTTTCTTGGCTAGTTGGGTCCTCGACCAGAACAATTTTCGATCGGTCCTTCACTCCCACAATATCTAGGTAAGCTTTTGAGTCCCTCTCCTTGTCTTTGAAGAAAAGCTTTTGGTCCTGAGGATGCAATCCAGTCGGTGCCGCCAACAGCTTTTTCAACTCACCTGCAAACCATTAGAAGCTACTTGTATTAACATTGCACATTTCTGCTTCTTCCTTTCATTTCATCAAAATCGAGTTGTTTCCTTGAAGGGCAGAAAAAGGAATAGAAATAGAAGAGTGAAAGAGCAAGAAATTGTAATTACCGAATGAGGCTTGAGAATTGATATAGATTTCATGGTAATTGGAGCCGTGCTTAACCCTAACTCTGATGGTATGAGCAGGGATTGCACCCCCATCGGAATCCGGGTTCCTCTTCTGAACCAGCATTCCCCCTGGTCTGAGTTCCCAATCTGCAACCTCCGACCCACCTACTCCGTTCCCCGTGATTCCATTCACCGGCGACATTCCGGTGGTCTTCGTCCTCATTCGCATCATCTCGACCAATTTTTTTTCCTTTTGTTTTTTCCTTCTTTCCTGAGCCAAAGTGGAATGAGATTATTCTGTTCCTGTTTTACAAAATGTCAAAAACTCCAAATTTTCTTCCTCTGGATTTCTTTATGTCTTTCCTTTCTTCTTTCGTCTATTTCTCCTGGTGGGTCAGAGGAAACCCGAGAGAGAAGAAAGAACCTGAGACTCAGATCTCTTGAAAGTCCGCTTCGCAACAATCTCTAGTGGAATCAAAGAAAAACATTTCTGACCCACCAAGTCAGAAGACGAACTAGTGATGTAAACGTCTGAACCAAGCATCACAAACCAGAAAATCACTCGAAAACTGCAAGGAACTCCGATTCTTCTTATTGCCCAGCAGGAAACAAATCAAATCCTCTCCATGCTCCAGCCTGCCCTCCTCCACCTTCTCTTCAATATCGACCAATTATTCGTCTCGGAAAAGAAGGCAGACAGCAACTTAAAATCGAGTGAGCCTCTTCCAACTGGTTACCAATCGCAGAAGCCCGAAAACAATGATTACACCTCCTGCTCCCAATCCCAAGTATATCTCCTCATCAATGTCCAAAGCCCGAGCTAAATCGAAGAAATAAATGATAAAAATGATAGAAATCTAATCGAACTCGAAAGAATAAACTTATATAAAAAAACCCAACAACGAAACACCTAAAAAAGTAAAAACCCTCTCCTTTCTTATAAACGAAGAGGAGTAGACCAGAAAAAATGAAAGGCCAGCGAATCAATCGAAACTGCGACGAGAGAAAGAATTTATAAATTTTAAATATTAAATATTAAATAAATCATTAATTAAGGGAAAAAAGGAAGGTAGAAGCGTAGAAGACATCAGCAAAAGCCGCCAACTCCTCTGTTTAAAAGTAAAGGACGAATTGCAAAATAAAAAGGGAAAATATATAAAATAAAGATTAAAAACAGAGATGGCTAATTGCTAATGGCTTTTTTTTTAGCTTTTATCCTCCCAAAATATCAGTAATAAATACAGAAATTGAACACAGAAATCTCACCAAACTCTCTTTTTATCTTCAGATTTGTCTCTCTCATCTCTCTCTCTCTCTCTCTCTCGCTGGCCGGAACCTTCCACAACCCAAAACCAGTGGCGCATCGCAATCGACCCACCGCACGCTTCAATCAATCCCTACCACAATCCAGTCGACGCGTGTGAAATCCCTAATTTCTCTATTTAATCAACTGTAAGCATAGGAAAGATAAATATGAAAAATGATTAATAAATTTAATTTTTAATTTTTAATTTTTTTTCTAGTAATACCAGATGAAATATGAAAACAGAGAAAAGTACGAAAATAATAATAAGTGTCCCTTGGTTTGGTTGACTGATCTGAAGTTGGACTTTTCTGTAAAATTACTATTGTGTCCCCAACCCACAATGATTTGATTACCTTTGCTTTAAACAGCGCCATTTCTTTCAGTGGTGTTAATGTAATTTAATGTGTTCAATTCGGGTGGTAAATGGGGGGGGACAAGTTTGTCATTGCTAAGAAGAATAAGCCCAATTGTGGGAATGAAAAATAATGAAGACACGTCAACCTCTCGCCTTTCTTTCTCTATTTCTCTCTCAAGGCAACCCAGCAAATTGGAATCGCTGACGTCAAGATTCCTTTTGTGAGACACGTGGCAAACGACTATTCCATTAAAGACATGGTACTGTGACCGGGGTCCCCCGTCTCCTCCCTCTTTGTCTTGCTTTCGACTCTCCGTCTCTCTCTCTGCTTTGCCTAGCACGCCACCGACACTCAAAAGGGTAGACCAGATCGGGTCGGATTAAATGACACGTGGCAAAGTCTTGGTCGTCCATCGCAATTCCGGCACGTGGTTTCGAGCGATTGTGATTGTAAATATATATACGTCGTCCGAAAGAGATGGTGTAACACACTTGACACCCTCACGCGCGCGTATATCAGAACAAATGCTTAAGAACGAAGGTCGGTTGTTGGATTGGTCAGTGTGGAGTGCGGTCTGTCCAAAAGTATAATTCTAATTTAATTAATTAAAATAAAAAACAGTTATAAACTTTAATTCTTTTTTCTCTAATTTCTTGTTTTAAAATTATGGAGAAGAAGGGGGGTTGGTGGCTTTTGGTGTTCCGTCGTAATTCGTATTTGATGGGGGACAATGCACCCACCTTTTCTTTAATTAATTAATTAACTAAAATCTATAATAATGAAGATGCGATTTGGTTTGTTAGAGAGTTAATTTTGACTTGTGACTCAATCGGAGGGTGGTTTGATCAATAATGGTGAATTGGTGATCATTGATCGAGATGTGTGTAGTATTTGTTGCGCACACGTGGCCTTCTGATAACTACTCGTCCTACTTCCTGTTGTCTTAGTTTTACACGTGGCGTCCAGATGGATGAGTCATGTAGAGAGGACATTCAAGCAAAAGTGGGCCACCCTCGGTTTCTTCTTCAAAGGGGTGGCTGCTGATTGGAATCTGGAGGATCTATCATCTATCGTCTAATGTTTGGGAGCAGAGTGCAAATCAGCTAATCATCTGGGGAAGTACAGAACAGGTGTCTGGCGTCTGGAGATTGACATTTAAGTGTCCAGAAAAAAACATTAAGCGAGACTGCAGAGAGAACAATAATGGCCAGCATTGCCTACACTTTTACTCGTAATACAGGGCCAATCAAAACCCGCCACGTCAGTTCGTTACATGTGGGTCCCGCCCGCTGCAACTTGATAAAAAAAAAAAAAAAAAGTTAAGACTAGTTTAGCAGCTACTAAAATGTAATATGGGTGGATTGAGATTGGATTGGATAGAAGACCAACTTACCTACTGCTACCAGCCACTCACTCCATTAAATGGGCTCAATTTGTGTTCTACACATATAGATGCCTAGACGGCCAACTTGCAATTGCAATCCAATCAGTGGAGAGTGAGAAAGGGTATATCAGGCACGTGCATGTGCACGTGAAGAGAGCGAATGAAGTGTGGGGCAATGGTGACCAGAGAAAGAAGATTGGGTAGAGAGAATGTCAGAATTTGGTGGGATTTGTAATGGGTACCCACCACCCAACCCAACTCACCCCCACTTAAGCTTGACAAAAGGGTTGTCAACTCGTATACAACCCACCAAGCACTTGGGTTGGTTTGGTTGGATTTTAAGTGGTTGCATTGGGTTGGGCTGGTTTAGATGGGTTGGGTAAAAAATTGAAACCCCTTATGACTGCCATATGGAAATTGTTTCTTCTTGATCCTCATGGTTAACATAGAAGCTAATGCTAGCAACGGCTGCGAACGGATCAAATCGAATTAGGACATGAAGTATTGAGGTAGATTCGTTTATATTTGGATTCAAATCGGATTTGGGTTGTAATTGAATAGCATAGATAATTTAAACTAGAAATAATCAAAATAATATATATTATTAATAAAATGCACTGAAAATTATTTTGATATTGTATATCATGAACAAAATATATTGAAAATAAATTTTATGAAACTTTTTAACCAAGGACTAAAACACAATCATATACGTATCTATACATTTAAATACACATGGATACACCAATATAAAGACTTTTTAAATATTGGGCGAGACCCTCTACTACCTATAAAATTTTTAAAAAGTAAAAAAGCAAAACTCGGGGGTATCACCAGTACCTACTTAATGGTATTAAGCGTATCAATATTTTAATCCTTGTTTTTGAACCAATGACTTTAATAAAAACACAACATTATAGGGGTTGGTCCATAGAGATGGCAACGAGCCGAGTTTTTCACGAGTTGCTCGAGCCCAATTCACTGGCTTGATTATTAAACGAGCCGACTAGAGCTTGGCTTGTGATGCTTGTGAGTCGGCTCGAATATATATATATAATTCTTAATTTTTAAATATCAAATAAAAAATATTTTTATAAAATATTTTTTCTCAAAATCAAACTCAAGCTTATAAATTTTTTACTCAAGCCGAACTCGAATTCAACGTTCTGGCTCAAACCGAGTTCGAGCTCGAGCCTCGTACTATTCAGCTCGGCTCGGCTCAAATCCACTCCTATATTCAATCCAATTATAAACAGATACCATTTTTGCAGCCCTAATGTGAGCAGGTAGTTTACCATCTCACGCCATTACAGATGACACGTAGGAACCCACAAAAATTGTCTTTTTTAGGTATTGTTGTATCATTTCGCCTCTGATCAAAAACAAAACCTTGCCCAGATGCAAATGGTCGCATGTAAAAGCAAGGATAAGAAAGGAATCCCCGAGGACTGAGACCCTGTTTGGTTGCAGTTGCAGATGAAGTGAAGGAAAATGAATGACTTTCACTTTCAGAAAATACGTTATTCTCTAACCTCTTATTTATTGCACATAGGAAACAAACATCTTCCATAAAGTGATTGATAGTTACCTGAAAATGGCATTCCTTGATATTTTCTATCAGCCATTTTCCAAACAGATGGTTGGCCTAATTAGCTCAAATCTAGTGAAACCCATATGTTTCTTCACAATTCAGGTTTCTTTCCAAGTTAAACCATTTGCAGGAAAATTAGAAAGATTATCTATTTCTATCGAATATAATTTTGGGGGGAATCATTCCTTCTCCTACGTTTTAGATGCAACCAAAAGCAGCCTGATATCAATTAGCAAAAGGGCCATTTTCCTGATTTCCTTTGGTGCTTCCTTTAACTTGGAATTAGTCCTAAATTGTAGAAGCATACGGATGATACGGGACTCACATTAAGAGGACTGATCCACTTCTCAGAAAGTGATTTATAGAACACACCAAAAGGAATGTCATTCTCCTATAACCACTAATTTTTCAAAAAAAAAAAACATTTGCGTTCAGTAGAAATTGTTTGCTTTCCTCCATTTCCCCCCAACAAGTTTCAATGTAGGATGCATTTGGTTGCACATAAACAAAGGAAAGGAAACAATTTTCCTTGGGAAATGATGTTCATTGGAAAAAATGAATCACTTTCTAAAGCTTCCTGATGCTTTAATATAGCTTGGAAAAGACACATCGATGGTTGGTAGATATATAGTGTGTCAAGACACTTAGATCAAGACAGCTGACCCTCTTTTTAGAAATGTGTTAAAGAAAGTTAGAAGGAAATCTTGTTTTTATACATCACCGCCATCATCATCTAAGGGTTGTGTCTGGCACCATTGTTTGCCTGTTTGATGTTTCTACTTGAAACGTTTTGGGTTCATCAATACATTTGATGTTCAAGGTGAAAACAGCAATTTATATTTTTCAACTCGGTAGAAAAAATATTTCTAACCAATTTATATTGATCAACCCAAAATGTTTCACGTAGAAACCCAAATCTCGTTTTTGTATATCTGAAGTGCATAACCGTTCGTTTCCCATAGACAACTACAGCAGCCACTGTTAAATAGTTTTTTTCATGGAAATGAGGAAATCATTTATTTTCATTCATTTTATGTGCAACCAAATGAAACACTATTAAGTCAAAAACGTCTATAACCTTACAGGGTTGTTATTTTAGACCCCAGACGATCAAGCCCTACGGAGGAGCATTTTGGTTCTGGCAACACAAGAAACAGATAGCTACAGGCTACAGCATCTGCATAAATTGCCACCAATTACAAGTTTCACGGTTTACCAAATGCCAACAACTCACTGGTTTCCATCTGAAACGTCGTGTACAACAATCTGCACAAGCACACAACCAAATGATTTTTTTGAACCATGTAAATTGAGCATTATCTATGGTGTTTGTTCCTTACACTAACCTGTTTCTTCCATGTAGAGAAAGGGTAGAAAGCAGAGTTTTCATCATAAACAAGGACTATAACATAATTGAGATATTTTCTATTTCCAAAAATGTCTCCTCCTTGCTAGGGATGCAAGATGGGCCGGGTTTGATGAGGTTGAGCTCAGCCCTAGCCCGACCCAAGGTGTTGAACACCCAGCCAACCCAATCCAAAGATGATATATAAGGTTGGGTTTATGAAACCAAAAAATCCTGGCCTTTAAAACTAAAAATGGTTGGTAGATAAGCCAAATTACTCGGTACTACCACGGCTTCACTTCAGTCCAAGGGAGGTTAGTCTGATGGCTTGCTTATTACTCCTCTTCAGAATGTTAAAATAGCTATAACCCAATCCCTCTGATATGACCTGTGAGCTTCAGAGGTATTCTACCAAACAAGATATAACAGAATTGCAGTACATTATGCCAGGCCTAATCTTGGCCATTAGGAACAATTTCAAATTCTCTCTGGATCTTGTCAAGAAGATTCTCTTGTTCAATGTGTCTCAATTAGAGTCCTCTCTTTCATTTCCTTTGGCAGAAATTGATACATAGGTTGGATAAGTTTTTATTGGGACTCAAGTGTTCCTCCAGCTCATGTATTCAACATAAGAAGTGGAGAAGAAACTCATGCCTGTTTGCCACAGGCTTTGTTGATAGCATATTGCTGCAAGCCAACAAATTTAACCTGTTATGGGAACTATGTTTATTATCCTACAGAAAATTCCACAGTGGACAAAGATAAGTGAGGAGGATGAAGCTCAAAAATTGTTCACTTTAACTTTTTAATGGTCAAACTGCAGTTACATGTACTTCTGAGAAAATATGCGACCTGTTGGGATTAAATTGAAAAACCCAACATGAAGAATCACTTTGCAGAAACTAAAGCAATTTACAGTGGCAAGGTAACGAAATAGCGTTGCAGTTCTTAAAAGCACTAAACATAATTCTAGTAACTTGAAGAAGTTAAAAATTTGTTCTAAATTATGCATTCAAAAGCTTTTAGAGGGTTCTTGCCATATCATAATTGTATGCATGATGTTGCTGCCCAAATTTGCATATTCAGGAAAGAAGAGATCCTATAGCCATATCCCAACTCCAAATCACATCATCCAACCTATTATTTCCCCATATTACAGCAACTTTTTTTTTCCAAAAACTCGAAGTCTTGGAACTTTAATCTTAATTTTCTACATAATTAAATATCAATCTAACCCTCATGCCAGAGGGCTAGTCAATGAATTGGTGCATCTAAGAGTGAAAACAACCATTCAGTTTGAAAATTCAAAAGTTATTTTGTGGCTTTAAATAATCAAGGACATAAACTGCCTTTTTCTGGAATCAGGTGGAAGGAAAAGGACAACTCTTTCACAGCTATCACACTGAATCCAAAAAAAAACAAAAAGAAGGCCCACAATAAAAGGGGCATTTCTTCTTAAGCCATTGGAATACCTAGAACAATTACAACAGAATAAAGGTGAGTAAATTCATTACAAATCTATACATGCACTGCCTCTAAATTTGTTCGCAACAGCTCCTATCCAGTCCCTGTCTCTGTTGTTGTATGCATAACTCATGCTGGAAGCCAATAGAATGAAACCTTGTATTGTTTTTTCTGTTCCATTGCCACCTAATTTACAAGCTCTTAGCACAGGTTGGACCAAAAAAGAACGAATTCCCTTGGGGAGCATCTCCCAAACCCCAGAATCTGAAGAAAAAAAAAATCTCATTATGTTAGTTGATACTATTAATAGAAAATAAAACCTAGCAGTTCAAGTAAAAAATATAGAAACATCGCTACTACAAATCAGCAGAGAATGAAGTCGCTAATACCAGATCATAGAGGATTTTGTTGCTATTAAATGGACACTCCAACAGGAAATTGGTAAATCATGGAATCTCAATTAAAATTATATGGCTAAGGGTCTAACCGGGTTTCCTAAACCTTCTCTAGTTCCAAACATCTCATGCCATATGCAACTTAGACATTTTGTACCAGTGTCAGGCGTAGATAGAAGTTAACAAAAATGATTATCCTCTTCTTTCAAGGACAAATTACCAAGCAAACTGGGGAGCACTAAGACTCTAAGTGTCCTAAATTATCTGCATCCCAAAGTAAATGGCAAGAACTGGCTGTTACTCAAAAAATTTCGATGACTAATGAATGAACCATGACTGATCTTCCAGTAAGTATAATTGAATCTTTTCAACAGACAAACATTGATCAACTGCAAAGAATGAACCATCTCTGAGCTTCTAGAAAGTATTGAATACTACATTCCTTACCTTTTATTCTTTTTCCTTTTTCCTTTTTCCTTTTTCCTTTTTCCTTTTTCCTTTTTCCTTTTTCCTTTTTCCTTTTTCCTTTTTAATCAATTCAAGTGAAATTAACACCCCTTAGACCTAGAGCATTCTAAGACAACATAGCACACTGCACACCTCCATTGTTTGATCATTTTAGCTTGATTTGTTCATCCTGTTCTATTGTGCGGCATAATCTGTGTTACCCGGATACAGCAAGGACACAGCTAGATATGGTATTAGGTACAAAATTTACACTAAAAATTTTAAGTATCTAACATGATAGAGCATCCTTATACAGGTATCTGGGTATAATAGGTTTATATGCATCAAGGTAGAGAATCCCCTACCACCCCACTGAAGAATTAACAAAATTTGTTTTATGGCCAATAGAAACAGATATATGGAATAGAAAATGAGACCAGTCCAATAGAGGTATTGTTACCCATATTGGAGAATTGAAACAAGAAACTTCATGGTTTACCTGGTCTCTGAGGGAAATAAAGTGTATCCTTCAGATCAGAAAGACCAATTTGCTGAACCTGTCTTCCAAACCAATCAAGCATGTGGGTTTTTGTTGCATCCTCAGGTGTACTCCAATAGCCACGTATACACAGCACATCCCCAACTGATATAAGCTGGTGAAAGTGAAAAGCAGTAAAAATTGTTAAGTGTTATGTTTCAAACATAATTACTAATTAGAAGCTTAATAGTAAGATTTTTAATGCTTGAAACTCAAACCACAGTAGCTCCATGTTAATTTGGACCTTTAAGTTTGCATTTGGTTCCTTGTCATAATAAGTGAGAAGGGGATGTCCAAAGGACTTCCCTACAACTTCCCCCTAAAACCATGGAGAGCCCAAAATATCATGGAGGACCATCTCTTACTCAAAATATACTGAAATACATGTATGTATATATCATCCTTTTCCTTGTCTCAAGAAGACCTTCAAATTAAGAAATCGCCCAAAAAAGAGCAAGTAATATGCCCTAGAATTCGAGGCACAAATTCCACCATCCAACCAGTTTGCAAATAGTGCATCTCTATATTACTTTCCACATATTCAATTTTATTAAGTACAAGAAGAGTATGGCATAGTACCACTGATATGGTGTTTGTATTTCGCAACAAAACATATGTTCCCCAAGCCAAATCCTCCTTCATGGTATCAGAGAGATTTTCTGACATTATAAATATTTGCTTGTTCCCCTCAGGCAGAGTAGATTGATCCACAAGATTTGCACCCTGCATAACTTTCCATACTGTGAGGCAGGCACTGCAAGTTCAAAGCTCCTCAAATTACAGAGATGTTAGGCACAATGAGCTCTACAGACCACATGGAGAAGTCCTGGTAAACCAAGGAATTATTTAGTTCAGCATTTAATGATCAGATTTATCACTTTTTTAGGCTAGTACCAGTAGTGGAAGTTATTGAGTGCCGTTTCTCTTTGTACTGCATTAGGATGCAATTATTTTCTAAGACAATGTTAGAATAAATTAATGATCTTTCTACTCCAAAGATATTACACTTATCAATAATAGGTAATAGTAATACAAAAACTGATTTGCATACTAAAAAGCACCATTAAATCATGAAGCACCAATGTGACATAAATGGTGCAAAAAAAAAGCAAAGCAAAATATGTTAATATACTAGAAAGAGATCAAAATCCAGAACTAGCTCCTAATAAGCAGGAAAAACAACCGTAAATTTGTTACCATATCTTTTCCTTTTATTTTGATAAATAAGTGAAATGTTCAGCAAAAAATACAAAGAGGATATTCTAAAAAGTAGCCCCACGTGATTAAATATAGTCCATCTTTTTGTATTTGCAAGATGAATTGATGTAAAATTGATGCTCGTTAGAGATATGATACAGAAATGCATAAAACAAAGCCCCAGTTGATGAAATTGCCAGGACTTAACATCTCATTTTATGTCAACTCTATGGAAGAGTAAAGACACAGCAGGTTCCACATAAAAAAAAAGGTCATTACTCAATGTTGATACTGGCTATCCAGGGTTCAATCCCAGTCATAGTGAACTTCAATAAAATTCAGAAATAACTTCATCAAGTAAGGAACAATTCTACAATGAATTTTATGCCCGGATAAGATGCAACCTCGGCTGAATTTTTGAATTTATGAATGATTGATAATGTTAACATCCAGCCTTTGACTGGAGGGGGGAGCTCCAGCCTTTGCATCATAAAGGCAGTGAATGAGTACATCCAATTTCTCTTCTTAATCATTCAAAAGCATTTGGCTCTTGAATGCCTTGGAGGTCGGTTGCCGTTCACCTATTCCAGCCACAGGAGAACCGTCTAACAAGAACCCATTGAGGTCTAGATTAACCCTTACAATTTCCCGGAAAAAAAAAATCTTCGAAATGGTCTGAAGGAACCAAAAGCTTTTTCCCTTTCCATTTTTCTTATCCAATTTTTGACGAAACTTTGCAGCGGTTCATGAAATTGCTTTACAACGTAAAAGAAAAAAAAAATAGAGCACTCAGAGTTACCTTGAGAAATTTTCCAAGGTAGGGAAGAGTAATTGAGAAAGCCGACAACGAAAGACCCAGAACCTCTGATCGCTGCGCAACAAAACAATCAATAAAACCCGACAATAACTTCAAAAGTTTTAGTAGAGACGGCAATCAGGGAATTTTTTTTCCACCCACTTACAAGCTGTGCTGGAGTAGTGGATGAATTCGAACCGACGAAGTGGTTCAAGAGCAGCAGCGAACCGAAAGCGTATCCAATCCATCTGGGTAAGTAAGATTCGTCCAATCCAGGAATACCTAAACCCCCGCATTTTCCACCACCCACACATAAAGAAGAGATAAATAAATGGATAAATAATAAACGGGAGAGAGAGCTCTATTAAGTATTAACCAAACGTAAAGCGAAGAACCGAGAGGTTGAGCTGCTGCTGTTGCTGTTTTGATTCTCCAGAATTGTCGACACGAGCTGAAACTCTTGTGTTTCTCCTTCTTCTTAGTCTGTTACGAATACCGGCAATAATCCCGGAAAAGCAAGAAGGGCGTCGCGACGTAAAAAGATAAGAGGAATGCCGTTTATCGGCCTGAAATCGAAGCTGCAATCTGAACTCAACTATAGTATTAATCGATAAACTTCCCATTTCCTTCAAACTGATTGATAGACACCGTTGAATTGCAGCTCACAAGCCCAAGGGCCAAGCCTATGTTTGGTTTGATGGAAAATAAGTGAATAGAAAGTTGAGGGAAAGATATAAAAATTTTGTAAAAAATAAAATACTTAGGCGATTTTTGAGAGTGTTTAAAAATAAATGCTTATTTAGGTCATTAAGAATAAGTGTTTATTTTAAAAATAAGATTTTATTTTTCAAACGCAAATTTCCAGCTTTTTTTAAGTGCTTATACAATAAGCATTTTTTCAACTTTTTTCTTTTAAAACTATCCCTAGTTGAATTTTAAAATACCACTTGTAGAATTATCTCTAATTGAATTTTATAAAAGTACTTTTACAAAAAAACACTAATGAAAGTACTCTTATAAAAGCATTTTTATGAAAGCACTTTATAAAAGTACTATAAAAGTGTTTTCATAAAAGTGTTTTTACAAAAATGCTTTTATAAGAGTAATTTAATAAAAGTGCTTTCAAAGAGTATATTTTGAAATTTTGAAAAACAAAATGAAGAACAAAATGATCACAAATACTTATTTAGTGTTTATTAGAAAAAATAACTACCAAACACCCGATTACAAAATAAGTGCTTATTTTCTAAATAAGTACTTAAAAAAATTGAGTATCAAATGCAAACAAATGTTTATTTAAATAAACACTTATTTTTAACTTAAACACTTCCAAACAAGACCTTCATTTCCCCTCAACTTTCTCACTTTCTGTTTCTCTAATTAAGAGCGGTAAAGAGGGCTAACCCGACCATTATAGCAAGAGCGGCACAGCACGAAAAATGGATCATGCCAGCACGGTACAGTCCGCATACTGGCTCAGTACAAACCACATATATTAATAAATTATTTATATAAATACGTAGAATAATAATAATAATATATTAATATACATGCATCTATATGTATATAAATTTGTATTTTCATTTTTGTTATATTTTTTATTTCATTTTTATTGTATTTTTTTATTTCTTGTTTATCTTGTTACTTTATGTTAACCTTTTTATTATTTTTCTAAAAAGAATCATGCCACCTGCAGCCTGGCTGGCAGACGGACCTGCCTGGGCTAAGTCCCACGAGCGGTGCTGGGCGGGTTCGGCTTCAATCAAAGCGTTAATGGCCGTTCGGACATTATAAGAGGATGACACGCGTCAAAAAGCGCGTGTGCATTCCTCATTCGTGCGGGGATGATAAACGGGCGTTTAACATGAACGCCGTTCGTCATCCCCGCGTCTCTCCATTTTCCACCTAGACCTCTCGTTCTGTTATCCTCTCCAACCGGCGAAGGAGGCATAAGGCATCACCGGCGAAGTCAAGCTTCTTCCGGCGACCGGCGATCGGCGACAATCCTAGAAATAGGTCCAACTATAACAAACATGGCTTATCTATTGATGGATGGGAAGAGAGGGAACTGATCAGCCGAGACGGTCTGGCAAAGCTCAAAGCCAGTGTCTTCTTTGCTACCATCGACCATCAAACGGAGGTGCCCTTCCAACAAAGGATGAATTCGACACTCTAATAACAGAAGGTTCCTCTGAGTGGCGGAATCTCTGTGAAAACGAGGACTACATGCAACGCTTCCCTGACAAGCACTTCGATCTCGAGATTGTACTAGAAGCAGACCTTAAGCCTCTTTCAGTCATGCCAGACAGATCTTTCATAGGGTTCTTCAGTCCCGAGAAGTTTGAGTCCTTTGAAGGGACATATATCCTTCGATGGTATATGGGACATGATAAGCGGTAGCATCAACGATGGTGAGCATCAGGTTTATATGGTCAGCTGGAATGATCATTTCTTCATTTTGAAGATTGAATCCAATGCCTGTTATAAAAATGATACTTTGGGAGAACGACTGTTCGAGGGGTGCAGCCAGGCCTACACAACAATGTACTTACTACAGTCGAGAAGTCAGAAGATGAGAAGAATTGTTTTTAACTTTTAACCAAAACAGCAAGAATAGAAAGTAAAGAACTTCATATTACAACAGAGGAAGAAAACCTGAACTCCAATAATGGGGTCGCTGTAAATCTGATCATGAAATTGAAATTCCAAAATCTAAATGAGGGAATTACCCTGCTCTCTCCACTTCCTATAGCGTAAACTGTAAAGCTTAGTTTATGGCCATTGACCAACTGAATGAGGTCCAATGAAATCGTTTTTCTCTTTTTAAGCCTATTTGTTCTTGGAATGCAGCTGCCAAGTTTTTCTGGTAAGATATCTGAAACCCATCAAAGAGGCCAATGACCGCTCGATCCGGTGGCACCCACCAAGTGAAAGCTGTCTATCCTCACTGCCCTTCTGGAACCGGTTGCTGTTAGCACCTGAATCCCTGAATCATCCATAGCCCTAAAAATGAAAACGATCGGTCAAGATCAGAATTGCTTTTCCTCTTAACTATGATTTGTTGAATTTGGCTTTACGGTGGTAGAATTCAATTTTTATTTTCCTTTCTGAAAAAACCTTAATCCGATCATATAAATACTTCTTGGCTGAATCAATCAATTGCTTCCAAAAGTTAAAGTGAAGGTAAAAAAGATGATTCCAGAACACCCCATTAACCCCCTTAAATCGAAGATAATGATGAACTACTGCTACAGTACCCACCTACCACCAGTTCCAGCTTAGAAAGGAAATGCGACCGATTCTCGTTTAGTCATTTTGCCGAGAAGATGATAAATGGGCAGACAGACCACTTGGAGCGGGACGAGGAGCACCGACAAAAGCGAGACGGACGGACTGAGAAATAAAGATGACAGTCGACGACTCCAGTGCTCGAGGGCCGCTATTTATTGAGGAAGGCAGCCAGAGGCAGAGTCTGACTCTGACTCGCCGGAAGAATCTTGCCTTCGCCGGTGATGTCTTTTGCCTCCTTCGCCGGTTGGAGAGGATAGCAAAACGAATGGCTAACGGCGTTCATGTTAAACGCATGTTTATCATCCCGCACTGACGAGGAATGCACATGCGATTATGGACGTGTCTCATCAGTTGAAATCGTGCTTCCTTTTTATGGGGTTCCGGGATCTGATGATGCATGATAGGATGTGCGTGTGAGGCGCCAGGTGTGCCGATTTCCTGTATTATATCTATATTCAGAGGGATGTTAATTGTTAAGTGACCATTTCAGCTAGTCAGTACTTTTTGCCTGATGGAACTGGTTTGTAGTGTCGTAGAGAAAAAATTCTGTAACCTAACCTAAATGGCTTAAGTGGATGAAAGGAATGACTTTCTTGTCTTTTAGTGGTTAAAATGGTAATTCATTCAGTATATATACCTAAGAATGCAGTTGACCATGTTATCTTATTTATTTCCTCCCCATATTTTTCCCCAGCCTTCTTAAAATTATTTGTTTGTATTTTTAATTAAAAAATGAAAAAAAAAAATCGAAATTTGAACATAGGGTTATTTAAACCCACCCACAACACCAGCTTATGCATAGCACGCGTCTCTTCTAATATTATAATTAATTAGGAAAATGGTAATGAACCCAAAATAAGCAATTATTGATTCCCACATATGCTCTCTTGAGGAATCACTTATTTTATATTATTGGACCCCCTCACCACCACCACCATAAAATTCTTCAAAGTTATCTCCCTCACTTCTGAGAACTACCCTCTAAACATGAAAATTAAGAAAAAACCATTTCTTCTACCCATTTTTTTGCTCGTTACGTTGGTGATTCAAACTCAAAATATCGATCCTCTACATATACAAAAATCGCGTATCCAGAGTTTTCAATGATTCACGAAGAGATAGAATGGGCATTAATGTTTAAACCTATTAAAAGGCCCTAGCTGTCAGTATTTAGCATTTTGGTGTCTATAAAAATCATACATATATCATAATATATTAGGCTGCATCTGGCATTCCATATCTCCTTTTTACAGTTAAAATACCTCTATGAACACTGAATTTTTAAATGTAAAAAGGAGGTAGGAATGCCAAATGCAGCCTAGAACCATGCTCATCACAAATCATGATTCATGAGCAGATACCCTCTTTTTAACCAAAAGAAGGCAAATATTCATTATTGTTTTTTTAACAATAATCACCAAATCAATCGATTGCAAGTGAAACTGATGATAACTAACGAGAAGCCGCTGCATGAAAGCCCTCAAAAACTTGGACTGACCTCCTAAGAAGGGTCATCATTTCGTCAACTTATCTGACTGATGTTATCTATCAATTGGGTTGGGAGAGGTGAGCCATGAATGCAAACACTGCAGGAAGAGTCCACCATATTCTCATCGATGCACTTCAGTGCCAATCTAAAGCGCCTGTTCACCAACCAGTTTCATTCATCATGGATTACAGTAAAACATGCACAGAAACGAAAGCCGAAGAGATTTGAAGTCCTGACTAAAAATTTTGAAGTGATATTGCATGTTGACTTGACTTCTTAAATTAAGAAAAAAAATGTTACAGTACCATCAAAATGGGTGCCTTTTTTTTGGGTGGGGGGAGGGGGGTTCAATTGTTGGGCTAGAGACGGGGTGGATCTATGGTTCTATATAACTTCTTCCAAACTGTTGAGAAGTGCATCAAAACGCGTTCACCACCTCATTGCTCTTTCCGAGCTTTAGACCTGACAGGCTTCGGTTTGAAGATGTAACCCAGGAGTATCAACGCAATGGGAACAATTGTGCCAACATAGTAAACGCTCCCGTAGGAAGCGAGTGTCTCGTGCATGCTCAACACCTTGTTAATGCCGGTAGTAAAAGTTAGAAACCAAACAACCAAAAATAATAGGTCTGATTCTGAAAGATAAGGATTCAAAATAAATGGAGGTGAAACAGATATGAACTAACCATGAAACCCACGCAGGAATAGTTCAAAACCAGTAGTGTATAAGCAAAGTTCATAAATCCCAAGATCTTCCCAACGAGACCCATGTTCTCGGGAATAGCTTGTTGCCATCTGTATATGACTGCTCAAGGACAGAGACAAAGTATTCAAGAAATGCTAGACAGCGTTACACAAATAAAAAGATGAAATTAGAAGAATACCTCGTGAGCCTGCTATCATCAATGCTGATTGAACAAAAAATATGATGTATCCAGGATATAGTCCCTGTAATTTGTTGAGAACAGAAAAAAGGTCAAAGTTGGTTGCAGCAGTCATACATAAAGACAAAAATAGGCGTGTCACTTGGATGTACTTTCCCTATGATCACTAGTAATTAAATCAGTCTATTAGCTGGAGACAAAATTTTGCACACTGGGCTGGAAAACCTATCACGAGTGAACACGTCAGTGTTCCTTAACATAGGACCCCACACCCTTATGTGTACTGAGTACTGACATGTTCACTTGTGATAGGTAGCCCAGAGCAGTGTGTAAGATTTTGTATCCAACCAATCCGGTCCCAGTTAAATGGTGTAAACGAATATTCATATGAGAGATAATAGGAATTGGGACGACTTTTGTACTCTTTTAGCACTCGTCCACGTTCTTTTTTACAGTATTAGCACTTATCCAAGTTAAGCAAGAAAAAATAGGCAAGGCAGTAAGAGAAGCACTCCCGGGCAAAGTAACAAAGATGGACATGGGTTGTTTGCCAAAGATGAAACCATTCACGGAATTTTTAAAACATTTTAGGAAAATACAACTGGAAATAATTGACAAAAACTTATTTTCGTTTTTCTATGGTTATTTGACAAAAAAAATTCTTAACACTAACTTTTCCTTGCTATTTTTCTTTTAGATGTCAGATTTTCAACCTCAAGCTCATGGTTGAAAAGCAACAAATAAGAGCCTAGCACAGCCTACAAATTCGAAAATCATCTGTAAGTATAGTTCATGAAGTCTCCATCTGTATCATAACGAGAATAGCCTATCAATAATAGCAGCAGTCTTCTACAGATTTTGCAAAACTAACTTCCATGAAATAGAAATTAGAGAATAACAAGTTCATGATAAAAAAAATCAAAATTACAACTTCACAAGAGTTAAGGTATAACCATACTTACATGCCAAACAGCACTAACGGTCTGCGTAGCCAACAATTGAAAGAAACCAGGTTTCTTTCCCTTCTGAATGAGTCTTTCATAAACATCTGAAGTAACATAAAGAAAATATCAAAACCAAATGTAGCAAAAAAGGCCAAAAAGGAAGATTATAACTAGATTCCACTGGCTGCCCTATGTCTTGAATTGCATGTACATGTTTATGAGTGTAATTATTTGAAAGAAAAAAGTGAAACCAATATACAGCACATTATTAGCAACAAGAAAAAACCAAAACAAAAAAATCAAAAACCTTACCACAATGCAGACAAGTGCTTGGTGCTGGAACCAGACGAACTAGACATCATAACAAATTGGCAGAGAACATCTGTATAGGAAAATATAGGATATATACTAGATATTTACATTGTGTATATACCAATCATTTGGTGCCTACATGTGCATGCTCGCCTAGGTTAGGAACGATACATTGCTTAAGCACATGCTTTTTTCTATTGGAAACGGTAACTTCATTAATACAACTTAAAAATAACTTTCCAGAGTTCAGTACAGCTGTCAACCCCTAACAGGTGTTGAGCCCCCAGTAATCTTTCTTACAAAACTGCCCAGAACATTCTCTCCCTCACAGTCCTTTGTTTAGCCAACATGTCAGCTTAAGCACATGCTTTGACCTATACAGTCTAATCATTGCATGATTGCAATATCTTGAGGTTACTTTCCTAGACATCCAAGAGGACCAAGACATTAATACATTTTAAACAAACCACCAGCTGTAAGTTTATAACCTAACTAAAATTGGGCAACTTGCTGAACAATCATGGCTCACAATATTGGCAATATTGGCAAAAAAATCCCCATTTTGCTAGGTTTCTGATATTTTGCCTATATGTCAGCAATAATTCAAATTTCATTGATAGATTATATATTTAAGGTTTAAAACTTTAGAATATTATTAAATAAACTTTTTGATGTTTCATTGGCAATATGGTAACTCTTTCAATTGGAACCTAACTTGTAGGAGGCGCCTCTTTGACTGGAAAATTGAAGAGTATGCAATTTTGCTGGGCCTGCTCCAGAACCAAAGGATTGACCCAAACATGGAGGATGCTTAGAGATGGAAATGGGAAGCTGATGCCATGTTTTTTGTTAAGTCTATGTTCAGTAAGTTGATAAGTTCAGGTCAGGAAAACTTTACGGCTAGGCAGATTTGGAGCTCATTCGGTCCTTCTAAAGTGAAGTTTTTGCTCTGCACAAAATGGCTTTAAATAAATGTCTATCCAAAGTTAATCTAGTGAAACGTGGCATTCGGATTTCGGATATGTCCTGTGGCTTATGTGGTGGGGTAGTAGAAACTACTGAATATCTGGCCTTACATTGCCCAGTCTCGAATTATATTTGGAGGCATTTTCTCCAAGCTTTGGAAATCAGCTGGGTAATGCCAATTTCTGTGAAGGATCTGCTGTTGTGTTGGCAGATTGAGGGTCTCAGCAAGAAAGGTATCTTGGTTTGGAAGACTATCCCRGCTGCTGTGCTTTGGACTATCTGGATTGAAAGAAATAACAGAATTTTTCAAGGCAAAGCTAAATCTTCAGAGGAAATGGTGCAGATAGTTGTGGGTAAACTTCTGTCCTGGGTGTCGGCATCGGAGTTGTTTAAAAATCAGAATTTGAGCCTGTTGTTTAGATCTCAGAACTGGTTGTACCTGTAATTTGTGGTGGCTCTAGGCAGCCTCTAATGGCCTAGGCTCCTTTGTACTGGTTCTTATTTTAATAAATTACCTTACCTTTTCAAAAAATATATATATATAATTTTAAAAAAAAAAGCCCTAAAAGAATCATAGAGAATTGGTGATTGGATAGTTGGCTTTACTATTTTAATATTATTAACTTACCAAGTGACTACAGTTCAAACGAAAAAGTAAAATGCATAAGACTACAAAAGAGTATTTTCAAACTAATCAAAACATATAGTAATATAAAAAGAAAAAAAAAGGTCAAAATCACAAGGAACTGACATATTTAATGAAGAGAATATGGCTAAAAGACTAAAAGGGAGACAAGGAGAAAGATACCTATTAAAGTGTCTCAATTTTCTCTTATTTGATTTAAACAGTTCTTCGCTACGGGTTTTAAGCCTTAAATGTGCAATCATATTTATTCTAATGATTCCTTGGAGGTTTATTAACTATTTCCATGCTTCAAGAAATCTTTTCTGATATTTTAGATTTTCCAAATATCTAAGCAAATTTAGTGAAATATCTCCAATATCTACATGGCGAAGTGCCCATAGATATCAAAGTTGTGAACCACGATTGGGATGTTGTCAACTTGTCATTCTGGTATCAGAATAACCCCATACCATTTAACTTGACATTCACAAGCAATAGTTCTAGTTGGAAGAGAAGTAGGAGAAACTTACAATGACGTAACCAAGTACTGACTTGGATGTTCCACACAAGTGGAATCTGAACAGCACTTTTTGCCAACTCAACACGAATAATATCAACATTTTTTGCACGGTCCCAACGTGGCTTTGGTGGAGAAGAATCTGACCAACCACTGAATCCAAGACCAGATATAATTATGGAAGCCTCTGATATTGACCAGATAAAATAATACTTCCAACGTGCAGTAAACCCACACATATACTGGTAACTCAACCGTTTCCAGAATCCCCATTCTTGATATATGGGATCAGTAAATCGGGAAAGTGGAAAATGCGGCACTAGATATAGATACAATGCCATGCATATAGCAGCTTGAAGTAGAGCTTTGATTGTTGCACCATAAGGGGATGGTGAAGGTCCTTTTGCAGATTGGCTCCAAATCTGTGCAAGCAGAGGGTTGAATGGTTCATATTTTATCAGTTTCAAGTAAAGAAAGTAACAAATGAGAAATGAAAGCAAGATCCTAAACCTACCCCTTTATTTTCTGTCCATTCAAGATAATCCTTCATTTCATAAACTGGTCCAGCAAAGTGACTCCCACAGCAAAGGCAGTAACCAAAGTACTCTATTAGAGAAGGTAAGCGTAGCAATCTGTTTTTCTTTTGTGCCTCACGCAAACCCTCTTCTTTCAATAGTCCATCATTGTAATTAATTGCACAGGAAATGACTTTCAGCGTGAGCACCATCAAGGCTCCTATTTTTTAGAAAAGGTTAAAGTAGTAATTAATAATTAAACAAAATAAACAATATGAAAGATTAAAAACCTTCACCAAAAGTTACATGCATTAGATTCAGAACTCCCTTTTTCCTTCTTTTATTCAAGAGTCAAGACTTTCTTGTAGAAGATTAAAAGTAAGATATCACAAAACTACCAAAGCATAAATTTGATCTGAAGCTTGGTAATGAAAATGGACATTCAAACTTTTTAAATGAAAAAAATGCTAAATAGCCAAGGGTAATTAGGAAATAAGACAATAACTCCATGTGATTTTTAATAACAAGACTAGTTAATGATTATAGGCTGATTTTCTTGAACTATTACTTCTTTGGCATCTCATCAGTTGTTGCATTCTACTGTGAAGTGAGCTACAAGTTATTTTGTTGGTTGGAGAAAAAATGTAGTTAAGATAGCTAGATAATGCCTAGGCATTTTGGTCTGGCAAAGCAAGTGCAAGTCAATGCCTAGGCAACAAAAATTATATAAATACATATATGTTTCACTTATTTTTATGTAACAATGCATAAGTATTATGTAATTACATGTTAATTCTAAGCTGTTGAAGCACAAATTAAATCAACAAATGATCAAATGACAACTTGCAAATGATTTTTGGGAAAAAGTGAAAAGATTTTTGAGCAACTCCCCTAGTTCAAAGAAGTGGTCACCTTTCTTATAATTTCTTTTTTTTTATAAATTTTATTTTAGTTTCAGAAAAAAAAAWTAATAGATTAAGAGTCTTATTCTTTAGCTTTACTATATACACCTATCAAGCTAAAAAAGATTATAAACACTAGCAACAATGTATAAAGGGGTCAGATGGTTAAAAGAGCCATAGACTGCAGCCTCTATAGATAGGGGTGCAAATGGATCGGATCATGATCTGATCCGATCCAATTTGGTTGAATTCAGGTCACCCCTGTTCAGATCTTTGGGTTGGATTCAGATCCCCCCATCCAATCCGATATATGTTATAGATTTATCATTTATTTATATAAATATATAATACATATATATGTTATTTATTTATTTATAAATATATTATTTATATTGTATTTTTGTAAATTTGTTATATTATTTATTTTTTTATAAAAAACATGTACATATGATGAAAATAATTAAAAAATACTTGTATTTTTTGTTTTTCTTATTTTAAATTGGTATATTTTATTTTTCTTTTAATAATTTATTAAATTTTTAAAGAAAACAAATCGGATCAGATCAGAGTTCCCAATCAGATTCAAATACAGATCCATGCCTATCAGATTCTATCGGATCGGATCAGACCCGTCATGAACAGTGTTGGACCGGATTCGGATATACCCTTATTTGAATCCGATCCGATCCGTTAACATCAAATATATCAGTCACAGATCAGTGGGAAGGAAGATCGGCAAATGGGTTGGCAGATTCTTTAGCCAAACAAGAGGTACATAGGAATCAGCTTTTTAGGGCTAAGTTGTAAGCTTTATGATATAGTTTAGAGGCGGCACCTCATGCCTCTTTGTGGGGTTTTGTAATATGTATCCTTGTGATCTTTAATAAATTTACTATTATCTATAAAAAAAAAAAAAAACAATGTATAAAGGGGTCGTAGTTAGCAATTTGCCCCCATTATGATGTTCATATCTGCATCACCTGCCTAGTTGGTTGCCTAGGTGATTGGCCTCCCAATGTATAAAGGGGTTGTAGTTAGCAATCTACCCCCATTACTATTATCTATCCAAAAAACAATCCCTCTAGGCAGGATCCCAGTACTATGAACCCATGTTGACCCTATTTCTGGCTAATGAATCCATAAGTGAATTGGCAGACGTCAGAGTCCACCTAAATACAGAGATCAATCTAGAAGTTGGCATCCTTGCCTCCATGATGGGGTAGAGATGCATCCAAGGATATGATATCTCCTCCTTCATCCATCTTTTTTTTGGTATAACCACTTGAGAGTCCCTTTAAATTTCCAATGTTGTGAATTGTAATCAGGAATCAACCCTTGGAGTAAAGATAACAATTCAGTCTGCACTGAAGCTCATTTCTCCAAGTGGTACCAAATGGTTGCCTTCATGATCTCTAAACACCCTACCTAAACTTGAAGATTTGAGGCTTGCCAATACTGCAACATCAAAATAGAGTTTAATGACATTTGGCTGAGGGTGTAACCATGATAGCAATTTAAAATTCTTCTAGTAGAAAAAGTCATTATCAATACATATTTTTGCCCCAGGTCCAGGTGTTTAAAAATATTTAAATCCTTGGATGTAAATTACACAGCCATAAAAAAATCTTCGATGTAGATTACTAAACCTCACTTCTGACTTTCTAAGAAACAACAGAAACCTGATTCATCAATAAATAAATAAACAGAAACCTCACATGAACTGCTTAAAACGCCCTCAAAATAATTTCCACAATGAGGGGCAAAACTCAAAAAGGGACAATTTAGCCTTTGGCTGCCCATGAAAAATGTATTTTATATGGCCAAGTTTTCCAAAATATGAGCACACGGACCCTAAAAATTTGATTAGGACTCATATATAGACACATCAACCTATTAGAAACCTCTTTGCTGAAAATCAAGGATTAATTCAACAATTTGATTACTAAAGTAAGATGTGCCTATCTGAGCTCCAGGATGGCCATTTCTTAAAGAAAAAGGGAAAAGAGCTTGGGAATGATTCTAACCTCAAGATTTCTATGAAGAATCATCAAAATTTGAAAACAAGTCACCATCGTGCAGGAATTAACAAGAACTTAAAATAGCTCACAAGCTAGCATGCCATTGTAACAAGTATGGCTAAAATGGGATATGTGGAGTCATGTCCAGCCCATGCAGTTGATGTACACACTCATTTTACACAAACTAATAAAGTATAACAGTTACCAATCAAAAAATAACAAGAAATTAAAAATATATATCCAACAAACTAATATGACATTTCTTAGACTTAGGGATGTCAGTGGGTCAAGTTAAGTGGTAAACCTGCACTTTGCAGAGGGGGGAAGAGTGGTAAACCTACACTGATCCAACCTAATAAGGTTAGGGTCAGGCCAGCCTTGATCAGGTTTCTGGCTGGGTTCAGATTGAGATGGACCCATGCTAAACCTGACCCATTGCCATTGCAGCATTGAAAATATTCATATTTATGTACCATATATGGGATGGGTTAAATAGTTTCTCTCTATTTGGTCAGGTCTAATCAAGTTCAGATTGGAGTTCCATTGGGTGTTGAAATCCCTACTTAAGACTTCCATTGTTTTCTCCACGAAATAGGATGTGAGGAGGTAATCTATTACGAGCCATTTGTCCCACATTGGTAGTATGGGATGTTGCTGTGGGGTATATATGTGCTTGGGTTCCCTCCCTCTAACAGCTAGCGTTTAGGGGTGAGTTCTCTGAAGGCACGTAACAAATGGTATCAAAGCCTACACTATGCCTCCCAGTTGCAATCGTGCGGCACAGGTGGTGATGTCGGTACTGTAGTGTTCGGCCGGGACTAGGTGGACTAGTGCAAAGCCAACCTGTGTGGGCACCAGGACTGCGGAGCGTGGTGGAATGTTACGATCCATTTGTCCCACATGGTGTATGGGATGCTAATGTAAGATATCCCACATCAGTAGTAATGGGATGTTGTTGGGAGGTATATATGTGTCTTGGTTCCCTCCCTCTAACAGCTAGCTTTTAGGGGTGAGTTCTCCTAAGGCACGTAACATAATCAAATCCCTCCATGTACCCCACCATCTATCTAGATGCTCCACAGTGAATTTTTTCAAGGTGGGCCGATGCATGCGCAGATAGGCCTAAGGATGGCATTCCCTCACGTTTGATGTGTTTAGCCACAGGGGGAGGAGAGTGTTGGATTCCACGTCCAACACTCAATTTGTAAGATATCTTTTAGGTCAATTCAGGTTCAAGGTCAATAAACTAAAATTATGTGCAATAAAGGGCATGGAAGTTGGTGAAATTTCTTCTTTTATTGCTAATTAGTTTTTTCGAGGTGAGGAACATCATGATGGGCCAGATTATTAGAGTGGCTCATCACACTATTAGACTAAACTTTCATAGATGCTCTTTGGGCCAGATTATTAGAGTGGCTCATCAAAGGCATGCTTATGAATCCCGACAGGGAATATACTACATGTCTACTATAGACCAGTTGAACAGAGTGATTTTATTCGGGGTCGGTTATTCTTTGTTGGGAGGATTGTGATTAAGATGCCCTTGGCTGTGCTCAGGTGGAGGTAGAAGGAGATTCACAGGTGGTGGTTGGATGGAGAAGAGGATGCATGGGTGTAGCATCACTGTACAAGAGAGGTTAGATCAGTGGCAACTAGGGGGAATCTCATTCCATGGGTTAGATCCATCAATGGTTTAGCTGACCCTAGGATCAAGAGTGAGGTAAAGTAGAAGTGAGTTTATTGGGGCTCTATCCTACCAAATTAGCCTTTCTTTCTTTCTTTATTTTCTGGTGTATGGAGAGGTTGGCACCTGACCTAGCCTTTCGGTTTTTCTTTCCTATCTCAATTCAACTCAAAAAATCCTCATCCCAACTATATGGGGTTTGGATAGATAAATAGATAATAACCATATGGAGCTGGCTACATGAACTTATTCCACCATCCTGCTCTATTTAGCACCTAGCCTTCTGGTTTTTCTTTCCTATCTCAATTCAACTTAAAAAATCCTTGTCCAAACTATATGGGGTTTGGATAGATAAATAGATAGTAACCATATGGGGCTGGCTACATGAACTTATTCCACCATCCTGCTCTATTTAGCACCATATCTATCGTTAAGTTATTGGTCTTTTTCTCTTTTCTATCCCTTTTCTTTATTTTTAGTTCAACTTTTCTTTTCTTTTCTATTCAGCAATAAAATAATCATGAACATCTACCAATCAAAAAATAAAACCAATTAGACAAAGCAAGTAACTTGTTTAAGTAATAATAAAAAAAAACATTGGACCTTCTGAAATAGGAAATACTAGCCTACTAGGTATGCATGAGATCTGAATTAATGTTTACCAGTAGCATCAATGCCTCCTTCCTTCCATGCATCCCCACTCATGTAGTACACATGGCTAAACAAAGTCACAAACATGATATTTAGTCAGAAATTTGGCTGTTTTTTCTCTTTTATCTTCTTCAAAATAGGCAGATTATTGTTTATCCCTTAGCAGAAAGTGAAGAACAGATTTCAAAAATAGAAAATGAAGTAATGGAAGCAAGATAACTGACAAGATGGTAAACAATATATAAGCACAATTCATAACCTATAGTTTAATTCAGTGGATTTAGACAATTCAAAATTCGGAAACGGTAGTCTACCTGTTTCCATCATTGGCATGGGCTGGCTATCATCAAGAGTAGACAGTCCTTGGGCTATTAGACATTTGCTACCCCCATCAAGTGGATACCAAGCCCAAGATCTGCTAACAACCTTGCTGACTTTCTTGGTAGGATAGGGGTCCCTAAAGGAGAACTAGAGGAGGCTTCCAGGGCCAGCCAGAAAGGGTCTAATGATGTCAACCTTTTTAGATAATAGGCTATGAGTTGGAAGTATATCTCATGACAACTATGGAATCTTTTTTTTTTTATTTTGATCAGCAACGCAGAAAAGATTTCATTAATTAGAAAAAATCATGGATACAACAAGAAGTTGTGAAAGAAACCAGCTTTAGTAAGCTGACCCAAAACAAATTTACAATTGAGCTCAAAACAGATGTGTTCTTTGTACCCCTTGCTTAGCTAAGCTATCTGTCAAGCTGTTAGCAGATCTCCTCACCCATCTCACACGGATTGATATGTCCCTTGATTTCCATTTTATCACAGGATCCTTCAATTTCCATTTTATCACAGTTTTCCAATCTCCCTCAATGATCAGTATATTAATACCCAACTCTTTAGCCTTCTCAACCTCATATGCTGCAGCTAGAAACTCTGACCTTGCCACATCACCCTATTCCACAGGACCAGAGTACAGAGCAATGACGTTTCCATCTTCATCTCTAATGCCCCCCCCAAACCCAGATTACCCACATAACTCCCATCAAAGTTCAGCTTCTTCCAGCCCTCTATTGGAGACCATACCTCTGCTGTCTTGTAGATGAAGAGGCTGCAATAACACCCCAAACGCTGAAAAGGTCTTCAACCTTAAAATCTGAAAACTGCTTCAAGCTTTTTGCCCAATGTGCCACACTCAAAAGTTATTGTTTCAACCAAGGCTTCCTTACTTTTTCTTTTTCTTCAAATATTCTTGCATTTCTTTCCTCCCAAATAGCAAAAAAGGTGTGGAGTCTTACTTCCACACCTTTTTTACTTCATAAAATGCATCTAAGGTGAAAACAAAGTTGTAAAGGTTATTATTCTAGAACCAACTCAGCTCAACTAAACCTTATCTTTCACACTATCAATCTAGAACTACTATGAAAAGATTTAGAAGAATCAACTATTTAATAAATACAGTATCCCTGTGCGTCTTCCCTAATTCAGTGACTTCTTCTTATGGGGGTCATCCATTCCTACTAGCATTGTAATACATAAGAGTTAAAGATAAATGTAAGGGATTGAATCTAATAAATCTCATGTGAAAATTGGACAGACTTTTTTATTTATATCACTGTTTGCTTCCTATTTGTCTTTAACAAAGAAAGTTTAAGCCACTGGTCAAGAAAGATGTATAAGCAAGTTTATAATGCCCAACCATGATACCAAGATATTTGGCTATACTTTGCATACTGGTGCAAGACATGATATGTATCCAATACAACACTACATACTTAATGGACACTTTAGAGTCTTCATAGCATCAATACTATTAGAGCATATAAATGGTACATTGTAACAATCATTCTAAAAAAAACTCTACATGGTAGAATTTAATTGAACTTGGCAAGCTATAAGTACTGAAAAAAATGGCACTTAGCTTCAAAGATAGATACAAGGTTCAAAGTATCGACACAGGCAAATACGCCAATAGGGCATATTGGCCTGTATCGGTACTTTTTTTTAACCTTTATCTTTTTTTTTTCAAAACCAGTTCAGAGGAGTCGGTTTAAGGCCCGACTACCCTCTGAAACATGGTCTGACCCGATACAACCCCTGGAGGGGCATATTGGGAAGCCATCGGCACGATACGGATTGGCCGATACGGGCCGATATGTGTCGATACTTTGAACCTTGGATAGATACACCTTGAATGGGATAAACATGCTTGTATATTATCCAAAACTTGGATCTTAGGAAAAGGTCTCATTTCCACATTTACCATATCCATGTCTGTGTTGGTAATTTGGTATCCACATCTAGGCATCATAGGTGCTTAGGTTTTTCTTTTTTTATCAGTAACAAGAAACTTTATTAATGATGTGAAACTTTGTGAACTTTAATTACAACAAGAGGGGGGAGGTAAAATGTCTTAACTCCCCACCAACAGAGTACATTGGAGAAAAGTTAAAAATTAGCCCAAAATATAGATTCCCTATTCACCCCTTGCTTGGCTAACCCATCAGCAACTGAGTTAGCAGTCCTTTTAACCCAGCTGTATTGCATTGCCATATCCCTACTCAGCCATCTGAATTTTTTCCTCTCGTTGTTATACCTCCACAAGCCACTGTCTTCTTCTTTTAGCCATCTAATCACCACCTCCGAGTCACCTTCAAGGACCAAACATCTGATGTTCATATCTTTCACTCTTTGGATACCTTCCAGGGCTGCAAGAATCTCAGCCCTAAGAGAGTCTCCTTCTCCAATTGGGCCTGAGAACATGGCAATAATAACCCCATCCTCATTCCTAAACACTCCCCCAATCCCAGAAGGCCCTGGATTCCTTAAGCAACTACTATCAAAATTCAGTTTTATGAACCCAGAGGGAGGAGGAGTCCAAGAAAGGCTATCTCTTTCCAATTTCTTACCAAATCAGCCACAGAATAGCCTGAGAACAGCTCCATAGGTACTTAGGTTCTTAGATAATATCTCCTAAACATGGACAGACTCGCATTTTCCTAAGAGGAGAGTTTTCTTTATGATAGAGGTAACTTGGCATCTTGCTTTAAGATATGTTATTCGTTGAAGCTAAAGAATTCTTTAACCAATCAGCCTTAGCAATTAGATGCATTGTCTGGCTCCTCTATGCCATAGCAACCGCTTAGTCCTTGCAAGTAAATAGGAGTATGATGGGAATGTCCCTGAGATCTGATAGTCTGATCCCAAATCGGAAATCTGATCAGATCAAGCCAGATTTGGACCTCAAATATCAGATATATTTATAATAAGATAGAATCTGGACCCAACCCAATCATAACCAACTACAGTCCAGATCTGACCCTGTTATATATAATAGTTATATTGTTACTAAATGATCATAGTTTCAAGTTTCATGGAAAGTTGTTTGACTTATTTCACTAATGATGCTTATATATAACACCAAAGTCATTTCTAGTTTTTTGTATTAATGATATATAATATTCTGGTTTTTTAGTTTAATTTAATAATGACATAATATCAGAATGCAGTCCCTGTTTGATCTGAATCTGTTGGGTAAGATTTGTTTTGGATCAGAAAAGTAGTATAATTGAAATCAGATTTAGGTACATTTTTATTGATTTTCAGATTTAGGCATATTTGATCTGAGTTTAACCTGTTTACGCCGTAGTATGGAGGGTATAACTTCAAGCATAGGAGGGAAATGTTCAACGTAATATTTGTAGAACATATGCAGTTTTCCTTCTTTCATACCCTTTTTGCTGGAGAAATTGCAATTTCCAGGTGTGATCAGAACAAAAAAAAAAGAAATACAGAGTGCCATTTAGACATGTAGAACAAGGGTCCATATAAGTAATTTTTATTGGTTCCATGCACAAAATTTTGCTAAGACAGAACTCTTGGTCATAATCTAAAGATTTCATAGTTAAATAAAACATGAACACAAGTTATTTATTTAATCTTGGTAAAATTATATAAAACATTATATTATCTCAAGTTGGCAAGTGTGAGAATGTGGGTTTGAGTCCGAGGGTAGCCACTTTATCCAAAAAAAATGCCAAAGGTTACCATACCCTACTGACCGCACTGAAATTTGGGTTTTGGAAGTTATAAACCTGTAGATGAATGAAGAAAATAGATTATTTTCTTGTGGTGTTTTCTATTTTTCTGGGGTGGAGGTGGTCACAGTTCAAAGTATCATTCTTTTGATCAAAGTTTGTGTATTGAGAGTTTCAACCAACCAAAACTCCTTTTTTTTACTTTTTGGTTCTCACATTTTGTCAGGGATAGTGTCACGTCACAATGTATCATTTAAAACACTTCAACAACAATGATAAGCATCATAGAATACGCAACAACACATTTCATATTTTGAAGCTTGGAGGTAGTTACTATATGTCTTTCTGGGAGGAAAAAATTTAATCCTTGTTTGGAAGTTATGCACCCCGAACTCAAGATCTTGCCCAAGAGAAACATATACAAACATTTATTCCAGAAGAATGTTAGAAATATATTTTCTTTTTTATTCTATTGAAACAGTATAAAACATAGAGACTTACAAGTAACTATGAATGTTCTAAAGAATTTAGGAGTTCATAAGTTAGTCTGTTGACGCAGAGCTCGAACAAGTTTACTCTAAAACAGAACATCGTAAGAGTAGTTTTAGATTCTGTCTACTGAACGAGTCGTAGCAGAATTTTATTTTCTAGTTTAGTCGTGTATACGTACTATTATCACATAAATATGCTGAATGCTCTCCTTCTTCCTTCTTCTTGCTTAATGAAGCTAAATTAAGATACATTGTATATTTGTATGAACCCAAAATTCAAAAAAATTATTGCACCTCAGTTCCCTCGCCATATAATTCATCTAGTCGTACCAATTGTACACAGAACTTATAATATAAGGGCGCAATACTTTAAATCAATTTATGATTCAATTAGGTAAACTGAAAATCAGATAAATTCGATAAAAGGATGAGAAAAGTGCAAGTCTCAACCAATCAATATCGGATCGAAAATAAATAGCCACATGAACTAATGCATACCAGCCTATGAGGTAACCGAAGCCGGTGAAGAACGTGATAATCCCGCATCTCCTGCGGTAAACAAGCATCGAAATGTACCCCATCAGCATCGGAACCAAAAAATGGAGATTCGATGAGAACCCAAACGAGAGGTAAGATAATAGAGCTCCTGATGCCGCGGAATAGATATGCTTCAGTAGGGTTCCAGGGACAAGTCTCCAGATAAAACTCACGGGTATGGTGGCGGCAAAGCACAGAAGGAATCTAAGAACTGGAACTGAGACTCCAATCGACGACGCCATGGATTCCATCTCGATCTCCATGGCCCCGTATTACTAATTCGCTGAACCGTCTGAGCAAAGTGTAGCTGCCCAGAATTGAGAAGCTCTCCCAGACTCCCAGTCTCCTCTTTTGGGATCTTTGCTTTTGTGTTTCTTATGTGCCTAAAATGACCATAATATCCTTCCTTTTGTACGGCCAGTCAGCTTGAACGTTGACCTTACTTCATTGTTTTCTCCGAAATGCCGGAAGGCTGATAATGAACACAATGCATCAGCTTCCAAAGAAGGTGGGTGCTACAACCAAGTGTGCGCTGAAAAACAAGACAATGCATGTTTAATGAGTGGATACTCTACGGAGGTGTAAGGGTAAGAAACAAATCCAAACATTTCCAAAATAGTTAAGGCTTCGCCGAAGAGTGCAAGCTGAGCTACTGTCAGAATAGCGCGTGCAAAAAGAAATAATCCATTATCATCTTTAATAATAATACCAATGCCAGATTTATCAATGGCACCACCTAAATTGATTTTGACACTACGTGGTGGAAGCCAATGGATTGTTGTAATTGGGGCCAAATAAACATTCTCGTTAGGTATCACTAAAGAGTGATGAATAACATCATAATGCAACTGTCAATCCACTCGAGCCTCTTCTATAATGAATTGTGGGTATTGGTGTTGATGATTAAATATGAGGGCATTCCGAGCAAGCCAAATGTGTCAAAGGATATTGAAGTAATGACCACAAATCAAATCATAAGATTAACCGTTACTCAAATCAAAAGAAATCCATTTTGATAAGCTTCTCCTTGGGTATGAGTCAGGCCTAAAGCTCATAGAGGAACCAAACCAAACCAATCTAGAAAATTGGCAATGCAGAAATAAGTGATCCATTATCTCTAAAGCCAATTCACAAAAAGAACATATGTCGTTACATAAAAGAAGAATTTTGTGGAGTTTACTTCTAGTGGGCAGAGAATTTGAAACAACCTCCAAGTGAAGATGAATAATTTAGGACTATCATTCTTGAGGCTCCAGAATTGACGCCAAATAATATTAGAAGTCAGAAATTGCTGTCTTAAAGAAGTGGAATGCATAAAGGTTAGAAGTTTGTAACCTCATGTTGTCTCCACACTTGATTGATTGCATCCCAACAACCAAGTACGGACTTTCTGTAAGCTAAAACCCTGGGTACACGCCATTCAGCCATATATAAGGAATATATTTTTGTAAGTATACTCTAAAGATGTTCTTAATGTACGGCTGAATGACATTTTTTTTGGCAAGAGATCCACTTTTATTCACGACACTGCTGAGTTAGAATATGTTCATTGATTAAGCCCAACAAACATCAAACAATGCTTTAATCACAGGACCAGCCACGACGAATTCACATCAGCGCCCCATGGGGAGATTTGTCGGTATGTGCTGTGGAGCATTGTGAGGCGCTGATGTTAACTCAGCCTCGTCTCCAATTGGACAGTGGCTTTGATTTTTCGAAGACCTTATGTCTCAGTCAAGTTTGCTTTTTTGGCTCCCTTTGCTTTCTGGTAAGATTTGGATGGGATAGGATGGGATGAGATGGGAAAGTATAAAAATTTACCTTTTCATTGTTTCATTTATATATGGAAAAATAATAAGAAAACATTATTATGAGGAAGAAGAGAGAAGAGGAAGACGGAGGGAGAGAGACTGAAACTCCGAAGAGGTCCTCCGGCACTAATAGTCCCCCCTCCTTTGTCGGTGCTTAATCGACCACTGCATAGTGGTCCCCCCTTTTTCACACAGGTTCCTAACTTCTCCAATACTATATATAGTTGAACTATTCTTAGCAATCTCTCGTCCTGCGCAATGATCCAGGAGTTGGACCAAGACCAAACGATTCCATAATCCATATACATGTAGGAGACGGTAGGTTGATTGTGTAACGGTCAAGAAAATACTTGGTTTACGCCGTCAGTGTTGATTATTCTAGCGCACCTTGTCGCACCTCACTGAACAACGGCCAAAGTGAACCACTAGGGGACTACTGTCTCCTACTATTCTTATGGTTATGAACCACGATAGTCCCCTTCCTTCGTCTCCTACATGTATAAGAAGAAGATGAGGGAGATGAGAGATCGTTGAGAACGGTGAGGGAGACAAGAGATCACTAAGAAAGGGAGAAAGGGAGGAAGACAGATTCACACGGTTTCTTTCCTTTCTCTATTTGCCATCACTGGTTCGTTTTTCTTGGCCTATCCCTCCTCTACTCGTCATTAATGGTAAGTGGTAACAGTGGTTTTTCGAGTTTCTTCCATCGAGGTCACACTATTTTGATGCAACCCTGATTCCATGATTTTGGGATTTGGCATCCCACATTTTTCTCATCCCACCCCTCTATTTTCCCTCAAAACAAATAAGAGAAAAGAGAATATTTTTTGAATATTCCCTTTTTCTCATCCTTATCCCATAAACCAAACGAAGCCTTCATATTGTTTGATGTTTGATGTTTAATGTTTGGGGCAAGGAATTCACTCTCCCATCTTTAGTCCCATCTCGGTTGGGTATCATTATCAATCCTCATCCCTGTTGAGACAATATCCATTCTTAACCCTAAGTTGAGTACCCAATAGGATAGGGAACATTGTCATCCTTAGTAGTTTATAAATTAAAAATTAAAATATGTTTAAAATTTATTTAAAAATAATTTATATTAATATGATAATTAAATAATGGTGAAAAGTAAAAAATTATTAAAATAAAAAACACTTGCATTCCATATAAAAACTATAAATTTTAATTAAAATATTATAACTAATAATGACCCAATTATAAATGTCTTAAAACTCTACTTAGGGATGAATGTTTATAACTTAGCCTAAACCTGGTTAAACATACAAATTTCCAGGCTTAAGCAACTATTTTATTCTAAGCTAGGTCTAACTCAAATCTACACCAACCCCACACAATGTAGACAATAGGACTATAAAGGTATGGATTTAGATCAGATCCAATTGTATTCGCATTCGATTATTAAATATAGATTTGCATTCGCATTTGATTATTATGTCGGGTTTTGGATCATCTTCACATTTAATTTGCAACCATATCATTGTGTTTAAAATGACAACAAATTAAAAAAGTTTTAAAAATAATAATTTTTAAAGCATATATGTATTTATAAATATATAAAAAATAAAATAGTAAATTTAGCAATTATAAACTTTATATAGTTATACATAATATATATATATATATATATATATGTATGTATACATAATTATACTACATATATACATAAAATAATGTTTTTTATTTTACTCAATTTGTAGTTGGATTGGATGGGGTTAGATTTGCATCTAATTTGATTATTAATCATGTAAGTTATAGCATCCAAATCCAGGATAATCAGATTTGTAGTCAAATCGGCTATTAGATTTTTTTGAGTCCATTTACAGCCCTAGTGGGTAGGGCCCAAACTAACCTTTAAGCTCAACTTGGAAGCTATAAACATATATATTTAGATAACAAATTTTATATATGGATATAAGTTTTTATATATTTTTTACAATAAATTAAAATTTTATTCATAGTTTTATAATTAAATCAACACAGGCTAGCTCATCCTCATCCCAAGCCCAAACAAATATTATTAAGTTTGGGGATATGATACAACTTGAGCTAGGCAATTTATAAAATTGTCAATGCACTATCAAAACTTGGCCCAAGATCTTTTATGTTTTTGGTTCATTATGCTACACAATGGGGGTAACCAATCCCCCATAGCTCATATGGGTTGAATATTGATATTTTTTATCTAAAAATAGTTAAATAAACCAAAAAACAATGCATGCATAAATTGTACTTAGTTTGGTTCTATCCAATTACGACTGTCACATTGCTTTTAAGGGTGCAATTTAGGGGGGTTGGGTCAAGTAGATGATCAACCAAAGCCCAATTCAAAGCCTTAAACCTTGAGCTTGGGCTTAGATTAATTAAATTATGACTACAACCTAAACTTGTATATTTACTAATATTCAAGTATTTTAAATATATAAGTAACATTAACAATAAATTATAACATTTAATCATTCATAAAGTAAAATAAATAAAATATAATACTAATGGATAATGTATACGAAATAATTATTTTATCAAGTAATTAGTAGTAATTTATTGGTTTTCTAAAAAATCATTAATATCACTATTCCAAATTACTAAATTATTATTATTTTTTGCAATAAATTAATAACATAAATATTAATTATTTTAAACATTTGATTGGTTGGATTCAAATCGGGATATATCTAGATCCGGTCCAATCTGATATGAATACTAGTCTAATTCAATGGTTGGACCATCCAATCTGTTCAAATTGGTTATAGTTTTAGATTGATTCCAACCTAGACCTGGTGATTGACACGTATTTTGAAATGGACCAGATATTGGTTCAATTTGGCCCAATTCAATATAGATATATTATGGATGGACCAGTTCCAATCCAATCCAATAAATACTTTGGACCATTAAGTTTGAACTAGTCCAATTCAATATGCCTTACTGGTTTGTCTAATCCGTTCAAATTGATTTATATTTTGACGAGATCCAACCCAAAAGAATAGTGGGGAATGCAAGTAGGCAGATATTACTCATACAAGTATAAACATGTTCCAAGCTACAACTTTAATTTTTTCCACGAAAAATAGTGGAGAATGCAGTTATGGCTTATTGGATGCATAAACCTCAAAAAATACCCAAAAGAATGACAAAAAATCTAAATCATACATCGGAGCACAAAATTATAGTCCTTGAAAGTTTATATACACATTTAGCATGCAACCCATGACCCAGTCAACAATTTGTATAGTTCAACTGGTTGGGGCCAACGACATGTTGAAAACACTACTTAGTGATTCATATCGGTGCATTGATAATGGGTCTCGAATATTAATAAAAAAAAAAGAAAAAACGAGAGGAAGATTGGTGCCAAGCCAACTGAACATCAAGGCCATATTTCCTAAACCGAGGAACTACCAGTTGAAGTATGTTAGAAATGGAGCCTTTTACACCTTTGCATGTTCGAATGACAATTAAGCTCATTACACTCTAGGTTCAAATCCGTAAATATCTAGATTAGCCATATTTTTAAATTTAGTGATTTCAATTGTCATGTTTGAGCTCCCCACACACTGAACCAATGGCTTATTGCACTCGCAGCGGAAAACCAAGAATTGCAACATAAACAACCCATTCCCACCCTTTCCACATCACAACAATAAGGCACAACCAATCATACAATTACAACCTATACACCTAGCCTTCTGGTTACATATACTACACCATCCCCAAGTATTAACCCTCTATACATCCCCACACCGCAAGTTCAACCCGATCAATGCTTTACGGCTTTACCACCACTCGTAATCCAAACCCACTAAGCAATGTAACTTTAACCTTATCGTGTGGATTTTAGGGTCATCGGCAATCCTAAGCATCCCTTTGTGCTACTTGGATATGGGATTGCGATGATAGACCCATCTAGAAGTACATCCCTTTGGGATAACCTATAGTTAGATCTACTTACTATATAGCTAGAAGCTTGATCACTCTCAATAAATATGAACCCCTCCTCCCTGACCAATAAAGCATGTTGGGGGTAAGATATAGAAGCTTAGAATATCCCAACAGTTAAAACCATAATGCACTTACCAAGCAATAGTTGGTTCTTTGGTTTTCTATGGCATTAGAAGGATGATTAGTCTACTACTTCGTGGTCTTATGCTACATTTTGCATTCCTTATTTTAAGGACATATCTCTCTCTTTTTTTTTGTTTTTTTTTTTACAGTTAAAATGGTCTTATGAACTCTGAGTTTTTAACTACAAAAAAGGAGACAATTCCTTAAAATAAGAAATGTCAAATGCAACCTTAATTTCTTGGCACCTATGGTTTTCTATGAACTATTGGGAGTTTGGGAGTGAGGAAGACCCTCTAATATGTGTTATCCCTATTTTCTAAGTACCTGTTTGGGAGGGTTTAAGCATAGTGATGGATGTTGGCTTTCTAAGGTGGGCCCTATACATACAACCTACAGGCTGTTACTGAGTCACTTGAAGGGTGTATCCTTTAGCATATTTGAATACCTTATCCAAAGTGATTCAAAACAGCCGAATCAGCTTAGTTGAATCTTCGTCAACTCAATCATCCTAAACGGGCCATCATATGGCAAAGATTGCTTTCTCGTGACACCCATCACTCACTAGTTATATGGGCTATGCCTGGCTCAAAACCTATGCATCTCTCATCAGTAATAGTTGCATGGTGTGAGTTCAATGCAATTACTAGGGGTCATTCCAAGGGTTTAGTCACAACGTTCACCCTACAACACATCCTAACAGTGTATTGAAAACATCTCCTAATGAAAAGTACAAGAAATATTCACACTAAAATATTTGTGCCAATTAGTGGAGGTTGTCGAAGCAATGACCATTAAAATGGTATTGGTTGTAGGCTTGTAGCAAAGGAGGTTAAGCATTATTATATACCTTCATGTCAAGGCTTATGCACCGTTGTGTGTGTATGTGAGAGAGAGATATCACTTTGCTGTTTGTTTTCCCTAACATCTATATTATAGAGTTTTGTTGTAGTACAGAGCATTGATCAGTCTCATTTGCATATATTCTTAGGCACGCAAATTTTGTGGCCCATATATGGTTTGGCCCATGAAGCTGTTAGCTTGCCTTGTCCTATTTATTTTGGCTATGGGATTGCCGCACACATTGTGAAAGCGTAGAAATCCGGTGGCACATTGGGAACATCTCCCTACATGTATGTCCGTATGGATGCTATGTGAGCAAAGTTTTTGCTTAGAGGAGGTCCAGACTGTTTTATTTGAGCTCCAATTATTGTAAATTTGTATTTGGATTCATAATCTAGTATTAAGGTTGCGTTTGGTTTGATTGCAAATGTGGAATCATTGTAAATTTATACGGTGGTTCCGATTTGCATTGGTAAGGCTTATAAAATTCATCGAATTTTATGCATAATTGTGTCTAGACCTAGGTTTGTGTCGTGCATAAGAGTAAATATTGCTTTTTACACCTGTTTCGACTTTCGAGTGTTTTCTCCAAAACCCCCAAAAGAGAAAGAAAGGTAGAGGAGGAGGAGGAGGAGGAGGAGAATGACTATGAGCTACGTGAGAGGTAACTTTGTGATCTCTACCTTCGATCTAAAATTAAGAGAGGTAATTATGTTCTCATTTTTATCTTTGGTCTTTTTTTTTCTCACTTTCGTGTTGACATATTCATGTGTTGGGCCGAGTTTGGACCGGACTTTGCTTATGTATCAATATAATACTTTGAGGCCTAAACCCTGAACCTGGCTCGACCAGGCTTAGGTCTTAAGCCCGAGTCCAGCCATAATTTTGAAAACAATTTTTTTATTTTTCATTCAATAAAAAGGTTTTTTGATTATATTAAAGCCCTCAAAATCAAAATAATAATAGATATCACTATTACTTGAAAAGGAGAAGAGAAACAAAGAAAAAATATTGTATATATATATATATATATATATATATATATATATATATATATATATATATATATANTATATATATATATATATATATTAAACAAAGTATGTTTTTATTATATAAACATATATTATTAAGTCGGGCTTAGGTTCAAGCTGAGCTTTTTTTAGTAAGCCCAAGCTGATTCGAGGCCTTGTGTTTTAGGTTTGATCCCAAGCTCATGGGCCTAAAATAATGTCCAAGCCCAACTTAGAATATGCTGAGTTGGATTGGGCCATCGGGCTACCAGATCCATGAATAGATCTATGTTGCCCACATCATTAGAAAATATATCCTCTCCAGATCCATTAATTTACCTTCGTAAGGCTACAAATAAGTCGAATCAAATCCAATTATAATCTGTATTCAATCCATTAATAGTTGGATTCCGATATCTCTCTTGGGACCGGATTGATTCGATCCATTAGTTATGAAATATTATATACAATATGCTATCAGGCAAATTTCTTAAACTACCCCTAAGGTTTAGGAAATTGACTAACTATACCCCTATTGTTTTAGTATTATTCCCATTCTGTTTATGACAATTGATGTCTAACACTCTTTTACTATTTATGACAATTGATGTATAACTCCCTCTTCGTTAAGTATCCATCATAAATCGTTTACACGTGATTTCATGTGTTTGATTTAAGTTTAAATTATATAAAAAATACCCTTTGACTTGCCCTCAACAGTTCTAAGTCCATTTCTAGAAGTCAATTTAAAAATAGATAAAGGATAAAGGGGGCGGAGGAAGGAGGACCACCACATTCGAAAGTTGTAGCGGTGGCAGTGATTTAGTTCAAAGCTCACTAGATGATCTCATGCTCTATATCTGACTATTCTTGGGAGAAACCCTAAAGAAATGCCGGTGGTCGAGTTCATGGGTTGAATATGACTTGGTAGAGTCTTTTTGCTTTTCTGTAAAGCCTCTGCATTCCCAAAAGAGTTGCTATCAGTATCACCATTGGCATCCATCATGATTGTTGCATCTTATTAGGAGAAACAACTCTCCATGTGGGGCTTAGTTAGTTAGGCAATTACTCTGTTTTACAACTGGCATAGACAAGCTGCCATGTATCTATAAAATCTGATTGAATGAAAGCATTATTACCTTTTCTATTGCTCAAATAGAATTTAGATGGTATTAGAGCAGGGGAATCCTACCTCCTTTGCGTGCGAAGAAATCTCTTTGTAGTAAACTACGAAATCAATGGCGTCGAACGACATCTCCAACAATCCAACCAAAAGTGATGCAATAACAGATCTAGATTCTCCCTATTACTTGCAGCCTTCAGATAATCCAGGAGTTGTGCTCGTCTTAACCCCCCCCC
>NW_010729201.1:691482-747367 GCF_000365185.1 Nelumbo nucifera
TTTCAACTTCTCTCAATGGTGAGAATTATCCAACTTGGTGCAAAGCCATGTTGAATGCTCTGAGGGCCAGGAACAATGTCGGCTTTGTAGATGGATCGATTGAGAAACCAGACTCAATCAAGACAGCTGAATTGCAATCATGGAAACACTGCAATTCCACTGTTATTTCTTGGATTTACAATGCCTTGGCCCGTAACCTTCATGAAAGCATTGCATACATAGACAATGCCAATGAGATCTATAAAGACTTGGAAGACAGGTATTCTTAAGGTAATGCCCCAATGATCTTCCATCTCAAGCGTGAATTAACCCTTCCCTTACAAGACAATTTGCCTGTCACTGTGTATTTTACAAAGATGAAAAGCTTGTGGGATGAGTTAGTTGTCTACAACTCCATCCCGTCTTGCACATATGGTATTTGTACATGCGGATCCTCCAAAGAATTTATTGTTGAATGAGAAAAAGAGATAATCTATCACATGTGAGATGAGTTGGCTGTCTACAACTCCATCCCATCTTGCACATGTGGTATCTGTACATGTGGATCCTCTAAAGAATTTATTGTTAAACAGAAAAATAGAGAATCTATTAATTCCTTGTGGGATTGAGTGACAAATTCAACACTGTTCGATCTAATATCCTAGGCATGGAGCCATTGCCCAATGCCAGCAAGATTTATGCTCTTGTGTTACAATAAAATAAGCATCAATCTCTGGTTGGAAGTCAAACTCTTGTACCTTATGCAGCAACACTTCAAGTTTCCAGTTCTATGAAGAACAATTCAAAGAATTTAAAAGACCGCTCACGCTATCGTTGTGACCACTGCAAAAAGAATGGTCACACAAAGGACCGGTGTTACGAATTGTTTGGATACCCTTCAAACTGTGACAATAAATCAAAACGAGCAATAGCTGGCCAAGATCATGATAAATCAAGTGGAAAATCTTCTACCTCTGATCAAAATGACACCACACTTGAAAGTTCTCCAATTACCAGCCTAATTGCAGAGCAATATCAGCAATTTATCACTATGCTTAACAGTTTTGCACAAACAGTCTCTTCAAATTTTGCATGTAAGGCATTTGTTCATCCATATTGGACTTCTTATTCTTCAACCTATAATCTTGACAATGAGGTCTCAAATCATATGGCTCCCACCTCATTTGCTCCACAAATTGAACCATAGTATGTTTTGTTTAAACCCGTTCAGCTCCCTGATGGCCAAACCATACCTGTAACCTCCTAAGGGAATGTTACCATTTCACCTAGCCTCACCTTACACAATGTGCTCTTCATCCCAGAGTTTTGATGCAATCTAATTTCTCTTAGTAGATTGACATCTAATTACAATTGTGCGGTATTATTTTTTCCAACCTTTTGCGTTCTAAAGGACTTGATATCCAATAAGCCGATTGGGATGGGACATAGGTGTGATGGCATTTACTATCTGTCTACAACATCATCCACTACAACCTTACATACTATCGGGAATATCAACATTGACTACTCCAGCATTTGGCACCACCGACTAGGTCATGCCTCTTATGATAGACTGTCACAAATAAATATTTTACCTATAGCTACTTCTGCTCATAAAGCTTGTTGTGGTGTATGTTTTAGATCTAAACAGACACAAAATCTATTTCCACTTAACTGTATTCATAGTTCCGCACCATTTGAACTGCTTCACTGTGACATATGGGGAGGATACCACACACCATCCAACATGGGTGCACACTACTTCTTAACCATCATGGATGACTTCACTAGATCCACATGGGTCTATTTGTTGAAACGCATATTAGATGTCTATTCATTTTTCATTATGTCTTGTGTGATTGTGAACAATCAATCTGGGTTTAAAGTAAAAGGAATTCGATTTGACAATGGATCTGAATTTGTGTATGGACCCCTTAAACAATGCTTGTATGATCATGGAATTATTCATCAACGGTTTGGTGTTGATACTCGTCAACAAAATGGGGTTGTCGAACGCAAGCACCATCACCTATTGGAAGTGGCAAGAGTTTTATGATTCCATGCTGGACTTCCAATCAAAAATTGGGGCGAATGTGTGCTAACAACTGCACATATCATCAACTATCTTCCCACACCATTGCTCTCGGGGCGAAGTCCTTATGAAGATCTCTTTGGCAAACCCCCATCTTATGATCACTTCAGAGTATTTGGATGTTTTTGATATGCTCATGCATCTCAGCGGACTCGTGACAAATTTGCAACACGTTTTAATTGTTGCATATTAGTTGGCTACCCTCATGGACAAAAAGGGTATTGGTTATACAACATGGACATGGGTGTAAGCACCTGATTTTTGCTAAGTCCGCCCACCTCTAAACCCAATTCACCCTAAACACTCAATCAGACTCATTCGACCTCTCCGAAAAACCTAAAAATCCCAACTTTTAGCCCAAAAGCCCTCAAATCCACCATTAAACCTGTCTAATACCAATTTGATGCCCCGATCAATCCCTCACTCACACCTCAACCATTAGATCAGACACAACCACCAGACCCGAACCTCTTAAAACACCTACCCATTAATTTGAACTAAAGATTCCTTCATTCACCCGTTCATCAAACAAAGTTTTCATTTCGATCATTCTCGCACCCACAACCCGTATCCACTTGGAATTCAGATTTCCTTGATCCGAACACATCTAAATCAATCAAACCTTTCAAATCACCTCAGACTGCTTAACAACCATACATTGTGAAATTTCACCAAAAACTGCCTTTGTTTGCCTCTTTATTGCACAAAGATTCTATTTCGAGCCCCTAGATTAACTAAATCAAGCCATTTTCAGGTTTGTCCAATCCGGGCCCAGTTGGGCAAATCAGACCCCACCAATCAATTCAAAATGTTTGAAAACCCCATCCTATAAAATTTTAACCAAAAAGATTCCATTTTGGCAAATCCTGTTAGCTCATACACGCAAACATACTCTCTGTGGCCTGATCCATCTCAACCCTCCATTTTTTATCCAAAATCTCGGCCATCCATCAAGAACACCGGTTTGACCAGACTTTTCCGAAATTACAAAAGTACCCCTCGCATTCACCAAAATTACGAAGCTGCCCCTGCCCCCCATATAAATTCAACCTAAACATCTTCATTTACCCGGATCCGAAAAATTCGAAGGAGGGTCGTCTCTTTTTCCCCGTTCGAACGAAGCAGCAGCGGCGGCAAACCTCCCTCTCTCACTCTCTCAGACTTCTCGTTTTTCTTCTTCATCTTCTTCTTCCAATCCTCCCCGACTGTCTTCGATCCAGCAAACAACAGCGACGCAACTTCCCTTTCATTCCCCACTCCATTCTAGCAGAAACCCAACCTCTACCGGTCCTATTTACTTCCTTCGTTTTCTTTCTTTTCGCTCTACTACCATTCCTCTGCCATCCTAATTATCAGTCGAGCTCCTTCCATCTGTGAACTCTGTTGTTCGAACTGGGTAAGATACAGTAGCGCCGATCTGAAAATCCGATGCAAATTGGTTGCTGGACCTTGGGGTTGAAGGTCGTCTTCACACCAGTTGCTATCCCGGTCGTAATTCAAGAAAATCCTCACCATTCGAGTGTTAACAATCCATGATCGAAGCGGATTAAAAGTCCCTTATAGCATCGTTTCTCAGGCTGAAATCTCGATTCAGGTATGTTTCTGCCCCCTCTGTGATTTCACTTTTCCCATTTTTTTTATCTTATTTTATTGTATTCTTCTCACCTTCTGCTGAACAGCATTTGATTATCTGTCATTAGAGACGGCAATGAAGTTCCACTGAGCCGATCTCTGTGAAATCCTTGCCGACGGTGATGAGAAGAGTTTTTGCATACGTTCGTCCCATTTATTAACATCGTTGTTTTGCTTGATTAAGCGTTGTATCATTCTCTTCCTGTTCATTTCTATCGCATGCACTCTTGTTTTATATCAACCGAGTACCTGCTTTTTCTGTTCAGTTGTTTGATTAATTTGGGGCGTAATATTCCTCTTTAACTGTTTGTCCATTACCGTATATCAAATCTTCTATGAGAAATTTTCCATGTTTTCTTGCTAGTTGGTAATCTTTAATTTGGCGTGTTTTTTTTTTTAATTGTCTTCACTTAACTTAAATAATGGTCCAAATTGGAAATACATTCTAGTTCAATCTCTAGGATTGCAATGGCTGGGTTGTGGTATGTCAATCAGAAAGTGAAAAAACGGTAGGTGTGAGATTTTCTTTCACTCTAATTCATCTCAATAAATAGGATTTACAGTTATGCAGAAAATTCAAATAAAAAAAAGAAAAATAGTAAGATGTGAAGGGATTGATGTAATCCCTCACCTATGATTTAAAACCGTGAGTAGTGTGCCGTTGGTAGAGGTTGAAACAAAAGAGTAAAAAAAATGATTACATAAAAAAAGGAGGAAAAAATAAGAATCCCTAATAATGAGTTTGGTCCCTAAAAGCTAGGTGGTTAGCTCGGGAGATAGGAACAGAAGAATAAGCTACCAAAAAAATAAAAAAGAGACAAAAAAAGAAAATAGTAATGAAATAAATAAACACGGTTCTGTAAAGAAATAAAAAACTATTAAAATAAAAAAATAGTAATGAAATAAATAGAAATTAAAAAATAGAAAAAGAAAATGTAAAAAAAAAAACAATAAAAAATGTTGATAAGGTATGTTCTCTTTTGTGTGGTTGTTCTTATGATTTGCTATCCCTATTAATTTACTTGTGTAATTGCTTATTTTGTGTCTATGCTTGTTTGGAACTTCATGTGGGCCCCACCTACTGGACCCGGGAGAGGGGTGCCTAACCCCTTCCCTCTCCCATCCGAGTCTTACTTGGGCTGGTTTAGCCGATGCCTTGGCTAGTGGAATCATTATTGAATCAAAATGATTTTGATACCATTCTTGGAGGTCCCATCACCTCCATTTCCTAACTGATGGGTGGTGACTCCATTTCCAGCTCAAGTGGCGAGTGAGCCGTTTTCAACGCTTACAATGGGAGAAATCTTTGTCTCAAGAGACGTGTTTTTTGAAAATGAGTTCCCTTGTCATAATTTTGGGAATGTTCACCAAGATCATGGGCCAGTCATCCCACTACCGGTCCTGGAAGTTCATGATACACTAGAAGTGTCAAATCAGCAGGCCCCCCACTTCCTCTGTTATTGACTCCACTCATGGACAAAAAGGGTATCGGTTATACAACATGGACATGGGAGAAATCTGTGTCTCAAGAGAAGTTGTGTTTTTTGAGAATTAGTTCCCTTACCGTGATTTTGGGAACATTCACCATGATCACGGACCAATCATCCCTTTACCAGTCTTGGAAGTTCATGATACACCAGAAGTGTCAAAATCAGCAAGCCCCCATTGATCTTACACAACCAAGTCCATTTCGGCCCACTCGCACTCGCAAGCCTCCATCTCATTTGGTTGATTATGACTGTCCTACACTATCTACTTCCCAATCCAGGTATCCCATTTCTCATCACTTCACTCAAGCTCATTCAGCCACTGAACCCACTTCATTTGTTCAAGCCAATAAACATTAGTGCTGGCGACATGCCATGACAACAAAACTTTCAGTCCTTGAAGCAACCAACTAGGGGTGGATTCGAGCCGAGCCGAGCCGAATGGTACCAGGCTCGAGCTCGGCTCGAGAATGTTCTACAAGGCTCGAGCTCGGTTTGAGCCAGAACCTTGAGTTCGAGCTCGGCTCGAGTAAAAAATTCATAAGCTCGAGCTTGGCTCGGCTCGAGCTCGATTTTGAGAAAAAATATTTTATAAAAATAATAAATTATATATAAAAATATTTTTTATTTGATATTTAAAAAGTTAAGAATCGCGAGCCTCATGAGCCGAGCTCGAGCAGCTCGCGAAAAGCTCGTTTCGTTGCCACCCCTACAACCAACACATGAACTCTCATAGATCTTCCTCCAGGAAAACACCCAATAGGCTGTAGATGGGTGTATGAGACAAAGCTCAATCTAGATGGTTCAATTGAAAGGTTTAAAGCCCGACTTGTTGCCAAAGGCTACACTCAATTGGAAGGAGTTGATTACAATGAAACATATGCTCCCGTTGCCAAACTTGTCATAGTGCGATGCCCACTTGCTCTTGCTGCAGCTCATAATTGTGAGCTTCACCAAATGGATGTTAATAATGCTTTCTTACATGGTGCCTTGCAAGAAGAAGTCTACATGCTTCCTCCACTAGGTTTACTTGCCCCTGGCGATAAACGGGTATGTCGCCTCAATAAGTCCATCTATGGCCTCAAACAAGCTTTTCAGAATTGGTTTGATACTCTGTTTCACGCTCTTAAAAGCAAGGGTTTCACTCAATCCTCAGCCTACAACACATTGTTCACTTTCAATCAATCGGGCAACTCACTTGCAGTCCTAGCTTATGTTGATGACCTTATCATTGCCAGCAATGATACAAGTAGTGTTTCAGCTCTCAAAGATTATCTCAACTCTTGTTTTCCTATAAAGGACCTTGGGCACCTATGATATTTCCTCGGCTTTGAAATTTCTAGGACATAAGCTGGGATATTTCTTTGTCAATGTAAATATACGCTTAACATACTCACTGATGCTGGCATGCTCGACTGCAAACCTAGCTCATTTCCTATGTTACAGTAGCAACACTTGCAACTCGACTCTGGTCCTCCCGTAGCCCACCCAGATCAGTACAAAAGATTAGTAGGTCGGCTGGTTTATTTTACCATCACCAGGCCTGAATTCACATACTCAGTAGATGTTTTAAGCCAATTTATGAGCAATCCTTGTCAATCTCACTTAGATGCAGTCATGCATGTCCTCCACTTCCTTAAAGCATCTCCAGAACAAGGCATCTTACTCTCTTCCAAGTGTGATTTGATCTTAAAAGTCTACTTTGACTCAGACTGGGCTGGCTGTCCCACTAGCCGGCATTCCACCACAGGATATTTCACTACTCCAGGGAATTCTCCTCTCTCTTGGAAAACCAAGAAACAAGCCACAGTGGCTCGTTCATCAGCTGAAGCAGAATTTCGATCTATGGCTGCAGCCACAAGTGAACTTATATGGTTGAAGAAACTTTTCTCAGACTTGGGCTTTCAGCATTCTGAACCCATGTAACTCTTTTGTGATAATAAAGCTGCTTTACACATAGCAACAAAATTGATTGTCACTTTGTCCGTAACCATTTACTAGCCAAAAGGATTACTACATCTCACATTCCAACTGCTCAACAGCCTGCAAATGCCTTCACCAAAGCTCTAGGTCGAGACAGACTACATAGTCTTTACTCCAAGTTGGGCATCGTTTCCCACACTCCAACTTGAATGGGGGGTATTAGGAGAAACAACTCTCCACGTATGAAGCAATTCTCCATGTGGGGCTTAGTTAGTTAGTCGGTTACTCTGTTTTATAGCTGGCATATACAAGCTGCCATGTATCTATAAAATCTGATTGAATGAAAACATTATTATTGTTTCTCTTGCTCAGATAGAATTTAGACATTAGAAGGCAGCCCCTCAAATATTTTAGCTTAGACGATCACGACAACAACAACAATGGTGACTATAGCTGAAACACTTGGCACACTGTTTTTTTTCGTTGATTTGGTGCCATTGGTATTTGTAGAGCAAGGTACATCCAGAGGAGAGCCACAGAGCCCTGGTTATGGAAGAAAGCTAAGGCACCAAAAATTTGGATATTACAGTACTGTATCAGTAACCGACGAGAGGAAAAGGATTCGAAACCCTAGCTTCTGGACGAATTCAAAAACTGGGGATTTGGTTTATTCAGGCATCTCAGATCATTAAATCTCTCCGTTACGGTTCTATTCTTGCCTGTTTTGGGAACTCAAAAACACGAACACCATAGAAATTTTGAAAATGACCCAAGTACAAAAATCTCATCCTAATAAACAACAAAGATGAAGGTGATGAGTGTGCCATTGACCACTGCCACCATAAAAAACATGGTGATGCCAGAACCCAATGAATACCCAATGAAGACCATCTTATATGATGACCCAATATCAACATTCAACAACCAAATCACTGATTTCAATAACCCATGGTTTACATACCCGTCCCTGAACATATACATTCCCAATTTTTTTGTCCATATAAATGATTAAAGTCTTGTAATTAAACCATCATATCTGGCATCGAGTACATAAGAACAACAATTCTAAACAAATTCCAAAATGCACTCTTATCTAATAACCGAATTTCCAATTACAAAATCCATGAGTTCTTAAAAGACTAATGGATGCATAAACCTACCATGAACAACTTTAATCACCTCCAGCCTTCCGATAAACGTAGTAAACCCACACTTTCCACAGTAGTGTCTATCCAAATGGTTAGCAATAAAAATCCCAGCTCTGCACTCCTGATTCGGGAACTCCTTCCTCAACCCTAAATCTTGACAAATTGAACGAATGACTTCAGCTTTTATTCGCAGTGGTGAATTGAACGGGACGTCAGTGGCAAACCATCCTGTTATTTCTTCTCTCTCAGCCATCCATCTATTTCCCCTCCCTGTTATAATCTTATTCTCTGTCTCTCTCCCCTTTTGCTCTTTTGCTCTTTCACTCTTTGAGCTGTTTCCGGCGTAACCTTAGGCATTCAATGAGGCGTGTGTATTGGCCTGAGCATAGCTTCAGGTGAACCTGAAAACCCCACTCCCTCTTACCACCAGCACCTCTTTGATGCTCGATAAACTTGATAAATGGTCCATACCCCTCTCCCCCTCTCACCATGGTTTTAGAGGCTTAACTATTTGTTTACATAGACAAATCGATGGAAGGAAACCATGAAGACTAAGGTGGTGTTCAGTTGTGTGTTCATCTTGTGGATGGACCATTTCAGCCCATGCCATGGGGTGAACTCACCGTTATGTTGGTCGTGGATGGGACTGGTCCACAATATATCGTGGACCCATCCCCATCCACAGCCCAAAATCTCGGCCACATTTATATCTCGTGGATGTGGCTGGTCCTTAATATTTCCACATTGTATTTTGATACAATACATATCTTCTACATTCTTTTCCTTCTTATTAATTTTTAAATTTTAAAATAATAAATTTTTAATATTTTATCAATAAAATAATATTTTTAATGTTTATTCTAGTATAAGCCCGATGGTGCTCCTTTTTCACTCTTTTTTTTTTAATTTTAATTTTTTATCAACAAAATAATAATTTTAAATATTTTTTTTATTGTTTTACTACCATTTTATTAAAATTAATATTTATTGATTAATATTAGTTTATCAATGCCTTTTTTTCAATATCTTTATCATATAAAATGCAAAGATTAGGCATTTATGATCGAATGTGTAGATCATTCATAAAATGTATATGAGATACATGGAATCAAAATGTGTGGTGTGGACTTGTCCAGCCCACAGTCTTTCCACAGTTCAGAACAACTGTGGAATGTGGTGTGGTGTGGATTGGTCCCTGCCATAGGGTGCATCAATTTTTCATCCACACTACAGAACACCCCCTAATACGTTTGTAAGCTACTTCTCAAGCTCATGGAGGGCTACAACAATGCTACAATTGCTCCATTATCGAATCAAAGGAAATCACCATTAACGCATAAGCTACTTCATGTGTAAGAAAACGCAAACTTAACGTGACCGGAGAGTCTAAATGAACGGTTACAATGGCTTCGTTGAACTGGGAGTTTGAGTTTTTTGAGTAATGGGCAAAATAATTTTTTTAATGCTTTTGTTAACGAACAATAAGGAAGATTGAGTCAATTGTCAGAAACAGTATGGGTACTTTAAGACAATACTAAAACAATAGAAATATAATTAGTTAAACTTTAAGACAATACTAAAACAGTAAAAGTATAATTAGTCAATTTCTTAAACCTTAGGGGTGGTAGTTTAATATATATTATATATGTATATTCTATATATTTTGTATATAAATATATTATAATATATTATTATATTATATAAATAATATAATATTACTTTATATCATAAAAAGTTTTATTACAAGTCTAATGGAATTGGATTCGAATAAGTCGGATTTCTTATCGGATTGGAGTGAACTTACCACTTACTGAATCTGATCCGATCTGTGCTCTATACTTTTGTTGTTAGGTTGCCTTGTAACTGGTTGTTGGGTCTTCCTTCTTGAACAGAGAGTCCTAACCTATTGCCTACCGTTTTATTGCCCCTCTGCTGGTGTGTCGGTGACTTTGTTGCCGCTCTGCAGAGAAGAAGAAGGTAAAGCCGCAAAGGGTTACGGGTGAGACCAAGAGACGAACCAGTAGGTCCCTCCTCTCATTGTTATTCTTCGGTTTTTTGTTGTTGTTGTTCTTCATGACGCTTTCTTCGGTTGAGCCCTGCTAAATTATCTATATTTAAAGTAGGTTAAAGTTAAACCAAAGCCCTATTAGATTAAAACAAAGATATGTTCGGCAATTTTTGTTATTCTTCATGATTATCACGATGCTCTCTTCGGTGGTTTTTGTTCTTTTCTTCATTCTTATCAACAATTCTCCGTTGGGCAGTTCTCTCTCTCTCTCTCTCTCTCTCTCTCTCTCTTTTGATTTTTCACTATACAAATTAAAACAAAGCATTGCTAGATTAACATGGCTTCCATTTAAATGTATACCCTTGAGCACAACGTATTGAACCATGGGAGAACCATAGGAAGTACTTATTGCAGATTAATTTGCAAGTATCCTTTGGAGAAGATGATCTATTTTAGCCAATTTTTGGTACCTATTGAACAATGAGCTAACGCAAAATGAGTTGTCATTAAGTTTCTTATTATTCAATTTTAATCCGTGGCCAAATGGCATAAACATTTTTATTCTAGTTTAAACTTTTGACCGCTCTCCAGTAGTGAAGCATCCTTAGAGAGAGAAAGAGATAGAGAGAGAGGAACCCAGTATCCATTCACTGAAACACCAATCAAAGCTCCATTCCGAAAACAAAAGGAGAACTTTAGCAGAAATTATCGTCAAGACCTACTTGAATGTGGTAGTCAACAATACAAGTAAGAAACTAATTATGGAACAAATTGCAACTTGCATGAATCTCCTTTTACAGAAACTAAGCAGAACCTATGGTGGTGTTGCATACTTTCCATTACCTGAAAGAAATCAAACTAAACATCACCAAGGAATGAAAAAGAAAATAAATAGGGAGATTCAGCAAACAAGAGATAATACCTTGATATCATAGTCAACGCCTCCGGAAGTGAGACTCCCAGATTGGGGGGTGCAAACAAACCACATAAAATTACAGAATATCTTAATTTTGTGCCTTTTCACATCCATTGTTTATCGACTAATGGATTATATCCATGCTTTTTTATTCGAGCCTCAAAATGCCTTGAGGTTTGGGCCTTGGCTCTGGCACACCCAACTGCCTCACCTCCATCTTTAGCCTTTTAAAACCTTCTGGAGGCCCCTTTGCTCTAGCAACAAAAATTGATTGCTATTTTTCCTTCTTCTTTCATGATGACTGTAATAGAGTATGTATACTGTTCATGTTGCATTTTTGTAGTTTAGGGTTGCAGATTAATCTGTGCTTCCATGTTGAGTGAAACGTGGAATCATCATCATTCCTATTTATGCTACATAGAGGTTGCTGGATACATAGCAATTCCAATGGATTGTTTATATTTTTCATCACCAAACTGGAAATAAGACCAGAGGATTTCTCACATTCTGATGTTATCAATTAGTTGATTCATAGAATAGTTTGGTTTAAGGCCTCTTTTGATTTATCCTGGTTTTCATAAGGCCTCTTTTGATTTATCCTGGTTTTCATACAGGTGTTTGATAGGCATGTGTAATGGATTCACATTTCATTTTTAGTTTTGAACCCACAAAATCATCACAATGAAGGCATCAGCGAATGTATAAAGAAAACACAAATGATTTTATTTTTTGGGATCTCCAAGTTACTATATTTCTATTTTTTTCTAATACTTCCCTGTATTAACTCATTTTTAGATGATAGGTTTATCTATTTGAAGACAACGATAAACTAAAATTGAAAATAATTTAATATGATTTCCTTACACTCTGTTATTAGTCCTGTCAGGATTTAGAAACCAAAATGATTATGCCTTCCTATTATACCATGCTTAAGCCATGTATACCAAGGAAATTTACATGGAACTATATTCAAGGCATAAAATTTCTGAACTGCTAGTGAAGAATACAACTTTTATTTTGATTAATATGTTCTCAAGTATGACCTATTGAGTGAAATTCACTTTATCTGAATAGATGTTTACTTTTGTGTTTGTTAAGATGCCTGTAAACTGTGAATCACTATGCAAAATTAAGAAGCAGTCAGTTCAATCAGCCTTTTAGGCATATCAAGTATGTCTGGTGATCTGTGAAATGAACTAGGTATTTATCGGTTGGGTTGATGCAATAGACTTGCTTTTTGTATGCATTAATGTCTATAGGAGAATCACTATAGTTCTGACTGATTGTTTCAATGCACTTATCTATTTAAGTCTCAGTGGCTCACTTTAGTTGTAATCTATTAAACTTGTAGGATGGAGTCTAGGACAGAAATGAAGAAACGGGACAAAGCCAGCACTGCTTTTGGTAAAAGCAAGCTAGAGGAGAGTGATGAACATGAATCTTCTTCAGAAGAGGTTACATAAGTTCTATTGGAATTCCTTATTATTGGAAATTTACTAATTATTAATGCAACTCAAGTATGAGCTTCCGTTAATACAATGGAAAGGATTGAAACTGTAGATGATGAATTTACTTCTAGAACATTAAGGGACTAACCGTAGTCCAGAAAATAATTGATTCCAATTGAGAATACTCACCAAAGCCAGAAATGGCACTAGGCTGGTGATTTAGTAGCCAAAGAACCCAATATGGAATTCTCTGATTTTTTTTGATAAATGCTGATTTTTTTTCTTCTATTATGACAGTATTGGTATTTTGGTCATTTGACTCATTTCATATATTGTCTGTGGGGTCTGGCATTAGAATTTTATTTGTCTAGTTATAATTCAAGTGTGTTTAAATCTCTCATGATAGTGACAAATCAATAATTTTAGTTTTTCCTAGTTGTAGGAGGATTGGCCTCCCCTATAGTGTGTATTAATATGCATAATCAAAAGCGTAGAGAAAGATATTGGAATGATATTTCAATGAATTCTCTGCATATTATGTTTATCGTAAGTGATTCCCATGTTGTAGAATTATTCCAGGCACCTGGAAAGAAGCAAACAGCTGCTGTATGATGCCCTCCACCTTCTCATTTTTTTCAATTTTAATTTTGATGGTTGCAGTTAGGGGTGGAAAATGGGTGGGTTGGGTAAGGGTTGAGTACCAACCCACTTATATTGACCTGCTGACCCATTTGCCACCCATATTTATGAGGTGTTTGTCGTGAGTGATACCATGTGGTAGAATTATTCCACGCACCTGGAAAGAAGCAAACAACTGCTGTATGATGCCCTCCACCTCATTTTTTCAAGTTTAATTTTGATGGTTGCAGTTAAGGGGGTGGCAAATGGGTGGGTTAGGTGACCCATATTGACTCGCTGGCCCATTTGCCACCCATATTTATGGGGTGTTAGTGGGTCACAACCCACCTTGACCCTGGCCCACCCAAACCCAACCATATGACCCTCTAACCCAATGCAGAGATTAACAAATTACAAATATTTTAGCCAAAAAAAATACACATATTAAGAAAATTATAGAAAAATACAAATATTAAGAAAAACAAAAAAAATGCAAAAAAAAAAACACAAAAATTGACGTAAATTTGCAGAAAAATACAAAGATGGCAGAAAAAAATACAAATGGATAAAAATTACAGAAAAAACTTGGAAAATGATAAAATTTAATATATATATATATGTTTAAATAAAGAAAATCGAAATTGCATAAAATACATAAATTGATAAAAATTCAAAATAATTATATTTTTCAACCCAAAAATTGTAGAAAAACAAAAAGTGATAAAAAATATCAATTGTGCAGATGAGCTTCGGCCTCCATGTGCAACGGAACTCGTTCTACTTCAACTTGGCCTCCACAGTGGTTTTTTTGGGGTTGTTTTCGGAGGCTGGCTTTTCTGAGTTTTTCTGTCTATTTCCTCTTTACAGTCTCTCATTGTACAGGGGCCTTTAGTATGCTGCCTTTTGTTATTAATGAATTACTTTACCTTACAGTTAAAAAAAAAACTTAAACTTGGCCTCCATCAACTTTATGATACTCGAATAAGTTATTGCCACTGTGTGTGGTGGTGCAGCAACTGACAAAGCCCTAAACCCCATCTTTCCCATTCTCAAAGACCAAAACCTGATTTGATTCGATGAAGAAATGGTGGAAATAAATTTTCGTCTTTATTTATCTTAAAAAAAGAAAAAGAATGTGGAGGTAGAATACCTGATCTGCCACCCCTTTCCCACTACCATGTAAACATCCATCTCTTTCTCCCTTCTGTGGAGTCAGAGAACTTGATCTTGTTCTTGACTATTCCCTCTAGATAGTAGATCTCCATATGACTCAAAGCTCAAGGTTAAGCCTCATACAAAGGGAGAGCACATTCTTTGTTGCAGTGCAATGTTTTAAAATATGGAGTCGTGACGCGAGGCATTCCACTACCTAGAGGCGTGAGGCGTAGTTTAGAACGTAAGAGGCGTAAGCCTCCCTAACACAAGGAGGTGTAAGCCTCCTTATGAGGAGGGGGGTGAGGAGGAAGAAGAGAGGAAGGGGGGGGATCTCATTTTTCTTTATTTTTAATACAAATCTTTTATATTAAGAAGAATAAAGATGCATAGCACTAGTTGAAAAAGGAGGGGGGGTCTTGTTGAAGCAGAAGTGAGCGAGCCGGAGTGGAGCAAGAGCCCCCTAACACAAAATGTTAGAGTTGATAGAACAGAGGTATTTTGGTTTATCTAATTAAACATGAAAGGCCTATTTTATTCAAGTTTAAGTCATGTGTCCCATCACTTGTAAGGGACAATATTGTCTTTCTTGTAACTCAATTAATTCAATATAAATACAAAGTGGGTCGACTAGAGGGGTGACTTTTCCTCTACTGGCCGAACCCTTCTTCTTCTTCTCTTTCTCTTTTCTTCTTCTTCTTCTTCTTCTTCTTCTTCTTCTTCTTCTTCTCTACTTCGAACCTATAACTGAATAGGATTATTTACATGGTATTAGAGCAATAAGACACCGGCTTTTTTTTTCTTCTTTTCTCATCGCCCTTTCTTCTTCCTGAGTTTGCTGCCAGCCATATCGGTTTTCTTTATTTTTCTCCTAGACTGATAGAAAGTTCGACAAGAGGCCAAAAAGGAGTGGTCGTTTTTTTTTTGTGTTTTTGGAGGTAAATATGCCTCCGGTTGCTATGATGGTGGTCGTTGAGGTGGTGTACTAGATACCCTCTATTCGGTGATACGAAGAGGGCTGTTTGTGGACAGGTATGAATAGAATTTTTTTTCGCCTAGTAGTAGACTGCGACTGCTTTCTTTTGGTCTAGAATTCATTTTTGTGGTGGTGCGAATCGATAAGTATGCATATCAGCCTCTTTTCTTTCTGTTTATACCTGGATATGTGCGTTGAAAGTAGGTTTTTCAATTGCTGAGTTCATGACAGTAGTGTGGTGATAATTATATTCTGTTGAGTAGTGTGTGGTGTGGTGCTGAATAGTTGAAGGTGAATACCTTGTTTATAATAGTGGTTTCTTTGTGAAGTGGGGAGAATTAGTTAAGATGGCATCAACCAGAGATGAGAGTGACAATAAAACAGGTGTTATGATTTCTCCAAATTACTATGTTCAAATGACATCTATTAAGTTGAATGGTGAGAGCTATGTGCCGTGGGCCAAGTCGGTGGAGGTGTTCTTAAAGGCCTAGAAAAAGGTAAAGCATGTGAGAGAGGAAAAACCCTTCTCTGATTCTCTAGGGTTCAGTGATTTGGAATAGGAGGATGCTCAAATCATGACTTGGTTGTGGAATAGCATGGAACCTAAAATTAGTGTGAATTTTATGTTCCTAGATACAGTTAAAGAAATCTGGGACCATGCTAAGAAACTTTATTCCGGCCAAGATAATACTAATAGGGTATATTAGCTGTACCAAGAGTACTTTAATCTGAAGCAAGGTAACCAATGCTTGGAGGAATACTATGCAAGCATGAGGAATATCAGAAATGAGCTTAATATATATCATCCTCTGACTCCGGATGTTCAGGTTCAACAACAACAGCGAGAGCCACTTGATGTGACAAGGTTCCTAGTGGGTCTGAAGGCTGAATATGAACCTATTTGGGCACAAATATTGGGGGGTTAAGCTCTTCCCTCCCTTAAAGAAGTGTTTGCCCGTCTTCGAAGGATATCTGTTGAGTCTACAGAGTTCTCTTCTCTTTCGGACAGATATGGTTTTGTGGTGACTAGAGGGGGAGGTCGTGGAAATAGAGGTGGAGGTGGTGGCCGTGGGTTTCCAGGAAACCGAGGTGGTTCTATGTTTAATCGGTCTGGTGGCCGCAGTGGTGGTCGAGAGTTAGGGGGAGGTTGTGGTAGAGGAAGGATTAATGCACATACTGTGGATTAGAGGGGCATACTGTTAATTTCTGCTATGATTTACATAGTCTACCCAACACTTGGGCTAACCATGCTGTGATTGGTGGCAATGGTACAGTTCGTGAAAATCAACAAACTGATCAGACTCCCTCTACATCTATTGGTGCTTTTAGGAAGGAGATGATGAGTGCACCACACAATGTTTTAAAAGCAAAAGGCGCACAAAAAGTGTCAGGTTCCAAATGTGCCTGAGGCGCAAGGTGAGGTGCGCGCCTTTTTAAAAAAGGCACACAAAATAAAAAAACTAAAAAATAGAAAAAATATAAAGGGGTCGAGCCCTATTTTACTGTTTTCAAACTAATATTTGCTGTTGATAAAAAAATATTGTGGAACAGTGGGGCGGGGCCCCTGTTTTAGTGTGGAACAGTGGGGCGGAGCCCCTGTTTTAGTGTGAAACAGACAAGAAAAGAAGAAGAAGAAGAAGAAAGTGGGGGAAGCAGAAGCAAAGAAAAAACTAAAAATAAAAAAGGAAAGGGGTCGAGCCCTGTTTTATTGTTTTCAAACTAATATTTGCTGCTGATAATAAAAATATTGTAGAACAGTGGGGCGGAGCCCCTGTTTTAGTGTGAAACAGACAAGGAAAGAAGAAGAAGAAGAAGGGGGCAGAGCCCTTGTTTTAGTGTAAAACAATTTCAAAAGAAGGGGGCTCGTTTTACTGTAAAAATCTTTTTAGAATCAGAATCTCTGTTTTCAGTGGAAAAAGAGAAAAAACAAATACCTGATGCTGATTGCTGAAAGCTTGAATGTTGCAGTGGGTTGTCCGACTGGGAGATGGCCTCTGATAGAACTTTGAAGGTGGCTGTTCGATTGAGAGATGGCCTGAACTTGATGATCCAAGAAGAACGTGGGGGGCTGAGGGCTCGAGACTTCAACTGATACTGGGAGCTTGATTAGCCTTGCATAGCATGTTTTTTCTCTCGAGAGGGTTGTGAATCTTTCTTTCATATTTTATGTACCATATCCCAACCATTTTGGCACATAAAAGGAAATAATCTATCCATAAAAATTAATTTAAAAATAAATAAAAAAACAAAGGGCAACCAAAGATAAGCATGCACCTGGACCGCTTGGCACTTGGCCTGAGGCGTACGCCTTAGGTGCAGAGGCGAGCGCCTTACTGAAGTGTCGCCGCCTTGACCCAAGCGAGGCGCTTGCTCTCAAAAACGCATTGCCTTGCTCCTCAGGCGCGCCTTTTATAACACTGGTACCGCGTGAGGTATATGAGAAGTTCCTTCAGACATTCTCTCAGCAGAACCCAGCTACTCTTGCCCAATCAGGTATGGCTTGCTTGGCTTCCAAACCTTCACACTGGATCATTGACTTTGGAACCTCGGATCATATGTCTGGGATTCCAGATGTATTTTCTTCTCTTTCTTAGTCTTCCACATCCCAAACAGTTACCCTTGCTAATGGGTCTACATCTCCCATTTGTGGTGTTGGTGATGTTAATCTTACTTCCTTATCTTTATCATTTGTTTTATATGTTCCCAAGTTCCCGTTTAACCTTTTATGTCTGTTAGTAGATTAACCAAGTCACTCAACTATTCTATAACTTTTTATACCTCTTCTTGTGTGTTTCAGGATCTCAAGACGGGGATGAAGATTGGTGGAGGGCATGAGGCAGGTGGACTGTATTACCTTGATGGCGGTGGCCCACCAGTAGCATTTCAGTCGTCTCTTACTCTTCTCCAATGGCACTGGAGACTTGGTCATCCATCTCTCAAGGCTTTAAAGTTGCTGGTTCCATCCTAAGTCATCTTTCCTCATTGGATTGTGAGTCGTGTCAGCTTGGGAAACATAGTAGAATATCTTTTAGTCAAAGGGTTGATAGTCGTGTCTTGAGTCCTTTTTCCTAGTTCATTCTGATGTTTGGGGTCCAAATAGAGCAATGTCCTACAATGGTTATAAGTATTTTGTAATTTTTGTTGATGACTTTTCAAGGATGACATGGCTCTATTTTAAGAAAGGTTGCAGTGAATTGTTCTCCACTTTTTAAAAATTTTATGCTGAAATTCGTAATCAATGTGGAGTTCATATTAAAATTCTTCGCTCCGATAATGCAAGAGTACACCTCAACACCATTTCAGCACTACTTAGAGCACCATGGAATAATTCATCAAACTTCTTGTTCCTACACCCCACAGCAGAACGGTGTAGCCAGTGAAAATAATTCATTGCAATAAAATATCTTTTTAAAAGACAATGAAAGTTGTAAAATCATTATTTTTTATGTGAGAAATAAGAATTTCTACTATAGACTTGTTTAGGCTTTGCCTCGAGGGGCATGCTACAAAGGCGACTCATAGAATTAAGAGTGCAATATGTTTTACATCACATTAACTATTTGAAGCAATGCAATTAAGGAAAAAAAGAGATTGTGGGTTTTACATGCTTGAAAATTCTTTATATGTTTCCTTTTATTTTTAAATTTTCATATGAATACACTTTACATGTTATGTTTATGTACTTTAATTTTAGATAATAGGTTTATAAATCATTTATTTTAAAATTTAACTTTATATTTTTATTAACATTATGTTTAATATTTTTTTTTGCATTTTTTGGATTTTTTTTACTCTTTTTAGTTTTTAGCTTTTTTTTTTGTAATTTTGTGCCTTTCTTAATAAGGTACGTGCTTCACCTTGCGCCTCAAGCGCAAATTGGCCCTTGCACCTTGTGCTTTTAAAACACTAGGTGTAGCTGAACGGAAAAATCAACACCTACTTGAAACTGCTTGGTCCCTGATGCTTAGTATGAATGTTCCAAATTGTTTTTGGTGTGATGCTGTCCTAACATCATGTTTTCTCATGAATTGGATGCCCATGTCCGTCCTTGGAAGTCGATCCCCTTTCTTAGTTTTGTTTCCCACTCTGTCTCCGTTTACTCTTACCCCAAGAGTCTTTGGATGTGTTTGTTTTGTTCAAAATTTGGGGCTTGGTTTAGACAAGTTAGATGCTCGTGCTACTAAATGCATCTTCTTTGGATACTCCAGGACTCAAAAAGGGTATAAGTGTTATAACCTCAACTCTCATAAGTCATTTGTGTGTTCCGATGTCACTTTCTTTGAATCAGTCCCATTTTTCTCGGGCACTGAGGTCCCTTCTCTTTCCCCCGTGGTTCCACTTCCTATTCCAATTGAGGACCCCCTTCCCGTGGTTCCTGTTCCAGTTGCGGATCCCTCTCCTGTGTGGGTTACTATTGAGCAGCTACCAATCCGACAAGTGTATACTCACAGAAGAGCACCGACCTTTCCTCCAATTCAGTCCTTGTCGACAGATCCTGTGGTTGCACCTCCTCCCTCAGACCTTGTTCTTCCTATTGCATTGCGGAAAGGTAAACGTAGTTGTACATCTCATCCTATTTCACATTATGTTTCAGTTGCTCACCTTTTTGCTTCCCATCGCCACTTTATATCCTTGCTATCCTCTGTTTCCACTCCCAAAACTGTCCAGGAAGTCCTTACCTCTCTAGGTTGGCGAAAAGCAATGAAAGAGGAATTGTCTGCTTTACAACACAATCACACGTGGGAACTTACTACTCCCTCTTGGTAAGCATGTTGTTGGGTGTAAGTGGGTCTACACAGTGAAGTATTTTCTAGATGGCAATGTTGGAATGATTAAAGGCCAGGTTAGTGGCCAAGGGCTATTCTCAGTTGTATGGTGTGGACTATATGAGGACATTTTCTCTTGTGACTAAAATTGGCTCAGTTCGGGTATTGATTTCATTAGCGATAATGTATGACTGGCCTCTCTTGCAGCTTGACATCAAGAATGCCTTCCTGCATAGTGATTTAATTGAGGAGGTATATATGGAGCAACCACTAGGGTTTGTTGCTCAGGGGGAGGATGGTAAGGTTTGTAGACTTAAAAAGGCAATTTATGGGCTGAAACAATCTCCACGTGCGTGGTTTGTTAGATTTAGTGAAGTAGTGAAGAATTCAGCCATGACTCAAAAGATGGGAAAATCTTGCTAGTGGTGTATGTGGACGATATTGTCATAACTGGGAGTGACAGTAATGCGATTAATAGGTTGAAAAAATTCCTACAGGACCACTTCAATATGAAAAATTTGGGTAGGCTGAAGTACTTCTTAGGAATAGAAGTTGCAAGGTCAAGGCATGGAATTAACTTGTGTCAAAGGAAATATGTACTTAACCTACTTGAAGAAACAGGGCTGTTAGGTGCTAAACCGGCCGAGACACCAATGGAACCAAATGCTAAGTTGAGTATTGATGCAGGCGAAGAGTTTGATGATCCTGGAAGGTACAAGAGGTTGGTGGAAAAATTGAATTATCTAACTATTACACGGCCAGATATATCATTTGCTGTAAGTATGGTGAGTTAGTTTATGCAACATCCTCGGATTCCTCATTGGGAAGTAGTTCTAAGAATTGTTAGGTATTTGAAGGGTGCTCTAGGTCGTGGTTTGTTATACAGAAGTGGAGGAACTCTTGAGTTAGAAGGGTATATAGATGCGGATTGGGCTGGTTCTGTTTCAGACAGGAGATCAACTACAGGGTATTGTACCTTCCTTGGTGGCAATCTGGTAACTTGGAAGAGCAAGAAACAAATAATGATGGCAAGAAGCAGTGTAGAAGCTGAGTACAGGGCTATGGCTCATACCACATGTGAACTAGTATGGTTGAAGAACTTGTTATAGGAAATGGGGTTCTCAGTTGACAAACCCATGAGGTTATACTGTGATAATCAAGCTGCTGTACACATCCCTTTTAATTTAGTCTTCCATGAAAGAACAAAGCATATTGAAGTTGATTGCCACTTTGTAAGAGAAAAATGATTAGTGGAGTGTCTTTACAAAGGGACTGTTTCAGGGCAGAGTAGATTATATGTGACAAGCTGGGACTATATGACATATACTCTCCAACTTGAGGGGGAGTGTTAGAGTCGACATAACAGGGGATCTTGGTCTTTTGGTTTATCTAATTAGAAGTGAAAGGTTTGCTTTATTCAAGTTTAAGTTATGTGTCTCATCACATGTAAGGGACAATATTGTCTTTCTTGTAACTCAGTTTATTCAATATAATTACAAAGTGGATCAACAAGAGGGGTGACATTTCCTCTACTGGTTGAACCCTTCTTCTTCTTCTTCTACTTCTTCTTCTTATCTACTTCGAACCTAGAACTGAATAGGATTATTTACACAAAAAAACCAAATTGGGCTGCATTAAAAAGGGGGGCGAAGCCCCCCAGCCAAAGGGGTTGGGGGCAGACCACTTTCTTTTCCCTTATCTTTTCTTCCCTTCCCTTTCCTTTTCTCTCTCTTTTTTTTTCTTTTATCTTCTCCTTCTTTCTTTTTCTTTCCCTTCCCTTTCTTTTCTTTTTTTTTTCTTTTCTTTTCTTTTCTTTTCTTTTCTTTTCCTTTCCTTTCCTTTTTTTCTTTTTTTTTCCTATCTTTTTATATGAGGTGTGCATGAGGCATATGCCTCTAGCATGCTTCATGAAAAAAGCATTGAGGCGTATGCCTCAGAGGTGTCAGTGCCTCTAGCATACGCCTCTAGGTGTTTTGGGAGCGCTTTGCTTGGAGGCACACCTCCAAGTTTATGCCTCCCATGCCTTTTAAAACACTGCATGTAGTGTTGCAGAAATGAAGCTTACCTAAAGCCTTGAACAGATTCAAATGGAGCTTGCCTCAAGCCTTGAACAGATTCAAATGGAGCTTGCCTCAAGCCTTGAACGATACACCTCACCCTGACGTTCTCTGAAATTTTGAATCCTAAGGAACCTCACTAACATTTCGAACACTAAGAAGCCTCACCCTGACGACCACCCTTGACCCAACCCACCCTGACCCTTTTTCCCCTATCCCTATTGGATCACTTGATGTCTTGACCCATATTGACTCAAGTGGGTTGGGGTCAAAATTGCCAGCCCTAGTTGCAATCTGGGTAATCCGGGTCCAGTGGTTTCAGGGGTTGGAGGAGTAATCAGAAACAATGAAGGGAATATGGTTGCTATATATTCCGGTCCAATTGGGGTAGGAGACTCAGCAAGAGCAGAAATTATGGCTGCTGTAACAGGTCTAAGGAAGGCAAAATCACTGAACTGCAAAAATGTCATCATTGAAGGGGACTCTAAGATGGTTATAAGATGGCTGGAGATCAACCGGGAGGGCACGTGGAACCACAGTCTATCTACTTTTCTAAGCAATCATTGTACACAATCTTTTACAAGATGTCAGCATATGCCTCTAGGCACCATGTTTGGTAAAGCTGGGTCCCCTTTCTTCTTTCTCTTTCTATTTTCGCCTTATTCTTTTAAGAACTCGTTACTGCCATTAATTGCCATAAGCTTTTCATCAAAAGGCATTCATTCTACATTCTCAAAGGTCCGGAATTTGTCTAGGTGAGCTTTACAACTCAAAAAATTATCCATTCTGACTGATTTTGTCTTTTTGTGCTGAACACCCTCTGATTACTCCAATATTTGGATACCTCTCAAATTCTCACAACCTTCAATTCCTCCATATCATCCCAAAATTCCACCAAGAACCCTAGATTCCATAGCTTTCAAATCTTCTCTTAGCCCTGTAATTTTTATGCTTTGTGCAACCTACTCCAAATCTGCCAGGTACCAACCAGTGGGTTGGTAATTTCCTGCTGGCCATAGCGGAGACTCGGGATCAAATCCCACCTGCACCTAGGTTGGGAGGGTTATGGGTTGGGGGATGGGCATAAAAAAAGAAAACTCCAAACCTAACCAAACTTGGTTGCATTCTATAGTCATTTCCATTCTAGTCCTACCTACAAAATTCATTAAAAAGTCATATCCTAGATCAATTTTCCTTATTTTGGAGTTTTTAATTGTCCTAAGATAAATTCATAATTTTTGCTATTAAGTCCCTAGACCTTTTCTAATAAATCTAGTCTTTGTTTTTAGATCTATATTACCCCTAAAATCATCCTAAACTTCCTAGACTCATCTGTTGTACACTGAAGTCCTACATCAATTAGTATAAAAAGCAAGCATTTTTACATCAGTTGGTGTATATGATCCAAAAGCGGTCTGAAAACATCATGCAAATTTCAGTTCAAATGATGCCCAAAATTCAATAATCAACCACATACCACATTGTATCCTTGATGACCCTTATTTCAGGGCTTCCTAACTTCTTATTTTATATGGACTTCCAAAACTAAGCAAAATGCCTATTTTCCTAAATATTCTCATCCCTACATAGAATGGGGTTATGAAACTATTCCTGTTGAATTGTGATAAGCCAGGGATAGGTGATACAATTAGAGAACCTACCACCAGGACAGTGTTGCACTGCTCTGACCTCCAATTGGCATCATCAATTCCTTGTGGGATGAACTGACATTCTTGTTACAAAGCCTTATAATAGCTTCATCAAGGGGATGGAAAGGCATTCTGGTGGAAGGTGATATGATCATTTTTTAATAAATAAATCAACTACCACAACAGCCAAACTGTTTAGATTTTTAATTGAGAGAAAACAAGACTCTACTGGCCAATCAGAATTTGCTCATTCAGATGGATCTCTAGATCTGCAAATAAAAGGGCAGATGTTCTTACTAGTAGTGGTGTCAATAAGGTGTAATTGTTTGGGTGTACCGGAGACGGGGACTAATCTGTAAACTACAAGGAATATTTGATTTTCTCTGTGTTTCTTTCCTGGTCTTCTGGATGTCGGTGCATTGGATGTCAGCGTCTAGCTGTATTTGCTATCTCGTATTCTCTCTCCATTTCAAACACCTTGGAATGCTGGGAATTACCATTTCCATTTCCATTTACTTTTTAAATAATTTGATGAGTGCTACTGGAAAAGAATTGTGGCAGTCCACTTTGCTATAAAATCTAAACTGACTTGAAGTATGAGTTGAGAAACTAGATATTCCTAGTAGTTTCTAATAAGCAATGTTATCAATACAGATAATCATTTTGACCTCTCTAGTCTATGCAGTGACTAGTAATGCCCAGGCACTGACTAGTCAACCAAAAAAAATGATGTTATCCCATAAAGAAGTTAATGCAGACCACAGATATGTAATGGATGATATTAAAATTTCACTATAGCATCTTTGTTTTGCAAACATCAAAATGTTATTTTATATAAGATTGGATTGAGAGTTACAAATTGTTTTTCAAAGAAATAGTACAACCTATTTTCATTATTTTATGTAATTTCTAGTTATCTATCAAAATAAAAAAGAGTGCAACCACTGATTAAAGGAAAATTTAAAGAATCTCTCTTCCACTTTCTTTAATTTTATGCATTATTTCTACTTTATAATTATAGGCCATAAGCCAACCGTGTTCCATCACAAATCCTTGAAACCGTGCATATGAAAAATAAAAGCATATACTATATTGTAGACCTAGTCATATCCATCACGTGCACACACACACACACAGTTATACGAAAAAAAAAGTAGACCCAGTCATTAATAACTAGTTGACCTAGTTAATGCTTTGTTATTCCTAGGTGACCACCTCATGATTATTGACTATCAACTTGATAGTGATTCAGTTAGTCTCACTCTCAATTGACTAGCCGATTAATTAGAATTTCTAGTTGATACTTGATAACACTACTAATATGTAGTGGCCTCCATGTAACACTATTATCCGGTTGGGCTGGGCTTTTTTTGAGAAAGCCCGAGCCTGGCCCAAAAAAAATCGGGCTTGGTGTTTTGGGCTCAAGCCTGAGCCTGTGGGCCTAAATTCATGTTCAAGCCCGACTAAGAATGAGCCAGGCTGGGCCAGCGTGTTAGGATACCCGGCCCATGAACAGGTCCAGTCTAGAATTAACAGATGTTATGGCCAGTTGGTCACATGCATAGAAAAACATCAACAACACCCATAAGTGATTTTTTGCAAGTTGAAGGGGCTGGAAAGGCTAGGGGCAGGCCAAACCAAAAGGACATTGATAGAAGCAGTAAGAAATGATTTAAGCACCAATAATTTAACAATGGATATGGCTTACAGAATGACGAAAGAGGTTTTTATGTAGCTGAATTTTGTGTGGACCTTTTTTGGATCAAAGGGAACTGCTTTGTAGGCCTCTCTAAGTTTCATGTAGGCCTTTTTTGGTGGAATCAAGGACCTGGTAATTGGATGGATGGTCCTGCATTTCTTACTTATGATTGTTTTCTTGTAGGAGGAAGAGCTAGAGCGTGAACTTGCTGACATCTCATTTGAGGAGCTGCAGAAGGCTCGATGTAGTGGCTATCATTCTGTATATCAAAAGCCCAATCCAGATAAGAAGGTTGGGCGTGCAAACAAGAACAGGTACATATTTGTAATTAAAGTTATTTTCTGGCTTTTGTAAACTTATCACATGGATATTCCATTGATCATCATTTCCATGTTGAAGGCCAATGGAGATCAGTAGCAAGAAACCTGTTAGTAGGTTTAGAGAGGTCATTCAAGCACCTAAAAGGGTAAGTGAATCTTCTCTTGGTATTTCTATCTTTTTACTTGATTATACAAGGAAAATGGTTCACTAGTTGGGTCAAGTAGGGAATACCCTACATGACCCACATATTCTTCCATGTGGAGTGATCTTGTGCTTGACCCATACTCCACCTTGTTTTGTGGTTTTCACAGTTAATATTAGCTGCTTGAAATTTTATTTTTTTTAATGGATGACTTACCTGTAAAAGTGAGTTTATTTTGCATCTATGTGAAATAAATGTGTCCTCAAATACTCCTTTTGAGCTCCGAATTAGTTCACCATGTGTAAGATTCCTTGGTTGTTTAGGGAAGCTCACTAGATGATCTGACCAACAAATCAGCTCCCATTATATAAAAGAGGCTATATCTAAGTTAAAATAAATGTGTCCTCAAATTTATGTAGAGTTTAATTCATTGATATCAAAGTACGTTTGTGTAGTTTACTTTATAATAGTAAAGGTAACAATAATATTGCCATGTTACAACCTCTAATCCCTGATACTATCATATATTGATAGCGGCTGGGTTCCAAAGAGTTGCAACTTTCTAAGAGAGAATTGCAATTTTTTTGGGTAAAAGCACAACTAAATGAAAAGTAGATGCTGTAAGGCTTAAATTGTGGAGAATGTGTTCAGTAAATGAAAAAATTGTGGATTCTGTAGTTATTATTATGTGTAGACAACTGCATGAGAAACACATAGAGAGTGACTAAACTGGGCCTAGGCTTTCTTCATTATCTGGTGTAGCCTTTTGCAATTCCCGTTATTGGTTGATCTCATCATCCTGGTGTTGGTTAATCTGGCTACTCTAAATATATGGAGTGAAGATTCTACTGCACAGATCCCTTCATATGCGCACTGTTCTATTGGGAGTATGAAATATGACATGATAACCTGTAACCAATATTCATTTTCCATAAAGATATAAATTTTTGTAATTCTTCTGCAGGTTTCAAATAATTAGAAATTTCTGCAATTGATATGGTATTATTATTTTGTCTAGGTGATACGTGACCCAAGGTTTGAATCTTTATGTGGGAATCTTGATACTGATGGGTAAGACTCTCTCTCTCTCTCTTAGAGGTTTGATCTAAATATGACTTGAGTTATTCTTGCTTACAAGAATTGCTTGTGGTTCTTGTTGAATATGTTAAAAATTGGGAAATTTACAAGTTTATGTGACTTTGGAGTGACAGTTGCTTACAGGCTTACTACCTTAGTGGAAGAGAAAAAGACAACAATAGCAAAACAGAAAAAAAGTGTTGTATTGCATACAATTGCTAATATATATCATAGTTTGTGGGGCCATTTGTTTGCAGTGCAAATTCATAGCAGGTGCAAATTTTGCACCCAGTTTTGTTTTCTATATGTTTGTTTGATGTTATGATTTGCTTGCTGCCTTGTCAAAATTTTCACTTATTTCTTTTTGTCTCTTTTTTTTTTGTAAAAGATAAGGTAATTTTATTAAGATATGAAAATAGGATACACTTAGGCCCCTTTTAATAGAAACTAGGCCCGAAACCTAGATTACACTACAATTCAAGAAGACTTCTAGAGTTCCGATGGGTCCAAACTCACTGGTTTGGAAAACCGTTTACAGATGCAGTCCAAGACACCGCTTGTCAACCCTTTAGGCCACTTTTGTTGGAATTGGGAAGAGAGAGAGAAAATAAGAGGGCAGATTTAAGAGAGAGCTTTTGAGGAGAGTGATCCTGCCTCCCAATGTTAAATATTTGGCTTTCTTTTTGTCTCATTTGCATCCTGTAAATTTCGGATCCCACAGTCTACTGCAAAGTTTGCACCACCTTCCTCCCACTGTCGTTTTTCTCCCGTATGTGAGCCACTTGCACTCCCATACCTTTGTGCTTTTTCCCATATAAAGTGGGTCCACTTGCATTTTTCCATGTATTTGCACTCACCCTGTTTGCATCTCAAACAAACAAAGTTAAACCTGAAGCGAATGTGAGCTATAATCTGCAGTCCTTTCATTTGCATTCCGATGCATTTGCATCAGTACTGCAAACAAATGGGGCCTTAATGTTGCAACAATTTATCAGTACAAATGCACATGATAATTTGGCTAGCTATAAGTAGAAATTACTGATTGCAGATTTAGATGAATTCCTTGTGAAGAGAAACAAGAAGAAGATGAAGAGTTTCAGCAGTAGAGAAGAAAAGAGTATGAAGCCAACTAGAATTGAATTAGATCTGGCCGCCAACCCCTCATTATAATTTATACTTAACTTAAAGAATGAGATATTACAAGAATACCCTTAGTAGGGCGGCTACTAAAGTAGCTAAACAATCACATCTTAAAACATAAACTAATGGGCCTAAAGCCCAACAACTTTCTAACTTAATTACTTAAAATAAGAATAAAAAACAAATGGGCCCAATAGCTAGAAACCGGCCCAACTCAACACTCCCCCTCAAGTTGGGAGTAAATGTCACACATTCCCAACTTGCGTAGATCATGCTCCAGCTTGTTCCATGCACCACCTTTTGTTAGAACATCAGCAAGCTGCAGATCAGAAGCAATGTATGGAAGACAAACTTCCCCATAAGTCACTCTTTCTTTGGTAAAATGTCTATCCACTTCAATGTGCTTAGTTCGGTCATGCTGGACTGGGTTATGGGCAATGTTAATTGCTGCTTGGTTATCACAGTACAACACCATAGGTTCTTCTGCCTATGCACCAATTTCTCCTAATAGGGAACAAATCCAGAGAAGTTCTGAAACTCCATGTGCCATGGCCTTGTATTCAGCTTCAACACTTGATCTTGTCACCACTGATTGTTTCTTACTCTTCCACGAGACAAGGTTACCCCTAACAAGGGTGCATACTCCTGAAGTGGATCTCCTGTCATCAAGGCATCCTGCCCAATCTGCATCTGTATAAGCCTTTAGTTTCAACTGTCCATGATCAATAAACAATATGCCTCTGCCCAGGTGTCCCTTTAGATAAGCAAGAATCCTGTCAACAGCCTTCCAATGCTGGACTCGTGGAGCATGCATGTATTGACTTACCACACTTACTGTATAGGAAATGTCTGGTCTTGTCATACACAAGTATAGCAGCCGACCCACAAGTCTCTGATATCTCCAAATGTCCTTTACTAGCTCACCTTCTGATGCATTGATTCTGTGGTTCTGATCAATATGTGTACTGATTGCCTTCGCTCCAAGCTTCCCTGTTTCTTGAAGAAGATCCAAGACATACTTCCTCTAAGAGATAAAAATTCCATGTTTTGATCTTGTAACTTCAATGCCTAAGAAGTACCTCAGTTCTCCAAGATTTTTAATTTCAATTTCTTTATGTAGATTTTTTTTTCAGACAAAATCAATCTCACCTAGGTCATTCCCTGTGACAACAATATCATCCACATAAACAATTAGGACTGACACCAAAGATCCCCTTCGCTTCACAAACAAGGTATGATTGGATTGAGTTTTTACTTTATATATGCTTTTTTAAGTCATTTTATTGGTTCTGTGCTAATTAGCAATCATGTACACTAACTATTAACACTATAAATCATTCAAATGAGTACAAATTTCATATAAAAAGCTAAAAATATAAAATATTATCAATAAAAAGGAGTCTAAACCAACTAGGCAAGGCAACTACACTAAAAAACTAAACTAATAAAGTAATAAATAGTTAAATACTAAAAAAATTTAAACTCACTGAGTCAAAGACATATCTTTGACTTTGAAGTGAATGTTGAGCATTGTCCTTCTTGAGTGCTCTCTTTTCTCATTTTTCCTTTAACACACACACACATACAAATCATTAATAAATTAAACAAAAAGCATTGTAAATTTATAATAAATGAACAAATAATAAAAGGAATCAAATCAAACACATAAGACATACCTTGATTGAAATTTATCTATTCCAGGCATTTAAAGGAAGTAGATAAGAAGTAGGAACCAAATCAAGCAATGAATAAAACCATAACAAAAAATAAATATGGCACTTATCCAATTCTCCAAAATCTCCACAAAAGGATTAAGGATAAATTAACAAAGCATGAAGTTTATAGATGATTAATAAAGAAAAGTATCTAGCTAATTCTAGTAGCTAGGTAATAAGAGCCCGCAATCCCTCCAATAAATCCACCAACATCATCAACAGCACAATCAGCATCATCCGCATCCTCATCGTCTTCATCTTCCCCATCAAGCTCTCCGACTTCATCTTCATCTTCTTCTTCTTCTTCTTGCACACCACTCTTTCCTTTGTCTTGTCCCCTACCATCACCTCTTCCACGACCACATCTACCTCCACTTCTATTTGCACGTGTATACACCGTATATGCACTTCTCCTCGGCCTATTTGCATTCTCAACAACTTCAGCTGCTCCTATTGCTTCATCAACTTCATTCCATGTGAGATCACCACCTTCATGAACGAGCTCATTTGATGGGTCTCTTCCAGTCAACCATTCACTACTCTCATCAACATCATTGAAGCAAATGGGATCAAATTGTCGATTTGCACATCTTGTCAAGAACCTCTCACAAAGACGTTGATTTTATTGAACAAAGACAAGATCATTAAGCCTCTTATGATCAAGTTTGTTCCTCTTCTTGGTATGAATCTACATTCATAATTCACAATAAACAAAAATAAGAAGATTATAAAAAAAAAACATTTTAACTTTTATAATCGAATTTCATAAATCAATTAAAAATAATATTAAAATTACTTACATGCTCAAAGGTGCTTCAGTTACGCTCACAGGCAGAAGACGTGCACGTAAGACCTAATATGCGTATGCAATATGCCTAAGGTCTAGTGTGCAATGTCCATAAGTATGCCACCGATCAACTACAAAGAACAATTTACAAATAAAGAAAAATTTAAATTAGAGAATACAAATTCAAAGATAGCAATACAAAAAATTAACAAAAATAAGATTATAGAGGTAATGAGTTAAATCTTATTTGGTTGTTTTGTTTCTCGTTGTCTAATTGCCATTTTCTTAGAAAATGCACCGTGGGCATGCTTATATTCTTCCATTTGATGGGAGATCTTATCTAATTTCAATGTCACTCACCATCCTCTCAATACAATCTATAAAGCCCATTTCAAACTTCCCAATTGATGCTTCATCTCCAGCTTTTGCTTTATAAAAGAGGGCTGGATTGAGGAAGAAACCGACAAGATGCAAAGGATGTTGCATCATATTATTCCAACACTTGTCAAAAATTTCCAGAATGGGCTTATATTCTCTTTCTTTCTCACCAAAATTTGTTTTGATCTTTTCCCTTGCCCGTTCCATTGCAAAGTGGAAGTACCCCATTGCAGGTTTTTCATCACCATCATCCAACTGTAAGACCTCCACAATTGGTTGGGAAGCTAAGAGGGCAATCCTTACATTTTTCCAAAATGCAACTGAAAGAATAGTGCTTGAGACTCTTAAACCCTCTGGTTTGTTTGCCCATTTACTTATATTCCACACATCACTAACAAATAAAGAACACAATGGCTCTTTGAAAGTGAACAAACTTTGCAAAGTAAGAAATGATGTGGCAAACCTTGTAACAACACATCTAACAAGATCCCTCCCTTGTGTTTTGTCCCTCATATAAGCAAGGAGAAGAGGATGTCTGTAGATAAAGGACGTCTCATGCCTTGGCTTGGCAATGCAATTCTTGATAGACTTCAACCCTCCATTATCCTCCAACATGAGGTCCAAACAATGAGCAGTGCAAGGTGTCCAAAATAAATTCTTTCTCTTTATCTTCAGAAGGTCTTTTGCAGCAATATAAGTAGAGTGGTTATCAGTAACCACTTGCACCACATGTTCTTCTCCTATTTCCTCAACAACCTTATCAATCAATTTATACAAATAAGTTGCATTGTGGATTTCATTGGAGGCATCAACTGATTTCATGAAGAAAGTACCTTCAGGAGAATTTATCAAAAAGTTTATCAAACTTCTTTGCGTCTTACCTGTCCATCCATCAGACATAATAGTGCAGCCATAAGTTCTCCTAGAGGCCTCATTCTCTTTGTAAAGCAATTTTGTTCTCTCAACCTCCCCTGTCAAGAGTGGCTCTCTCAATTCATGGTAACTTGGAGGTTTGTACCCAAACCCAAACTGTGCAATTGCTTCTACTATAATCTCAAAACTCTTCAACTTTACTGTGTTGAAGGGTATTCCGGCTTGATAAAACCATTTTGCAACATATTCATTCACCTTTTACCTTTCTTCCTTTTCAACCGGCTTTCTATGCTTGTTTGTAGTTTGCACCAATTGCTTTGCCTCTACCACTTCTTTTGGGCTTGGCCTCACAAAAGCATCCATGGGTCCTCTAACATTTTCCTTATTTTTTTGTGAAAACATGGGGTTTAATGGTGGATGGGCACTCCTACCAGTTGAAATGGGGCCTCCTTCTTCGTAGGTTGGTTACTTTCATGGTGAGGTTCTCTCTCACAAACCATTTGCTCCCATGTCCCATAACTGTCCTCCACTACAAAATCACTTAACGACTTCTTCCTCTTATTTTTGCACATGCATTCTTGCATCTCCTTTGCAGTAGTCATTGTGGTTTTTGGACACTTGGTAACATCCCCAAATCCTCCAGTTAAATGCTGTTTTATTCTTTTAATTCCTCCTTTGACAATCTTTCCACACAACGAGCATGTAATAACATTTTTGTCCTCTAAATCACGCCAATATGCATACTTCCATGCTGACTCTTTTGACTGGGCCTTATTCTTAGTACCAGATCCAGAAGTGTTTTGATTTGTGTCGTTTGCCATTATCTAATGAAAATAAAAACAAATAAGCATTCAGCAATGACATATCAGTAATGAATCAATGACATAATCAGCAATGACATATCGGTAATTAATAAATTAATAAAAACAAAAACAAACTAACAAAGCAAGCAAATTTCAGCCAAACAACAATTCAGTTATTCAGTTAGAACTTAAAAATAGAAATTAAGTAAAAATTTAAAGGCTAAAGCAAGCAATTAAGCAAATTTCAGGTCAGCTATATAATCAAATAATCAGTCATATAATCATTAATCAAATATCAAATTTTCAGTTCAGCTTCAGCCATACAATCATGAAGAAGAATAGTTCAGCCATATAATCAATTAAAATACAGAACTTAAAAAAACATTTGATTCAATTCAGCCTTACAATCACTGAATCAGCCATAAAACGTTTGAATGAGAAGAATCAGCCATTGATTCAAGACATTTAATTCAGCCATAAAAAAAAAAAAAACTTTTGATTCAATTCAGCCATACAATCACGGAATCAGCCATAAAAAAATTGAATGAGAGGAAGAAGCAGCCATAACCATTTAATTCAAGTTTCAGATTCAAGACATTTAATTCAGCCATGTAATTATATATATATATATATATATATATATATATATATTAGTGATATAAAAAAAAATTGAATGAGAAGAAGAAGTAGCCATAACCATTTGATTCAAGTTTCAGATTCAAGAGTAAAGACATTTAATTCAGTTATTCGGCCATAAAAAATCAGCCACATAATTATATATATTAATGATATAAAAAAATTGACTGAGAATAAGAAGAATTTAAGAAGAGATTAGAGAAGAGATTAAAAACTGAGATGATTCATGACTACAAGTATGAAACTGTGAATGATTGAAGGGAGGAGAAGAGTAGGGTGGAGCCCCTGTTTTTTTTTTTAAAAAAAAGGGTGGGCTGACGACTGAGAGAATGAGAGACCGAGAGTGACTGATTGAGAACACCACTCATGAAGTGGGTAGAAGAAGAAGAAGAAGAAGAAGTATAGGGGCGGAGCCCCTGTTTTTTTGAAAAAAAAAAAGAAAAGAAAAGGACTGGAGAGCCCCTGTTTTTTCGATTGAACTGATATCTGAGGAGGAGGAGCAGAAGAAGAAGAAGAAAGGAAGGACTGGCGGAGCCTCTGTTTTTTGAAAAAAAAAAAGTACAAAATGCTGAAACTCTGAAATCTTAAGAAGAAGAAGAACCTGCTCGAACTAAGGTGTGAGTGCGACTGAGCTGGGCTGCTCGAGCTTCCACAGTTCGCCTGTTTGGTTCTCCTCCCTCTCTAGTTGAACTCGAACCAAAACCCTTCTCAAAGAAAGAAAATAGAAATTAATCTTTGCCTATAAACTATTCTATAGATGTCTTAATACTAAACTGATACAGTGTAACAGGTTTATTTTAAAGGAATACATCAACCAATGAAATATTAAACTAATAAATTAAAAAAAAAATAATTATTTTAGATACATTAGGCGTCCTTCTAGTGCAAAAAACATATGGCGTTTGGGTGAGGCGACCTTCAAAAACCGCCTAGTCACCTAGACGTCGCCTTGACAACTATGCTAACTGTAGCCCTAAATAGGACAAAGGCCAAGTAGAAATGGAGCACTGAAGACAATCTGCAATAGCCTCAACCCCCTCAAAGTCTAGATTGATTCCAGCAATGCAGTTCTTTTCTAAATTGATTTTCAAATTGGACACTCCTTCAAAGGCTTTAATCAATTCTTTCAAGTTTCCCACCTTCTCACTAAAACCACCACCACAAATGATCATCAAGTCATCCGCAAACTACAAATGAGTTACTGGAATTTGGTTTGCGCCTATTCTCCATTCCATTATCACATCATCCCTATTAGTCCTTGTGATAATTCGACTGAACACATCAACTACCAAGGTAAAGAGAAAAGGTGAAAGTGGATCCCCTTGTCTAATATCCCTACTAGCTGGTGGAAAAAAAAATCCCTTGCCACCCCATTTACTAAGATGGAGTAGTGACAAGAGCTTACACCACCAAACATCCAACCACACCATCTTTCCTCGAACCCACACTTTTTGAAAACCTCTACTAGGAACTGCCAGTCCACCAAATCATTGGCTTTCTCAAGATCGAGCCTACATACAAAGCCTCTTTGTTTAAACCTCTTCATCTTCTCCACACATTCGTTGGCAGCTATGATTTGATCAATTATCTGTCGTCCTTGGATGATTGCCCATTGGGCTTGACTAATAATGGAGGGAAGGATTTCTTTAATCCTCAAAGACAGCACCTTTGGTAAGATTTTATAGATACTAGTCACCAAACTAATTGGCCTGAAGTCTTTAGGATGGATGGCATCAGATTTCTTTGGAATTAGAGCCAAGAAAGTAGTGTTAATGCCTCGACTAACTTTATGCTTATTGTAAACTCATTAAAAACCTCACAAAGATCATTTTTTATCACATCCCAACAATCTTGGTAAAAAGGCCATTGTAAAACCATATGGGCCTGGAACTTTGGATCTATCCATTAAGAACACCGCCTTTCTAATCTCTTCCTCCTCGAAGATTCTTTCTAGCCACCTAACTTGATCTTCATTCAGACTTGATCCCTTCCAATTCCAACCTCTCATCCAAGGTCCTTCTATAAGTCGATTTAAGGTGATCCACAAACTTCCTAGCAATATCTTCCTGATTAGTGAAAACCTCCCCCCTACCTCTAGCTTAGACACAAAGTTCTTCCTCCTCCCATTTGCCACATCATGAAAAAACTTTGTATTTCCATCACCTTCCTTGATCCGCTTATGCCTCGATTTCTGCCTCCAACTTATTTCTTCTCTCAATAAAACCTCTTCGAAATCCTTCTTCAATTGTTTCCTCATGTCTTTGTCACCCTCCTCCAATCTAGCTTGAGCTTTTCTTTCATCCAGCTCTTCTATCCTAGAGATTAGATTCACTTTTTGCTCCTCAATTCTTCCAAAGTGATCCCTATTCCATTCTTTTATTTTGGATCTCAGCCTCTGCAGTTTCTTATGAAATCTTACTTTACCCATTTCCATCTTGTCCCCCTCAATTCCTCATTCCACCATAATTTAACTTTATTCCCAAAGTCCATGTGGGTTAGCCACATGTTCTCAAAACTAAACATCCTAAGTCCACCTGTAAAATCTTCCACACCTATTCTTATAGGACAGTGATCGGAGGTTACCCTAAGCTAAGCTCTAGACACCAAGTTTCCCCAATAGTTATCCCAATCAACATTAAAAATAAACCTGTCCAACTTCGACTACAAGGAAGTTTCCTGTAGGTTAGACCAAGTAAATCTAGCTTGTAACAATGGAATTTCCTTTAACTCACAATCAGCAATAAAGCTATTAAACTCTCTCATGCTAGTTGTGATGGTTTGTTGGGAGTTATTAGTTTCTTCGGAAAAACGTATTACATTGAAGTCCCCTCCCAAACACCATGTCATTCCTTTCTCATAGACCCTGAATTCCTTTCTCATAGTCCCTTCCCATGACCCTGAATTGCATACAACTCTTCCCACATGTCATTCCTTTCTCTATAGTTATTAGGACCCATAGATATTGGTTAACACCCAAGTGAAGTCATCCTCTACATTCTTGAATTTGATGGAAACCAAGAACCTCCCTATTAACTCCACTGCTTCTACTACATCCTCCTTCTATAATGTGACAATCCCTCCCGAGGCTCCCCAAGAAGGGACTGAGGTCCACCTTACTCCTCTTGACCTCCACACACTCCTTTTGATAGGTGATATTTACCTCTCTGCACTCGTGTTAAAACTTTCTTCCATTTAGATGTTGGTTGTGAATTGCAAAATTCCCTTATAGCCTCAAAATTGTCAAGGGCACCAAACGGGAAAAACTGGAAAAAAAAAACATTATTATCCAAATAAGAAGATAAAGAATAAAAGATATGAAACATTTTGGCAGGTACTTTCCAAGAGGCAATTCAATATCAAATTATTTGATGGGTGTATATATATATCTTGTGAAGGGCTAACAACAGGGACTAACCCATCACCCAACCCAGGTGTAGGTGGGATTCGATCCCAAGTCTCCACTACGACCAGCAGGAGACCTTACCAACCAGCTGGTTGGTACCTTGCTATTTGATGGGTAATATTTACCTATTGCATTTGATGTGGATTCTGAACTGGAAAATTCTGTTATAGCCGTCTCATCAAAATTGTCAAGGGCACCAGACAAGGAAGAAGACTTCCATCTGCAAAGTACATATGATACCTGATACTCGAATAAGAATGCCGTATTGTATTGGATACTTCAATTTGTAGTGTAAATTTCATATTCATCACCATATCCAGCCGTGCCTGTGCCCTAGAGAAGACTTATGGTCATGTTAATTGGGCTTTTTTTTGAAAGTGAAAAAAAAATCATTAGAAAAGAAAAAAGCTACAACCTATCCAGGTGTTAAGGCAACACCGACCTGCCAGGAAATCTGGCCAACTAACTCAATTATAAAACAAACAAAACAACACCAGATTACACTTTTGAAACCCCAACACTTCCCCAAGCTTATCCACAATGACTTCTTTGGCTAGATGGCAATAATCTGGAACTAGAGCCCAGCAAACAGGAGGTTTGTTGACAGCCGCCACTATCCTCACCAAAATCAAAGCTTTGGTTCCGAAAATTTTTCTACTTCTTTCCTTCCAAAAATTCCAACATCTTGCAGATGGTATGCAGCTCTCCAAATGAGCCCTGCTTTCTTGTTTCTACTGTTCATCTTCTTTCCTCTCTCTCAAGCCCCTATTATCAAGAAGATATCGACTTCATCTTCAAAGTCAGCCCCCAACTCCCACCTCTACCCTTCCTGCAATTTCCCTCTACTCTTTTATCAACTATTTCCTTCCCCCCACGCTTCTCCTCCTTCCTAGACTACATACTGGCTCGAATGCGATTTGGGTCCAAGTGGAGAAATTGGAGGAATGGTCTGCGTGACCACACCCAGGTTTTCTGTTCTAATTAATGGATCCACTAAAGGGAATTTTAAAAGTTCAAGAGGGTTAGACAAGGTGGCAGATCGGGCTTCTGAAGTGGGATGCTTAGAGGGTTTCGAAATTAGAAGTAATGGCACTGAGATTGCTCTTTTACAGTTTGCAGATGGTACATTATTTTTTCTGCAGTGCTTCTTTGGATCAGGTGCTCAATTTAAAGTACTTATTATATTGATTTGAGGTTGTTTCAACTTTCAGGTTTAAGAGTAATCTTGGCTGAAAGCGAAATGATGGCAGTTAGAGCGGTAGAGAATGCATATGAGTTGGTTGATCTACTGGTCTGCAAAGTGGGCTGTCTACCCTCTAAATAATTGTGCTTGCCACTAGGGGCCAAGTGTTCTTTGAAATCTGGAACCCAGTGTGCTGGCTAGCCTTCCAGCCTACTATATGTCCATATTCCCGATTCCTTACTGAGATGACAGAACAGATTGAAGAAAGAACGAGAGGTTTTTTGTGGATTGGATAGAATGAGAGATTTTAGTGGATTGGGATCAGGTTTGTAAACCTGTATCTCATGGAGGGTTGGGCATCAGGAGAGAAACTCTTTAATAAGGCACTCTTGGTCAGATTGTTTTGGAGATTTTCTACAGAACCCAGCAATCTTTGGAGGAAGGTTATAGTGGAGAAGTATGGACTATGGAATAAGCAGCAGTGGAAAGGCGTCTCAAAACCTTTTAGCAGCAAGGAGCAGTTTTGGTTGGATCCTTGGTGTGGCGAAATGGAACTGAGTCCACTAAAAGACAGATTTCTGACCTTGTTTAGTATAGCTGATAACAAATTGGCCTGGGTGGCTGAGACCTATGAGGTGACTGGAAACATGGTCTTTTGGAATCCTTCATTTGGAAGAGGTTTCAATGATTGGGAGCTCGATCTGGTTGCTGACACCTTAGCTTTACTACAGACCCAGCAACTAAACTAACAATCTCAAGACTCAAGATGTTAGAAGTGGACACATTCAGGGGGATTTTCAGGTAAATTTTTCTACAAGGGTCTAGTTGGAGATCCAAGGGATCATTCCCTAGCTCGACTGTTTGGGGATCTATTACACCTTCAAAAATGATAATTTTCACTTGGGTGGTAATCCTGGGGAAGTGCTTGACCAAGGAAATGTTTCTGAAAAAGTGTTTTATTGTTATGTGTGATTTGCAATAGAGAAGAAGAGCCAATTAGCCGCCTGTTCTTGCATTGCAGGTTTAGTACAGTAGTTTGGCTTCATTTTACAACGGCACTAAATCTGCACTGGTGCTTTCCTTTTTCAGTTGGAGATCTTTTACGGGACTGGGGCATCTTGGGTATGTCCAGAAAAGGGAAAGTCTGCTGGTCAGCAATTCCTACAGTGGTTATGTGGGCCATTTGGTTTTAAAGAAATTTGAGAATTTTTGAACCAAAAGAATCACCGGAAGCAAGGGTAATGAATAGGGCAGTAGAGGAACCTAGCAGCTGGTCGTCCATACATAATGTATTTTAAAATGATAGACTTTCTTTTTCTTTTTTTTGAGGGTGGATTTTTTTGGGTGTCCCTAATGGTTTACTTGTACAGCATCTCATTGTACTGAGGGCCTTTTTTGTTTTAATGAAATTGTACTTTACCTTTTCAAAAAAAAAATTAAGGAAATCGAAATAATGCCGCACATGACAGAGATTCCATGATTTGCGAAGGAAGCCTCTTTATGGACTGGCCTTGTTGCAATGATTTTTGCATCATTTACTAACTCCTAATGTTATAATGTACAGTGTGCTGCAATTGTTTTGACCCATTATTGTGATGTCATATATTTCTATTATCAATTTAAGCTTCTACCCTCTCCTGAAGTATTTTCTATTATAACTCATGCATTTGTTGTACTTTATTTTTGTTTTTCTTTAATAGGTTTAAGAAGAGATATGGTTTCTTATTCGAGACTCAACTTCCTGCTGAGAGACAGGTATTTTCCTGCAAGTCACGGAATAGATATTATTTTAGAATTGTGCCTAATATTGATGAAGTGGTCAACTTTGGCTTTTTATAGGAATTACAGAAGTTGATAAAGAAATCGAAGGATCCCGAAGTGATTGTTGAAGTAAAGAACCATATTTCTTGGATTGTAAGTGGTTCAACCATGGAAAGAACTAGTCTACTAAGGCCATGTTTAGGAGTGCTTGAGTTAAAAATAAGTGCTTCAAAACACGTGCTTATTTGAATAAGCACTTAAATAAGCATTTGTGACTATTTTGTCCTTCATTTTCTTTCAAACTTTCAAAATATACCCTTTGAAAGCACTTTCGTTAAATTAGTTTTATAAAAACACTTTTATGTAAGTACTTTTGTGAAAGTACTTCTATGAAAAGACTTTTATGAAAGCACTTTATTAAAGTACTTTTACAAAAGCATTTTTATAAAAGTGCTTTCATAAAAGTACTTTTGTAAAAGTGCTTTCATAAAGGCACTTTTAGGAAAAATTTTATAAAAGTACTTTTATAAAATTTAACTAGGGATAATTTTATAAGTGGTATTTTAAAATTCAACTAGGGATAGTTTTGGAAGAAAAATTTTGAATAAGTGTTTATTGCATAAACACTTAAAAAACTGGAAATTTGGGCTTAAAAATAAGCCCTTATTTTTAAAATAAGCACTTATTTTGGGCTTATTTTCCAAATACCAATAAGTGCTTAATGGTCCAAATAAGCACCTATTTTTAAGCACTCCCAAACATGGCTTAATTCTGATATTTTATCTGGTGGTATATTTGGTTGTCATTCTAGAAATATGTGGCAAATATTCACTTCACAGATTTTGCATCATGTTATTTTTTTAGGACAAACAACTTAAAGCAGGGCCTTCAAAACGTGCTGATGCTGAGATATTGGCTGAACATAAGAAGAAAGAGAGAGAAGCAGCAAAACATGGAAAACGCCCATTTTATCTCAAGAAATGTAATGTTTGCAAACCCATTCCACCCTTGAGACGTACAAAAAATATGGTCATAAGCCTAACTGAGTTCTGGTTTTGCAGCTGAAATTCGGAAACAGATGCTTATTGAGAAATATAACAATCTTAAGGTATCTGGTTTTAGAAAACTGAAAGTATATTGTATTCTTGTCTGAGAACTGTTTTATGAAGTGAACCATTATTGCTTTTCACTCATTATTATCTTCTATGATCTTCCAGGCAGCTGGCAAGCTTGAATCCTTTATTGAGAAAAGGAGGAGGAAAAATGCCTCGAAGGACCACCGCTATGTGCCATATCGGCGGTCCAACAACAGTGAAAGCAACTGAAGACTCAAAACAGCCCTTGTTATTCATGGAATTCTTTTTTTTTTTTTTTTGGTATTATCATTTTCCCAAAATCAATTTGTGTTTTCCCAGCACATGCTACTAAAAGAATGTAATTATGAATCTCATTTTTCCCTAAATCAATTATGTCTTTTCCGCGATCCTTGCTATATATTGTGGTTGTAAAGAAAGTCTATCCTCATAGAATTTGACTTTCTTTAGTTTGGCTGACGAGAAAACAAAAGGAAAAAAAAAAAGACAAAATAAAGGTAAATTTGCCCTTCTAAATCTTTTATCTCTCGTATAACCGTACGAGGTACAAAAAGCGAGGGAAACAACTGAGTAACGAAACAAATAGGGCTGCAAGTTGGGCCGGATTAGGTCGGGTTGAGGCCAATCCTAGTTTAACCTAAGTTCTAAACCCTAACCCTAACCTGACCTTCAACTCAACCAAACCAACCTTAACCCTAGCCCTAAATAAATTCCTTTAACCATAACCCAACCCAACTTTCTTCTTATCCCTTAAAACCTCGAATAATTTCTCCATTTTAGAATTTAACGCTCACCACATATTAGTCCTATGTTTTATTGATATTTGTTTGTTGACATTTTTTTTTTGTTCTTTTGGTCTAAAATTCAGAAAAACAAGTGACAGAAATGACTAGTTTATTATGAGTTATGACTTTCGGTAGAGTTCTCCTTTTCTATTTAATTTTATTTTTTCAGTTTTCTTTTTCTCAACTAAATACTGGGTTGCTTGGTCTTTTTGGTAAAGAGACAGGGTTACATGGTTAGGAATTGTTATTTTGTATCTCATTTGGGGATCTGGAATTGGAACTGAAATGGTCCATTCTGATTTTAGTTGTTTGGTTGGAAGGAATGGGATTCTTTCATTGGAGGAAATGGTCCTTTCAGCCTCCCCTTTGGAAATGAAAATCTCATTTTTAAAACCCTATATTTCTTTATCCCATGCCAACCTTACGTGGGAGTTATGCGTATCTTATATAATCCGATTCTGATTCCCATTTGAACCAAACTGAGGGGAATAACCCTAATTTCAATTTTAGGGGATTTCGATTTCCAACCGTAAACCAAGTGGATTGTAAATTTGTAATTGCACAAATACTAATCAACTTGCCAAATGGGCAGCGGTGGCCTGGTGGACCTTCCATTTTGAATTCGGTGAATCATGAAGCATGGGCCAAATTACAGAGCACGGTGCACCGTTTGGTGGGGGGCAGGGCAAAGCCCTCTCTAAGCAAGAGGGCCACATCCCACATTGTTCATTGCCTCTGCCATCAACATTTAGGCTGTGAGTCGGTGCTCTTTCAATTCTTAATAATTTCTCATGCCTGTGTGTGATTTTAATAATTTGCGGCAGAAGAAAGAGAATCAGGGAATCGTCTTGATAAGCGTTTTAAGTTTTTAAAGTACATAAGCACATGTTATTTTTTAAGTTATATAGGCTGCTGGGTAAGTAACCCCAAACCCAAAGACAATTGCCATTTTTTGTGTAAACCTATTTAACTTTAAGACTGTTACAAAAAAAAGTAAAGCTCGATTTGGAAAGAGTATAAATACAAATATATACAGTGTAAATACATAGAAAATAATATAAAATATAAAGTTTTGCACGCTACATGTTTGCATTTGTACTCCTTTCAAACTAAGCCTAATGAATGAAGGGAAGCCCAATTGTCCCCAACTTCAAGACTAATATAAAAATAGTAATAACTAAAATGGAGTCCAACTGTCTATATTTGTAAAAAGTATGGTGTAAAGTCTTAAAAGTGGAGGGAATCCCATTGTTTATATTCCAAAACCAAAAGTATTAGACTTTTATTAGCCATGGTTCATTCGGTTCGGGTTGGTTTCGGTATGTCGGATTGTTTATATTTATAGACTGAGACCTACCAAAAGTTTCAAAAAAACCGATCAGATCAGGTTGGATCGGATCGATTTCATTGGTTTTATCAGTTTGGTTCTTCTTGTGAACACCTCTAATATTTATATAAAATCAATAACGTTGGTTTGGATGTTGTATTATGTACTTTCAAATCTCGTGCAAGTTATTAAAAAGTCATTTTATTGGTTATATAAATCATTAAATAAGTTTTAGTTTAATTTATTAATGATATACAATATTCTGATTTTTTTAGTCTAATTTATCTGTAGTATTCAATATCCGGAGTTAGATTTGAGTCTAACCTGAATCCGATAGATAGGGTTTAACTAGGGTTCAAATATCAACAAATTAAATTTGTATCTAAACATATCCATTCAATCCCCATTTGCATATATAAGAGAAGTGCAAAAATCAATCCTCATTTTCTCATTTTTAAGTAATAATTCAACTATGATGCTTGAAAGCATTGTTTTCAAAACCGGATTAGACTGGATGGTCGGACCGGAAAAATTGGGAATCAGTTAGGTGATCGGTTCCGTTTCTCCCCAAAACTGGATTTTCTCAAAAAAACGTTGATTTTGGTTAGCAAATCGCTGAACCGGACAGTTAATCGTTTGAACGGTTTTGATCATTTTTTTATTTTTTTGCTAGAACAGGCTGATCAGTCGAACCATTCGACCCAGTAACCGAACCCCTGACCGGTTAAGTCTCCGGATTGGTTTTAAAAACCATGCTTGAAAGACATGATCCTTTGATCATTCAAACCCTTCATGAATTTTGATGAAAACCCACCTGATTGGTTATTACTTTTATGATGTCGGTTGATTGGTTATAAAATTTTATGATATAATGTCTTTCTAGCTTGATTAGTTATTACTTTTATGATGCCGGTTGATCGGTTATAAATTTTTCTGATATAATGTCTTTCTAGCTTGATAGTTGAACCCTAAATATACACCTTAAAACAAACACGGCCCCAACCCAAACCTCATAGGGTTTGTAAGCAAATGACCAAGAACCCACTCTTTTTGTCATCAGGATTATCAAGGGTGGCATTGTAAGACCCATTTACACTTTACAACTCGCATACTTTTAACTTGGTAATTTGACAATAGTATTGTCGGTTCTATCTCTCTAGTTAAGGACTTATCTCCCTTTTAAAAATTTTGTGTTAATAGGGGTACTTTAATAGTAAAAAGGAGATAAATCCTTAAAATATGGAATGCCAAATGTAGCTTTAAACATCCTTAACCGTGATTTTAGACATCTTATGTGAAGTTATTACAAATAAACTATGCAAAACATGTGATATATCTTTATCTTGTTATAATAAGTATAAACGCAACAATTGTAACTAATCTTATATATAGGATAGGAGTGCTCTCTCCGTGCAGAAAATGGAATCTATTCGTGCGAGTAGACTTCCACGTGAGAGCAACCCATTTCCTATAATATATAATTATCTAATTACCTATTATATCTAATTATATAAATATAAAATAGTTATTATAAATATTATTAATAACTAAATATCGAATCATTTGAACGGTTTTGACTGTTTTTTATTTTGTTAGAATGGGAATGATCAAACCGTTTGATCTGGTAAACGGACTCTTGACCAGTTTGGTCTTCGGGTTGGTTTTAAAAACCATTATGTTATGTTATTTGAGCATGCGACTCATACGACCCAAAAATGGAACCATTCTAGTCATGGGTTTTCGGATTGGCAGTTTGACCGTCTGGTTCAAACGGACGATCCATTATGACAAAAAAAAAAAAGACAAAAACCATTGAACGGGTCAATGGGTTTTTTGCTAGGGACCGTGATTGGGGTAGAACAAAACTGGTTGCTTGGATGGTTCCCAATAAAAAAAATGGATAACCCGTTCTGACAACAAAAATTACAGGCAAAAAATTGAGTGTGTGAGGTCCATTAAGCAATACCATACGTGTTATGTCATTCGAGCGTGTGACTCATACAACCTGAAAACGGAACCATTCTAACCACCAGTTTTCGTGTTTATAGTTCAACTATTCAGTTCGAATGGATGGCCCGTCCTGACAACAAAAATAAAAAAATAAAAAACAACAAAAAACCATTGAACGGGTCAATGGTTAGACCGCCCGGGTTAATGGGTCATGGATCGATTCATCGATTTTTGGCTAGGGACCGAGATTAGGATAAAATAGAACCGTTTTCCTGGATGGTTCCCAATTAAAAAAATAAAAAACGGCCATAAACCATTGAACGGGTCAATGGTTCGACCACTCGGGTCAATGGGTCGTTGACCAATTCAACGGTTTTTGGCCAAAGACCGGATCAACGGGTCAACGAATCGACAGTTCTATTCCAGCCCCTGCGAAGCAGGGCCCCTCTGCTAGTTATGTATTAATCGAGTCTGAAGAGGTAAAATCAATATAAATATTATTATAATTTTGGAATTTTGGACTCAAAGTACAAATGCAGGGGATCAAAACAGTTAGGGTTTGCGATGCTGACCCCGGACTATTGAATTACATGTTTTTTGCCTCTCGTTTTTTGTGACTCTAAGGCTATGCTTGGTTGTAGTGCAATTTTATTTGCATCAATACAAATACATGGGAGTGCAAATGAAAAAAAATGTACAATCTTATTTAATTTTGTGTTGGGTTTTACTTTATTTTGCTTCATGCCTAATTTATTTTATTTGTATGAAATCAAACACAATAAATTAAATTTTGAATCAGCAACAAGTCAGAATTTACACTCAAATAATTTGCATTGAATAGTTTTACATCGGTATAAATTTATTTACATTGCAACCAGAGACAGCATAATGAATAAAATAATACTATTGTAGAGGTATGAATTCAAACCACAGAAAGGCTGTCTCTCCACATTTTGTGCAGCTTATAATTAATCTAGCAACTCACTTGTAAGCTAGACTGGCTTGTGTGTAGCACTTGGCCCCTGAGGGAGCCACATTACCAATATCCCCCCAAAAGGTAGTATAATGAATAAGATTGGGGTGACCTAGGTCATATTTAGACCTCCATCATGAAAAAAAATAATGGATTAGTATAATTTTATTTTCATTTGGACCGAAATGCTTTGACTTTGATATCTTAGATGTATTATAAATTATAAGGGGAAATTTATAACCTACTCCCGATCAAAAAATTTTATTGGTTTTCTAAATATATTTTCCCAAGATCCTACCTATGTTACACTGCGCCCCTTGAATTGTGATGGATTCCCCCATTTACACTGTTCTCAACTGTACAAACTCATAATGATTTATGAGGGGGACTCAACAATAAAAACCCAAATTAGGGTTGGTTACTAAGAAACCTCCCATAGTTTCATGCAAGTACTAAGATCCATCTATGGTTTGTGACTTTGCACATTGCCATTACACCCCTATACTTTGCAACCACTCTAGTTAATACACCTTCCATTAGGAATTTTTTGTATATTTGCTTGGGAACTTTTTTTTTTCCCTTAAAATCATTTTAAACAGTCTCATATCACCCTCTGTCCCTCTCCAACATTGTTTTGTTTTGAAAATAATACAAGAAGTAATTAGACAAAAAAAAAGTAAAAAACAATGGAATATAATACAAAGAAAAAAGGCAAAGTAAAATGGACAGTAATACAAAATGTAGTTTTTATTGTTTGTTTATTTTTTAGTTTGTAATTTTCTATTATATTCATATATTTTATATTTTAATTTATTATTTTTATATCATGCATTTTATTATTGTTTATTCTTACTTTTTATTTTTCTATTATTTGAAATCAACATTTAGAATATTTATTCTCTTTTCGTTATTTTGATTGAAATTATTGTAGGGTCAAAAATATCATTTTACACTTCCATTTAAGAAAACCAGTAATAAGGGAAACATTTTGGCAAAGTTATTGCCAAGTAGTGATCATAATTTGTAAAATAGAGGGGTGTCAATAATAACCAAACTGTTGGGCAGGTATTAGTTAGGGACAACAATGAGGTGGGTTCAAGGAGGGTTTTGTAAACTATAGACCCTACATACCTCCCTAAAGGGCCTAAACTTCTTAAACCATACCTGCCCCAAAACCCATATCTGGTTGGATTTTGAGAATTCAAATCCTTCCCGCACATGGAATTGCAAAACCCTATCCGACCCTACCCTCCCTGCATTGAAAGGTAGGGTGGATTGGATTTAGAGCTTGTATATAATTTCTTATTATTCATTGTTATACAGGCAATAAACAAGTACAATAGTATCAACAAACAACAAGATTTAAAATTATTTGACCAAGACATGTAAAAATATATAAAATATCAATTATCCTTCACACAATTTAAATTATTGTTAAATTCAACACCTAAAACATAAAGTTTATATGCTTTCCAACAATATGCGTGATAGGGAGGGTTGTGTTTCACCCCAAAGTCTATCCTTCAAACAAAAAAGAAAAAAAAAGAAAAACTCACATATTGGGGCAAGTACCCACCGAGTAGGATAAAAATTGCCATCCCTAAAAACTCACTTAGTAATTATGTAAAATTATAGAAGTATTAGTAAATCATCCTAAAGATTATAAATATAGAAGAGGTATTTATATAATTCTAAGTCACAATCTCCTCAATTCCATACATTGGATTTTTCCCTAAAACAACATGGCAAAGATTGTGTAACACTAGATTAGCCTTATATCAATCTCCCTCTCCATCCCAGCCTCTCTCTCTCTCTCTCACACACACACACCTCCACTTAAGCATGACCTTTCTTTCATACAAATGGCATATTATTTTCTCAAAAAGAGCTTTTCAAAAGTGGTTATTCATAATTTCAAACAAAAACATCATTCTTTATAAAAAAAATGAACTTCAATCTATAGTTACATTCACACTCAAAAAGGTAGTGATGGTTAACTCCACTGAAAAGAAAAAAAATTATAAAACCTTATTTATTCATAAAAGTGGATTATTATTTAAAATTAAAAATTAGTTTAATCTCTTTAATTAAATATTAATTATATATAAAAATATCAAATAAAATTTATATATTTATATATGTGTCAAAAATTTATTATGAATAAAAAATATCAAAAATACTATCCTCATAATTAGTACGAGGTAACAGACTATGCTCAAATAATAGTAAATAATAAATAATAATAAAAAACACATAAAATTATAAATAGAACCCAAAAATAAACATAGGAAGCCGATCTCCACTCGCATCTGACAGGCAGAGTCACACGAGGGGCTTATCTCTATTCCGATTCCACTCGCATCTTTCTTCTTATTTTTTTCGGTAAGAGGGCTTATTATCTCTGTTCCGTTTCCATCGTATACATATCTTTCCTGTCCCTCCTGGCAGATCCAACGGTCAGAATTGTCACTGTCGCTGTCATTGTCCTCTCTGTTTCGTTGGAACGTCAAACATAAAAACGTTGCCACGTTTGAGTGTCAGAGAAGACGAGCCCGTGTCGCTTCTCTGCTCATACTGTACACCGGAGATAGCCGGTTGTCGTAGGGTTTTCAACCGGTGCAGCCAGTCACTCTCTGCAATTCCCGCGAGGCCGCGAACTTATATAATCGTCGACGAAGGCGATGGCGGTTTTGTTTGAAGAAGATGATTTGCTAGGTGGCTAGCTGTTGGTTGGCTTGTCCAGCTCGATATTCAGGTCCGCATTATACCTTAATCGATTAATTAATTTTTAGTTATTTCTCTCTCTCTCTCTCTCTATTTTTTTTTTGAATTTTGTGTATATTTTTTTCTCTCTGAAATGTCTCTGAGAATATCTGTTCACTATTTAACAGTGCAAACTCACGTATAGTTCTATATTTCCGTTTTGTTCTTCCTGCTTGTTTGTCACTTTGGTATTTTAGTTTTTTTTTTTTTTTTGTTCCTTGTGTTGAGACTTGACAGTGAAGACAATTTGATGGTTCTAGTGTCCGATTTGTGCAGTTTTCTCTAATTATTTTGTTCCCTTAGGTCGTGATTTAAAAGTTCAGAACTTTTAATTTCTTTTGGATTTTTGAATGTATTTCACGTAGGTAAGCCTTAAAGTTTAAGATGATGAAATTGATTGAGTTTCTTCTGCAACTGTATGTTTCGGTTTCGATTCTTTCATACTATTGTTGTGCAGGAATTTCGGGTTTTACGCTGGAACTTGTTCTGGTAGAAAATTAGGGTTTTCGTTGGAATGGTTCGGATTTTCGTTTGCATTAGAGGGTTAGCGCAGGAAGTTCCCCCCCACCTTTTTTCTGTTTCTTCTGAATCCGTTTTACTGTAGAGGTGGTTTCGAGTTGGTTCTTCCCTTCTTCGCCTCTTCTATCGTTCTTCATTTTCTTCTTCTGTTAATTAATTTTGGGTTATCGCTTTTGTTGTTATTTTTGCTTTGTCTTCTCCTCAACAGTAACGCAGACCCTTAACACGGCTCCTTTTTTGGAAGAGATTCTTTAGACCGTCTGTAACCTTTCTGCTCAAATATTCAAGCTTTCCTTCTGCTAATGCATTACACAAACAAAGGGATAAGTTGTTTCTTTCATTTCATCTGATTGAAGCCTCGAAGGAAATCCTTTATGGTGGCTTTGGGTTCGGGTAAATTTATTAGGGTTTCCTGTATGGGGGTTTTTCTGTGAATACGGTTGACCATTTCCCCCTTCTATACGGTTTGTAGGGCTGGCTCTGGACAGCTACTTGGATTCCAGCCACCAGTCGGCGGTGCCCTCTGTGGCTCTGTCTCGGGTGGCTGGAGGATCAGTGCAGTCATCCTCAAGCTCTGGTATCTTTTTCCAAGGAGATGGGCAGTTGCAGGTCCCAGTGCACTCCCACTTGAATTCTTCTTTTGGGAACTCGTCGAATTCTATTCCAGGTGCAGGGCATTCAAATTTGGGCCTGGTTTCTGGAGACATGAATAGGGCGGTCTTGAACAGCACAACAAACTCAGGACCAAGTGTTGGAGCAAGTTCATTAGTCACAGACGCCAATTCAGCACTCTCTGGAGGACCTCATCTGCAGAGAAGCACTAGCATCAACACAGAATCTTATGTGCGCTTACCTGCATCACCCATGTCATTCTCGTCCAATAATGTAAGCATTTCGGGCTCTTCTGTGATAGATGGATCCTCCATAGTGCAGCAGAGCCCTCATCAAGATCAGAGCTCTCAGCAAATGCAACAGAGGCAGCAACAGCAAGGGGCCTCCACTGCTTCATCACATCCAACACCACAAACAGGCCAAGTTTCAGTTCCTACTGGCACCCATATCCCAAGTTCCTCATCTCAGGAACCAAATAATCTAACCCAGATGCAAAAGAAACCCCGGCTAGACACCAGGCAGGAAGACATCCTGCAGCAGCAGGTTATCCAACAGCTACTGCAGAGACATGACTCCATGCAGTTTCAAGGTCACAATCCACAGTTACAAGCCTTGATTCAGCAGCAGAGACTACGCCAGCAGCAACAACAGATTTTGCAGTCTATGCCACAGATGCAGCGGGCCCACTTGCAGCAGCAGCAGCACCAACAGCTTAGACACCACCTGCAACAGCAAGTAATACAACCACTCTCTACCACAAAGCGCCCACATGAGAATGGTGTATGTGCTCACCGGCTAATGCAGTACATTTATCATCATCGTCATCACCCACCTGTGAGTTGGTGCTTTCATTGAGTAAACTTGTTTATTTGCACCCATTGCTTTCTTTTTTCCTTTTACTAATTAAATATTCTCATTGGGTTGCTTTCTTATATTATTTTCATTTTTTGGTGATGCCAAATCATTTATTGGCTCAATTGAGGGGTTTGTAACTCTGCTGTCTTTCTTGCTCTTTTAATAGGACAATAGTATAGCCTATTGGAGGAAGTTTGTGGCAGAATATTTTGCTCCTCGTGCTAAGAAAAGGTGGTGTCTATCTTTATATGATAATGTTGGACATCATGCCCTTGGTGTTTTCCCTCAGGCAGCTATGGTCAGTTATTTTACTAACAATGTATTCTCTTATTATCAATATATATCCTTTGTAATGGTAATGTATGGCTTTGTACAGACGTGTGTGTCTTCATTCTGTTGTAACCTATCACTTCTATAGATGCCTCAGTGTGAATGAGGCGGATTTATCAAAATCCCCACCACATGAACTCTCCAAAATTACGAAACCTCATTTTAAATGCCTTGTCAACCATTTAAGCTGTCCAACAGGACACTGTATATTTATGTTTTTTCCAGTTTACACATGATTTATGATCCATTATTTATTGTACCTTTTTCAATTAACATGAAATTAGGAAAACAATGATAAACAATTCATATAGCTATGTGGAAAATAGGCAAAGGCTGTGAGTTTAACTTGTCAATGGTATGCGTAATTTAACTGTTTTAAAAATAATATAAAATATTATTTATGCGAGACATGTCCACCAATCCTACCTTTTGGGGTTCACTGAGTTGGATTCCTGGACATGTGTCAGATTCCGACTCCCATGTGAGCCCATGCAACACTAATTGTGCTTCTTCCATTCTTTTTTATTTTTGGTCAATATTATTGTTATGACAAAAGTTAAAATCTTCCTTTCTTGTTTGTTTCAGGATGCATGGCATTGTGGCATTTGTAATTCTAAAACAGGAAGGGGATTTGGTAAGTAGATTAGGAGTTTAATTAACCTTTTAGAACATATCTCCTATGCTTTCTTTTTTGCATAGTCTTCTCGTTTTGATTGTCATGTTTTCTTTCTATTGGAATCCCTTTTTCTTGTGCCTTTTCTTATTTTTTTGATTTATTGTCTCCAAACAAATAGCATGATTAAACACATGATAGGATTGGACAATGAATGGCTATAATTGGCAGCCTTGATCATATGTTTGAGACCACATGTGTTGATGTCCAAATTGGACATTCTCTTCTTGGTTCCCATAGAAAACTATAGATGATAGTTTTGCCCCTTTTGTCAATCAGATAAGGTACTGTATTTCATTGATTGAAGTATCAGAAAAGATTATACAAGTCAGCACCCATGTACACCAAGATAAAAAGACTGCAAATTAGGGGTGTTTACGGGTTGGTTGTAGGTTTTTTGCTCAACCGAACCGACCTGGTCAGTTTGATAAAAAAAAAACCTGAAACCGACTGGTTATAAGGGAAAACCAACCCAAACATGAAGGGTCAGTTTGGGTTGGTTTTTCAGTTTGGTTGGTCCAGTTTAGGGATGGCCAATTGGTCATCAAGGGTGATTTATTGATTTTCAATCTCCTTTACCTTTTTTGTATATGGCTCTTATTGGCTGAATTGGCTCATTGCGTGTTTGAGTCAAACACCATCTTTTTCTAAGTCATATAGGCTGCGGAGTAAGTAACCCCAAACCCAAAGCTGGTTGCCATTTTTGTGTAAGCCTCTTCAACTTCAAGACTATTACAAAAAAGTTATGAATGAAGGGGAGCCTAATTATCTCCAACTTCAAGACTAATATAAAAAAAGTAATAACTAAAGTGGAGTCCAACTGTCTATATTTGTAAAAAGTATTGTGTAAAGTCTTAAAAGTGGAGGGAGTCCCATTGTTTCTATTCCAAAACCAGAAGTATTAGACTTTTATTAGCCATAGTTGGTTCAGTTTTCAGATTGAAAAACCGAAACCAACCCGACCTGCTGGGTTGTTTATATTTTATAAACCGAGACCGACCAAAAGTTTCAAAAAACCGACCAGATCGGGTTGGATCTGATCGGTTTGGTTCTTCTTGTGAACACCCCTAGTGCAAATAAAAAAGAATGATCATGTGGTATCTCCTTAGCCAGGTGAACTGACAGCCAAGAGTAAAAGGTGTATGCTGCTTTCTTTATAATATCTTCAGCTATACATCTCTTGTTCTGAAAAACTTCCGTCTTGTTGTATTTATTGTTTGTGCTGCAAGGGCACCTTTGACATTTTACATTTTTTCTTTTGCTGCCTATAAATAATAAAAAGGAGTGCTATCAGAGCTAAGATCTGAGATCTTAGATTGAGACTTCCACATTTCATGAATAGTGTGGTATCAGCGCTAAGATCTGAGACCTGAGAGCAGATCGTGACAACTTTTTTGTTTATTCTTCATCTTCCCTAGATTGAGACAGGAGAACCACATTGGTTTGATCCGAGACAGGTTCATGTGCTGTTTTCCCTCTTCTATCTTGGTCGTAGTACCAAAGACAGTTCTGTGGTTGTGGTGGCCCAATGCTATAGAGCAATCTAGAAGCCCCTCGTGACCCTTTGTGGATTGTATGATCCCCTTATGTTGAGGTTTGTGACCTGTGCTAGGTCTGGTATGACTTATTATCTTAGTAATAGTTGCAGAGTGCTGTTGTTTGATGTGCAAGTGACCTAGTCTTGGTCCTAGAAGAGTCTAGTGGTGTTCCTAAAGGGGAATTCAGTAGTGTTATCATCATTTTCTGTTGGTAGAGGCTTGTTTTTGGTCTCGGCTTGTTAGGAAGATGCTGGTTTGCTCCAAAGAATGGTGTTTTCCTTGTTACTCTGTGTAGACAGCAGTGAATAGTCTTACTTACTTAAGGTGTGCTCTCATGGCATTTGATGATATTGCTACCTCTAATGTTACCTCTATTAGTAGTCATGGAGGACCGGACAATGGAGTGGACCATATGAGTTTTCCCATGACAATTACCACACTTGATGGTATGAACTACCTAGCATGGTCCTAGGAGATTAAACCGCATATCACAACTGGAGGTAAGATTTGCCACCTAATTGGAACTGTGAAGGAGCCAACATTTGAAACTGCAAAGCATGATAATTGGAATCAGGGGAATTATTTAATTATGTCCTAGCTGCTTCCATCCATGTTTCCTTTCAGTTAAAAAGAACTTTATGTGTGTGAGTTGATACATCCTAGGAAATTTGGGAGCAGGTAAAGTCTCCTTACTCAGAACAGAGACAATACATTTGGATTTATCAATTACAAGCAGAGTCCTCTACATGTAAGCAAGGGGAACAAAGCTTATTTGCTTATTACTCAACCCTTACTTTAGTCTAGAAGGAGATAGATTATTATCAGAGTATTAAGTGGAAGAATTATGAGGATGCCAAGGCCTCTATAAGAAGTTGGTGTCCTAACAATGTGTTTTTGCCTTTTTACTTGGGCCGAATCCTATATATGAGCCTATTAGAGTTCAACATTTGAGCAAAAGAGATCTTCCTTTTCTTGGAAGTGTATACTCTAGTCTAGTTTGAGGAAAGTAGGGGTAACACAATGAATGCTCCTGAGGGGTAGCAGATAGCCTTGCTACTAGGGGACGCATGAGTGGTATGAGTCATGCAAGGAAGGGAAAATTCCAAAAGAAAGGGGATGACAAAGACAAGCTATGGTGTACTCATTGTTAATGGTCCAAACATACTAGGGAGACTTGTTGGAATCTAATTGGAAAGCAAAAATGGACTCAAAGTTTAAATAAAAAACTAGCACAAGACCAAAACAAGAAATCAGGTCAAAGGAAGTATACTTCAGCGAACATGGCATGTCAGGAAACTCAATCTAATTGTTCTACTATGAGCAATCGAGAACATTTCTCTAGTGCTAATCTCGGTGAGGACATCATCAACACCTTTGGCATTCACTTAGAGTTGTATGGTAGGGCACTTTGTTAGATGGATTATAGCCTTGCCCCCTCCACTTCCTTTGCATCTACATCAGCTAACACCACCTTTGCCTTCCATGTGTCTTTTCATTCTACGGAACCTTCCTAGATTATTCATTTTAGAGCCTTAAATCACATGACTGGTAAGTAACTTTGTTTCAATCCTATACCCTTCTCCGGTTCTCCTCGGAAGAAATAAAGTGGGACTTGTTGGTGGCTCTTTCTCCTCCATAGGAGGTTAGGGATCTATATCTCTTCCATATGACCTTTTTCTTTCAAAAATTGCCTATTGACTTGTTGCCCATTAGTAGTGTTACTAGCTCTTTGAATTGTTTAGTGACTTTTTCCTTTTTGTGTGTTCCATGATTTGACCTCTGGGAAGACAATTGGTAGAGGAAGCATGGTCGATGGCTTCTATGTGTTGGCTAATAAAGTTGGCCTTGCAACTACAGAGTCTACATGTCCATCCTATAAGACTCAAGTTAACTTATGGTATAACCGCCTTTGTCATATTTCTTTTAAAGGTTTTGTTTCTAGAGTTATTCAAGTCTATGTCAGTATCAGAGTTATAGTGTTATTAAGAAAATGTTGTAGAACTTCTTATCCTTCAAGAACTAAATGACTTGATTTTCCTTTCCATATTGTTCGCTTTGATGTGGAGGGCCCTGTTACTTGACCTTCAAAGAATGGTTACAAGTATTTTATTACACTTGTTGATGACCACTTTAGATACACATGGGTTTATTCAATGCGTTTTAGAGATGAAGTGCCAAGACTAGTGAAAGACTTTTAGTGTATGCTATTTACCCAGTTTTAGATTGAAGTCCATATCACAACATGACTTTCCAAAAGGTTTCTTCATGCGTGCCTCCGTTTTTAAGTCCCTTTGCTCCTCCCCTGGACAGTTGGGTTTTGTAGCTAAGGAGATCTGGTCTAGACCTGTTCCTCCTAAAATCATTATTTTTTGCTGAGAGGTGTTCTATAGAAAGATCAATACCTTGCACTGCTTGTAGAAGAAAAGGCCTTCCATGCATTTTCTCCTAACTGGTGTGTACTTTGCAGGGCTAATGGTGAGGATTGCTCCCACTTACTTTTAACCAATGTTTTAAAAGGCGTGGGAGGTGTACGCATGGAGGGGCGCCTCTAGGCGAGGTGCTCCCAAAACATCCTGAGGCGTATACTAGAGGCGCTAACACCTCTGAGCATGCTAGAGGCATACGCCTCATGCACATCTGATATAAAAAGACAAGAAAAAAACAAGAAAAAAGAAAAAAAATGAAAGGAAAATAAAG
>NW_010729201.1:747527-832000 GCF_000365185.1 Nelumbo nucifera
ACGCCTCATGCACATCTGATATAAAAAGACAAGAAAAAAACAAGAAAAAAGAAAAAAAATGAAAGGAAAATAAAGGGAAGGGAAAGAAAAAGAAAGAGAAGAAAAAAAAGAAAAGGAAAGAAAAGGGAAGAAAGGATAAGGGGAAAGAAAGTGGTTTGCCCCCTGCCCCCTTCTCTGGCGAGCAAGCGAAGCGAGCTTGCCTCCACTCGACAAGAGCCCCCCCCCCTTTCAACTAATGTTATGCATCTTTATTCTTCTTAATATAAAAGATTTTTATTAAAAATAAAGAAAAAATGAAATCCCTCATTCATCTTCATCCTCCTCCTAACCCCCCTCCTCGTAAGGAGGCTTATGCCTCCTTGTGTTTGGGAGGCTTACGCCTCTTGCATTCTGAACTACGCCTCACGCCCCTAGGTAGTGGAACGCCTCACGTCACACCTCCACGTTTTAAAACATTGCTTTTAACCTGTTCCTTTTCTGCTGCTATTTGGGGTTGGATCTTTGCCTTGTTTGGGTGCAAGTGTAATCTGACTACAGCCGTAGGATAGCTCTTTGACCCTTCCTCCTTTGTGTGGCCCATAAAAAATGGTAGAACAATGTGGAAATGCATTAGAGCTGCTGCTTTGTGGACAATTTGGGAAGAAAGAAATGCGAGGCTATTCCAAGAGAAGTAGAGAAATATTCAGACTGTAAAGGATTGTATTTTGACCCAGGTTCAAAATTTCGATACGTATCAGGCTGTTTCGGCCGATACATATTGTATCAGGGGCTTCCCAATATGCCTCTACAGGGGGTGTTTCGGGATTTAACCTGGTTCAGGGGGTAGACATGCCTTAACTTGACCCCTTTGAACCAAGTTTAAAAAAAAAAAAACTAAAAAAAAGGGGGAGTGAGCCCCGACACAGTCCGATACACCCCTACCGGCATATCAGGAAGAACAAGATACCAGGAAGAACTCTTTTCACACATTCTCTTTTGATGATATTTGGAGGAATTGGATAGTTGTGGCTAATAACCATATCAGGAAGAACAGGATACCAGCTGTGTGGGTGCCTTCTTTGGAAGGTTGGTTAAAGTTGAATTTTGATTGTAGCGGCCAAGGCAACCCAGGTCCTTCAGGGATAGGAGGGGTGCTGAGAGATAAAGACAGCAACATTTTAGCCTTGTTCTCAGGCCCTGTGGGTATAGGAGATTCTAATAGAGCTGAGCTTCTAGCGGCTGTACATGGTATTCAGATTGCAGAACAGTTAGGAGTTCAGAATTTCCTTATTGAAGGAGATTCCAAAGTTGTGGGATGGCTGACAAATCCAGGTTCAGTTATTTGGTGCTACAGGGTCCTTCTGTGGAATGTTAATTGGTTTTCAAGGAACATGACTGTTACCTCACAGTGGGCGGGCAGAACAGCTAATACCATTGCAGATGGGTTAGCTAAGCAAGGGGCCTCAAGGGAACAATTATTTTGGGCAGCTCTGTAACTTGTTGCTTTTTAGTCTGATGTAATAATGTTTTGTTGTTTAGGAGAGGTATCAGCTCGTGCCTCTCCATGGGCAGCCTGTATTGACTTGTCATTTTGATCTCTCTTTAATAAAATCTTATTCATTTATAAAAAAAGAGACATGACTTACCATATTGGTCATGTTGTGATAGGTAATATGACTGCTTTGGGCCCTTGCCAAACTAAGTTATCTTTTGCAGAAGTATTATCTGATGAGCATGTTGGGAGCTTATATTAGCTTTAGTTGATGGATATTTTTTGCTAGTAAATATAACTGGAGCTTTTAGGTCTACTTCAAGTGCGTTTAGGTTGATTTTTTTTGGTTGCTAGTAATATGAATCTAGCTGGAATGCTTAGGTCAGTCAAGGGTGTTTGCTTTAAGAAATTACCATGATTACTGTTGGTTTCTGCTGCCGTTGCATTAGTTTATTGTAGCTAGATTGGTTATACGCCATCTTTTGGCTTGGGGTTTAACTACCAGGGTTCTGTTTTTTTTTTTTTTTTGATAAATGAACTGCCAGGGTTCTGTTTGTATCTTCATTTTCTTTTCTAATACATTTGCATGCTCAGTACTAGGGGTGTAAATAGTATCTGCTTGTTCAAGTCCGAATTCAAAACCAGTTATAGGGATATAAATGGTATAGCTGACAATTTGGCTAAACAAGGAGTGGGACAAGAGCAAATGTTTTGGGTACAATTGTGAAGCGGAATGTAAAGGGATGAGTTAGTTTGTAAGATGTATGTAATAGGGAGGTAATTGTACTTCTCTTTGGATGATGCGCATCTGTACCTATAATTTGGTTTCTTAATAAAATCTCAGTTATTGATAAAAAACATCTAAATTTAAAACTTGATCTAATATATATATATATATATATATATATATATATATTAGGAAATTGTTGAAGTATTGTAAGGGTCTTAATTTCAAGTTATGGAAGTTGTTTTTAACTCATTTTATCAGTGACATATAATATTAGTTATTTCTAGTCCATCTTATTAACAACGTATTTTCTGGTCGCTTTTCAGTTTAATTTATTAATGGTATATAATATTCAAATCTGATCCAAGTCCAATAGGAATCCATGGATGAAGATTCAATTGTCTGAATAATACAATTAGATTTGTATCTAGGTATATAATATATCCAGTCCTTTTACTGCCCTAGTTACTGCATTATTACTTGCTCACTGAACCTTATTTAGCTGCATGATGCTTGGCTAGGCTGTCTTCAATTTGATGCATCAACTATGTTCCTAACAACTATAAAAAAAATCAACAATGTTCCCAACTAAACCATTTCCTTTGAGGCTTTAATAGGAATTTTTATTTATTTTTCTTTATTTAGTTATTTGATTCTTTTTCATTATTTTTGTGACAGAGGCAACTTATGAAGTACTCCCAAGGCTTAATAACATAAAGTTCGACAGTGGTGTTATTGATGAGCTTTTGTTTGTGGATATGCCACGTGAATGTAAGTATCCTTCAGGAATAATGATTCTGGAGTATGGAAAAGCAGTTCAAGAAAGTGTTTATGAACATCTCCGTGTTGTTCGTGAGGGTCAACTTCGTATTGTATTCACTCATGATTTGAAGGTAAGCAATCAACCATGTACTTTAGGATTATCAATCTGTTATTTTATCCTTGATTTTGTTTTTGTTGGTGATTATTCATTTTTTTTTAAATCATTCCTTCTTTTTCTTGTTCCAGATTCTGTCTTGGGAATTCTGTGCACGACGTCATGAGGAACTTTTCCTCCGTAGGCTGGTGGCACCACAGGTTTCTTTTTTGTGCTTTTACTTTTTCTTTCTTTTTACTTGGTGCAATGTTTCTGGGTCAATTTGGTTTATGGACTAAACATAATGGGGCTTGGTAAGCTGAGTCTAAATCATGTTCAAATATTATTTTGATGTTTTTTAGTGGTCTTATAAACATTTGGATCTGAATAAGAAGTTGTTTATGGTTGAAGTGATCTCCTACTTTGTGTCTCTGTTTCTGCCTCCTCTGTCTCCTCAATTTGGCCTTTTGACTTTTGGAAGCTTTTTGAAGTAATATCATTTGATGTACTTTTTGAGTTCATCTTTGATTCTTCATAACCACATTAGGTATGGTAAAGCATCCAGAAAAACAAAGATATCTTGGTAATCAACTGAAACCTTAGAAGTTAAAAGGATATGTTTTTTTTTACTCCTTAACTGCAATAATGAGATCAAAGTAACTTATTAGGAATACGGGATGGTTCTACTGTCCTTGGGTTATTCTGCATCACATCAGGGTTTCATTCAGATTGGTTCTAAGATCATTCAACATGGCGGAAGGTTTTTTTTTGTGGCTATGGTTGGCTGAAATTGCAAACTCTTAATGGAATAATGGTTGTTTTGTTCTGTATTCTCCTTTGCTGTTTTATTTGTTTGAGGTTCTTGTTTCTTTTTCTTCTTTATCCTATCTTTTTGGGAGTTGGTCTTTTCAACCTCATTTCTTAACAAAATTTATGGTTAATGATGAAAGAGTTATTTCCTATCTTTTCAAATGGAAATAATTGGTTCAGGTGTTGTTTATATATGTTGGTTCTTTTTTTACCAATGCCTTCAAATATGTTGCAGTTTGAAACATGTTTTTGCACTTTGCAGGTGAATCAGTTGGTGCAGGTTGCACAAAAATACCAATCTGCTGTTTCTGAGAGTGGAGCTGCTGGGCTTTCAGCACAGGATTTACAGGCAAACTGCAATATGTGAGTCCACAAACATTTGTCTAGCCAGACAATATTTCCTATTCCCAAAGGCTTAGTGATGTTATGATTGTTAGAATTGCTCTATATTATTCCACAGCTAGTCCTTTTTATGCTATATTAATTAGATTTTTGTGCCAACCACACTACTTCAATGAATATCCTTTTTGCTGCAATCCTGGCTCTTTTAGACCCTTAAATTTGCAATAGATCAGTTATTCTTACTAATGCTGTAGATGGTCTTCTATGCATATGACCAGACCGCCTTAGTCTATTTTGCTCATTTTCTCAACCTTCAGGGCTACTTGTGGATTCCCATGAATATGCTCATTTTTGAATCCTATATTTTCTAGTTTTATATTTGTCCCTCTAAACGTTCATATCTTACCATACTCATTTTTTGGACATGTTTTTTGACTGCCCAACACTCTACTGCATACAACATTTTGGCTTTAACTGTTATATAAAAATTTACCATCTAGCCTAGGCCTAGGTGGTACTCTTTGATCACAAAACTCTAGATGCGCCCATCCAATTCATCTATTCCTTTCTAATTCCATGAATGACATCCTCCCGAGTCCTGACCTCTCCAATGTTTTGAATTATCAAACCAGTATGATGAAAGATGTCAGATTGAGGCATCTTTTGATCTCCAATCTTAACTATTAAATTTATGTTTCATAAATTCTATTTTAATCCTATTTATCTTAGTAGTTAGTACCTATTGATTGTAATGCAGTCTCCATGGATCCACTTTTACATTTTCCACTCTAGTTTCATCAAATTAATACTATGCCATTCAACATTTGCATGAAACCTCTTTCCTAACATGCTTCTTAATTCATTCATGACTAGTGTGAATAAATAAGGATTAAATGCTGACCCTTGATGAAGTCCTGCTTTTATTACAAACTCCTGTATCTCCCCCAGGTGTTCTTACATCAGTCATTGACCATCATTAATGTACTTAATTAGGTCCATATGCCTGTTTGACACTCCTTTTATGGGACCTATTATATTATTTCTCCAGGGACTATCAATTCCAATTGGGCCTGAAAGCATTGTCATTACATGACCATCTTCATCTCTAAAGATTCCTCCCACTCTAAAAGCCCTTGGATTTCCAATGCTGCTGCCATCAAATTAAACTTTATAAAGCCTCTCTCAGGTGGTGTCCAGCTTTTTTGAACCACAACCTTGATTCTATGCACCACTCTAACCATGATACACTCAATTATCGCCCCCCTTTTTCCTTTCTTGCTCGTTAAAGATTCTTGCATTTCTTTCCTCCCATAACTATGATTCACTCAATGATATTGAGACATTTTAATTAATAACTTCAATTGAGGGATAGCTTAATTGGCCGATCTCCTTAGCATATGGTTGCTCTAGGTAAAAAATCATTAACTTTCACTCTTCATAATTCAATTAGTTGACAGCAAGTTCAGCCAATACACTAGCAGTCAGTCTTGCTCTAGGGGTCACAAATAAGAAAGGTGCAATATCATGAAACTTCTTTTTCTTTATCTTTTTTTCTGTGGTTGTCAAATAAACTCTTTTAGTGGTTTTATCCTTACACCCTTTTTAGGTCTAACCATGGTTTTAACCTTCAATCTTAGTGGAAAGAAGATGGTCATGGTCATGATAGTCAATGCACAATTTACTTGTATTAATCATCAACAAAATTCTATATTTATGTTGCATCAGGTGACCAACAACCTATTCATGGTTCTAGCTAGTTGAGCTGGTTATACTTTTTATTGGAAATTGATAAAGTGGAAATGCAATATTCTACATTGGAGAAATGCAATATTCTTCCAGGGAGTGAAAAGTAACATTATGTGATATGCCAAACAATTGATTCACTTTTTGGATGCTTTCAGCCCTCAAAAGAAGTATTCTATATTGCTTTGTTTTCCTTAATCCCTTTGAGATCTTCTATTTATCTCCCTTCTTCCATTGTTCTTTATCCCCCTCTAATTTTCATAATTGATGTCCTATTTAACTTCATCAATTTCTTTCTTCTTTCTTCTTTCTTCTTTCTTCTTATGTTAACTTTAGTTGTTTCTTTCTCTTGACATGTAATTGATTGGGGGTCAAGGATTTGGGTGTGGTTTGGTTATGGAGCTACCTGTACAGAAGCGGCCAAAAAAGGGGGAGTGTCACCTTCCCTCAAAAAGAGTTTGCCTCAATATCTAATTAAAACTCAACTAGCTCACCAAAGATTATCTGGATTAGGTTCTGGATCTTCCCTTCCCCTTCATCTAGTCTTCCTTACCCCAACCCCCTTGTATTTCCCTCAGATATAGAATCATTAAGTTAAGTGTGATTAGATGCATTTGAATCTGCAAAATTCAAACATCGTGAGGAAGCTGAAATAATATGAACTACAGTTGGAGTACCTTCAAGATAACAAGTTGCAGGAGAGCTAGGGGAAGAAATAAACTGTGCATTTAGAGGTTGTTTAGTTTGACCACAAGGTTCTGGGATGTGTCACCCTCTTGATTTTTATCAGGGGAGGTAGCATTTAAGAATCAATTTGGAGGTCTTCAAACATAGAAGGCCTCATTGTGGTTTCAATCATCCATCCATTTTCCATACATTAAAATGTGCAGTGTGTGCGTGTGTATTAATTCAGTATCTGGTAGGTTGTTGTTCCCTTGATAGGTTTCAGTCTTGAGATAGTACCTTGCTGGATTCCATGGATTGTTACTAGTCTTGCGACCTCTTTCAGTGCCATCACTATTGTGTGTCTTCATTCTCCAACCTGTCTTCTGCAAATGGAATGTTTGCCCTAGTGTTGGTCCTTGTCTACCTTCTATGCTTTTTGTGAGTCTAAGCTGCCCATTCTTGACATGTCATGCATATCCTGTTCCTCCTCATAGTTAACCCGGTCATCATTAAGTCCCCATCATTCTTATCTCTAATGACATGGTCTAGAGGTGCCGCCATTAGAGACTTTTTCTTTTCTTTTTTTTCCCTGCTTGTGTACATCTTAGATTGTTTTTCCAAACAAAGGTCTCTTGTGGGAACTATGATAGGTGGAAACCATTGTCTGTCACCCAAGCCATCTGATCAAATTCTTTTGGGATTATCTAAATGACATGACCTATTAAGTTGTAACATGCACCTGGCCCACCTGGGATTTCACCATCAGCCTGGTTTGGTTCTGCTCCAGTGTCAATCTGGTCTAGGTTGAGTTGCTTCAGCTACTTGTTTAGGTTCTCTTATTGTCCTGTCTATTGAGATTCCAATTGGATGGTGTATATTACTGATTTGCCACCTATCTGACACCATCAGCTTTTTATCTACCCCTTCTGCTGATTTCAAATTTGTCCTTTGGATAAGAGGGCAATGACCAGGTTTTGTTTCGAGGTTCGGTATGTTGAGAACCCTCTTTTCGTTGCCTCTTTAAAGCACACCATATCAGCATAATTTGGCCTCCTTTTTTCCTCATCATAGGGATTTTTGCCACATCTAGCCCCTTTTGTCAGGTCATCATTGTCTAACATTGGTTCTCCTGAACAAAGAGAGGCTTTGCGTCACATGCCAACCAAGGTTCCAAATATCAATACACACTGACATGCCAGATGGAGTGTATTGGGTGTTTTGATCCCCCCTGCCCTTTCAAAAACCTGTTTAGAGGGGTTGGCCTAAGGCTTCTCTACCCCTTGAAACAGGTCAGAACACCAGATCTTATATATTTGGCATATCGGTAACCCCCCGATACGATACATATCGGCCAACAAGTTAATTTGTGTCTATGCATGTGGACCAAGTTGTTGATATATATATTTTATACTTTTAAAAGGTTCCTGACAGCTGGGCGTCAGTTGGCAAGACATTTGGAGTTACAATCACTTAATGACCTGGGATTTTCAAAAAGATATGTTCGATCGCTGCAGGTACATCTTCATGTATCTGATGTTATTTGATTAATTGATTTATATTTGTTCTGAATTTCACTGCAGTGTTTGTTCTACCTTTCTGCTTGGCTCTCACATTTATGTGCTGTATCTGTTAACAGATAGCTGAAGTTGTAAGTAGTATGAAAGACTTAATAGATTTCAGTCGGGAGCACAATATTGGACCTATTGGTAAATCATTTATTACTCTTTTATGACACATCTTTTAATCATCAGCAGTAAGTATCATTTCATTAGTTTATCATTGGAACCTCCAACTTAAGAAAAATGAAGCAAGGGCCCAAGTACAATAGCCAAGGTATCTGGAATCTGCTACATGCTATCACCTTGTTATAAACCCCTTCCCAGGAACCTCCCCTCCCCCATCACACACATTTCCTTGTGTCCCTGCTCTTGCTAATTTATCAGCAATAATGTTGGATTGATCTAGGCGTCCACCTGAATGAGCTGTTCAGTTTAGAGGGCAATCCTTTTTTTGTTCAAAAACTTTTTATACATGATTTCTTTGGATGTGTCCCCTATGACAGGTATTCCCTTATGACTCCTGTTCTTGCATATTTATCAGCAATAATGTTGGTTTATTGAGGTGCCCACCTGAATGAGCAGTTCAGTTAAGCTGATGCTGGTTTTTTTTCAGTACTCTTGACATGATTTCTTTGATTTTTGGTTTGAAATGTGGCTAGCATGACTAAAATAATATTTTCAACATTACAGTCATATTAATGTGACTTTTCCATGATGTTCTCATTTTAACCTTGGATGTGGTAATTTGATTAAAATATATAGGATAGCGATCCTTCATATATGATTTTATCCCCTTGGCATTTTTAATTAATGAAAACTTGGCATTTCTTTTGGACTTCCAATGCAAAGAAAACTTCCAATATTTTAGATATTTTGCCATTTCCTTCGATACATTATTTATCTTTTCCTCTGTACCATCTCAGTCTCTTGCTACGTGTGTGCATGCAGATGTGTTTGTTAAACATGTACTAATATAAATTCTTTTGAAAAACCCTTTAGATAATACTTAAATATGGTCTGCAAGTGATGGGGCTCTTTACAGGCATAGTTGTCGAGGCGATGCCTAGGCGACAAGGTGCCCTTTGAGGCTCGCCTAGCAGTTTTCTACTTCCTACCATAAAATACTATTTTATTCATTCTTTTTTGAGATTATAATTATAAAATAGAACTTAAATGCTGTATTGAACCCTCAAAGACTTAAAAACCTGAACCAATAAGTAAGGAAGAACTTAAAATTTTATCTAATCAGCACATTTTCCTCTTCCATATATTCTTCTACTACCAATACTTTTTATTTTCTTCTTTTCCTATAACAAAAATAAGGGTTCTGCCTCTATATTTTTTGAATTTTATTTTCCTTCTTCCTTTTATTCTCATGAATATGTTGATTTTCTATACTTTAATATGAAATTTATACTTTTCTTATGAAAATCATGAATAATCATTAAAGAAATATGGTTATGGTACCTAGGGAACTACCCTAGGGTCTATGTTTTTAACATAAAAAATCCATTGCCTTGCCTCGCTTGCACCTTGAAAACTTTGTTTACAGGGTTTAAAAGGTAGGTTGGGTTGAATATGGTCATGAGGGTGACCTGTGGGGATTATAGTTACGTAATTTAGAACCTTTGGGGGGAGGGGTAGGGAGGGAGGGAAAGAGTGGCTATTGTGGACATCCTTGACCTTGCAAATAGAAACCACTAGAACTCTATTTCGGCCAACCTCTCTATCAATTGGGTAGCCTGCAATGATATGTAATTCTGGGTAGTGAGGGGGTGGGGAATCATCCATTGTTTCAAAATGCTTTTATAATTCTGTCGAGGATATAGAAATTTTATTTCCCATCTTAACATGAGAAGTTCCCTCATTTGCAGAAGGCTTGAAGAATTATCCTCGACAGGCTTCTACAGCCAAGCTCCAAATGCAGAAAATGCAGGAAATGGAGCAGTTAGCAAGTGCTCAGGGTCTGCCAACTGATCATAACACCCTTAATAAACTTATGGCAATGCATTCTGGATTAAGCAACCACATGAATGGTAACCACATGGTAGGAGATGGAGTTTTGAGTGGCACTGCACAGGCTGCAGTTGCACTGAGCAATTATCAAAATATGCTGAGGCAGAATTCTATGAACTCAAACCCTAATGTGCTCCATCAGGAGGCTTCATGTTCCTTCAACAATTCTAACCAAGCACTCTCTTCTCAATTTCAAGGTCAGAGGTCTTTGGTTCCAGGATCTATGCCAAATGGACCAGTAAATGGCTTATCAAGTTCCCACCAGCAGCAGCCTCAACAACCACCACACTCACTGAATGTTAATAACCAAATCCAACAGAACCTCCGACAATCCTCTCATGGTAACCAGAACCTGCAGCCACACATGATCCAGCAGTTGCTACAGGACATGGTAAGTAACGGTGGGGGAGGAATGCAGCATCAGCAGCAACAGCAACCACAGCAGCAGTGCCATGGTGGGCAAAATGCAAGTAGAAGTATGGGAGAGAATGTTTTAAATGGGATAAGTGGCACCAAGGGTGCTGCTTTGCCAGGGAAGGCTGGGACGGCAGGTATGTTTGGAAATGGGCTAAGGTTTGGGAACATCGCTGCTGCTTCTGCAACCTGTGTTGCCGGTAGCTTTGTGGGAATGACACCAAACAGGAGCAACAGTTTCAAAGCTGCTTCTAACAGCATCTCGTCAGGGGTTGGTGGCAATAACAGCTTCAGTGAAAGAATGGCGGATATGCCACAGAATCTTCATTTGCCTGAAATGGTCCAGGATATATCTCATGATTTCACAGATAACGGGATGTTTAACAGTGACCCTGGGGACCTGGGTTATGGCTGGAAGGCATGACAACTGAGTATGTGCTATTTATTTGACTGTTACTATGACCAACGTCGGGGAAGTGACCCAGCATGTACTTTCTTTTTTTGTACAGGACTCGGGAGTTTTTTAATGACAAGAGTCTTGGCGTTTGTCCTTGTATTAACATGTTCTGGTACCCTGGCTTTCTGTCTTTAAGCTTTTACGAGTTTGGCAGTTTTGAGGTTTGCCATTTCTAATTTCACCAAGTGTAATCTAATCATCTCACCATCTTGATTCTTGACACTTACAGTTATATTTATGCTATGCTATATTATTCCTCGTTGCATCAGCACTTCATTCACATGGCATGGATTTTGAAGGCAACGAAAAATCATGTAATGTCCTCTAAAGTGGAGGCTACCCACCCGAGAATAAATTCTCGAGTGCTGTCGGTGTTTTTATGATTCAGTCCACCCTTGGGAAATCCTAGCTCCACCTAGGGGTGGACTGAAATCCTGTCCGCGGATTGATGCCAAATTCACAGGCAGGATGTGGTTTATAGGGGGGGGGGGGGTATTAGTTGACTATGAGGGAGCTGCAAAAAAAATATTTCTGAAGGGAGTGTAGTTTAAGAACCCCTATAATCTATATTATCTATAAAAGAGCGAATGCTCTTTCTTTTTTTATAATTTTTATTGGATGTTTTCTACCCTTTTTGTCTAAGTATATAATGAGCATAAATGTCTTTTACTCTCATTTTAGAAACTGACCACTTTTAATGGACCAGAAACTGTTCACTTATAATAATAGTTCAGAAACTACACACTTATAACGAGAAATTACTTATGAATTATAAATAGTTCTCTTAGAGATACTGCCACGTGCAAATACATGTACACGTTTATTGGTTTACTAGTTGGTTCAAAATTCAAATATGGTTATTCAGTCATTCTCAATTTTTTTACTATTTTTTTTATGGATCAAATATGGATCCAGCCCAGCCTGAGCCTGAATTGAATCTGTCTGAAATTTTATACGGATTGGGCTTGGATTTTCAGTCCTTGGATTAAAGTTTTTTTTTTTAATTTTTGGGTTGGGTTTGGGCTTATCCCTTAGGTAGCCCAAATAGGGGTGCAAATGGATTGGAACATGATCCGAGATTCAATCCTATTTGGTCAAAATTGGATCACCCCTGTCCGAATCTTTAGATCGGATTCAGATTGCCCCCATCAGATTTGAGAAGATTCGATTTGATACATATTATATATTTATATTATAAATATAATATATATATGTTATTTATTTATTTATTTATCAATATATTTTTTATATTATATTTTTATAAATTTGTTAATACTATTTGTTTTTTTATAAAAAACACGTATATATATATATATGATGAAAATAATTAAAAAATATTTGTATTTTTTGTTTTTACTTAATTTAAATTAGTATATTTTATTTTTTCTCTTTTAATAATTCATTAATTTTTAAAGAAAACAAGTTGGGTTGGATCATATCTGAAGATCCGACTTATCGATAGGATTCGAGTGCAAATAGAGTCCTATTAGATCTGATTAGATCTAGCATGAACAATATTGGATTGGATTTGAATAACCCTGATTTGAATTCGATCCGTTTGCATTCCTAAGCCTTTACCTGGTCTAAGCCTGTTTCAACTACATAGTATATACATTATATGTATATATGTAGATTTTTGCATACACATTTACATATATATACATACATATTTGTATGTATATTCATTTGTATACATATTTACCTATATAAAAACATATATGCATACATATTTACATATATACATACATATTTGCATAAATCCACAAATGCATACATACATATATACATATATACATACATATATAATTTTAGAACAGATTTATTAATCAACACGAGTCCGGCCCGGGCCTGAGCCCAACCTGAGTACATCAAACTACAGTTCAGGTTGTGCTCAAGTTGGGAAGATTGGGCTGACCCTAAACACGACCCAACAGCCCCAACCCGCTCGACTTACACCCCTAGATCCCTAACAGATATCATTTTAACTCATTTTATTAATAATATATAATATTTTGGTAATTTTTAGTCTAATTTTTTTATACTATTTAATATACAATTATAATGGAAGATTTCTAGATGATATCTTATATCCCCCCCCCAAGGGAGACATGATTAGGGACTCTAACCACTTGTGATGTACTCATTGTTTTCATTCGTATAGGTGATTTGAAAGTCTGTGTTGAGGAGTTCAATAGAAAAAAAAAAGATATCCGTTAGAGTAGGGGTGGCCACGAGCTATTCAAGCTTGGTTCGTAAAAAGTTCAACTCGGTTCGGTTTTTACTGAGCTTGAGCCCAATTTACAAGCTCGATTAATAAATGAGCCGAACTTAAATATATATATATATAATAAAATTATAGAAAATATTATGTATAATAAAAATATTGAAATTCTTAATTTTTTTAAATATCAAATAAAAAATATCTTCATATATAATTTTTTAATTTTATAAAACTTTTTTTTCAAATCGATCTTGAACTTACAAGTTTTTGACTCGAACCGAGGTTGAGCTCAAGGTTCTAGCTTGAACCAAGCTCGAGCCTTGTACTACCTTGGCGAGCCGAGTTCAAGTCTTGTACTATTCGGCTCGGCTCGGCTCAAATCCACCCTTACGTTAGAGAGGTGGTGGTGGATAACCAATAAATCTGGCTTTCTCAAACTAGCAATTTTAATATATCCTTTATTGCTTTCCGACTTTGGCTATACCAGTACGGGACTACATGCTTTTATTTATTTTTTAATTTTTGTGGGTTGTTCCCTATCTATTGATCAAGAATGATGGAAATGCACATTCTGATTATAATGGTAGGAGGCAAAATGTGGGCAACCCTAGATGCTCAAAAATTGTATTGATTCTAATCATTGTTATAAAAGGCTTAAAGCCTTTAGGCACGAGTCTTCCACGTATAAATTTTGCCTCAAGCTGTGAGGCTTAACTTAAAACATAAACCTCAAGAATCAATGATTATTTAACATTTAATGCAAAAAATATATATATTTTATGCATTTTTATAGTTCAAAAATATATTGAAGAAACACTTTAGTCATTATGGGGCAAATAAATAAAAAGAGTAAGAACGAAAAATCAGTAGGGGAAATCAAGTTTTATTAGTTATTCTTAGTGTTTTAGGAGAGTTAAAAACAAACAATCAAGTTCTTAGTTTCTCTTTGATATATCAAGTGAGATTTTTTTTATTATTATTCTAAATTTTAACATCCAAAGTTTGTTATTTTTCTCATTTCTTTTGTTAATTGAATGATCATAAATCCAATACCCAATTATATGGATAATTCTTCATATGTTTCCTTTCTTCTAAATTGGTTATTTGAATTATTTTAGAACTTTATATTTTGAAACACGAAATGTAAAATATTTATAATTGTTAGTCAGTAGTTATTATTTTATTTAATGTTTAAACTGTAAAACTTATTGCTTATAAACTTTATCTTTTGGATATTTATACATTATACTATTTTAACCTAGTACATTGTATGTTATTTTTATCTATCTATAAACATTAATTGATTCTATTCTTAAGCTTTGAGGCTTATGCCTTGCAACATCTTGAGGCTTTGGCCTCACCTTTATGGGCCATTAAGCCTCAACTATGCTTATAGCCATTTAAAACCTTAATTCCAAATACAATTTTCCTCATTTCCTGTAGAATGATTTCTTGTGTGGCATCTCTCTCTTAATGGATAAAGGGAAACATGATGATAACCAAAAGGTGCATATATGACTGAATAAATAAATTAGGCAAGCATTAAAGGTTGATCATGTTCATGTAATAGTTACTAAGATTTCAAAATATGATTGGAGATATTGAATTTACTTCTATATTAGCATAAAAGTAATAACTGGCCCCACAAGCCCATGTTAAGCAATCTATATTCTATATGTAATTTAAAATATAATTGATTTTATATTAATAGCTACTTTTTATCAACATAAAAGTAACAACTGTTCAGCAATATGCATTTGTTATGTAACTTGATTTATTAAAATAAATTATAAAAAAAAAAAGAAATGGGAATTAGTGGGTTGAGCTAGGGGTGTGGACTTAGATTTCGTCTTGGTCATGGGCTTGGGCCAGATTGTGGAGATGTAGGGGGTTTGGATTTGGGTTTGAGGGGTAGGACTCAAGTTGGTTTAATAATAGTATGTGTATGGTAGTGTTTGTTGGTTATGATGGGTTAGGCTTGGTCTAGATTCTAGATAGGCAAGTTGCATATAATTAATCTCATTTTATGTTTATACTAATGGGGACCTGTGCGATGCACGGGATTTATTAAGCAAAAGATAAATAATAGAAAGGGTTATTTATTAAAATACCCTTATAGTTTTATGGATTTACTAAAAATCTACCCTATAGTTAGTATTTTACTAAAACACCACTTATAATTTGCAATGGATTTAATCAATATTCCATTAGATGATAGTGGAAAATGACAACGTTGACCCTAATGTCCATTTAAATAAATTTAATAAAAAATAGAAATAAAAATACCATTTTGCCCTTGATAAGACACGAGCAACCACTCTATTGGTTATATTTGGCCAATTTTGTTTTTTGTATAAAAAAGTGTTAAGGGTATGTTTTAGAATAAAAAATCATAGGCCTAATGGCAAACCAAACACTCCTTAATAAAAGGTTGATTAAGTAAATAAATTGTAAAATATGTGAGATATTTTAGTAAAATGAAAACTATAAGGTAGGTTTAAGTAAACATATAAAACTATAAGATGTGTTCTAGTAAATGACCCTAATAGAAACATATAAGAGTATACAATTGTTTTATATTCTCAACTTTTTAAATAATTTAATAATTATTCATGTTTTATATACTACTTTTAATAATTTTTGTATAATACAAAAATAACAATAATTAATTTCAATTAGGTTTATTCATCAGACTTACAAAACTGATCAACCCAATCAACTCAACTCGAGTTGGTTGGTTTTCTAGTATTTTATGTTAGCTTTGGTTAAAACTATTCGACCAAGTTGGATCAGTTTCACTTTGGCTATTTGTAAACTGACCAAAATTGAACGACCTAACCTTGGATATATATTAATATTTTTATATTTTAAATATGATTTTTAATATAAAAAAGTGACAAGTTTCCCATTTTTCTTAGTCTAAAATATTTCATTTCATAAATCTAATTTTAAAATTTATTTTTTAATAATTGTTGTGAGTAAGGTGGTTAAGCTATATACGGGAGTCTCCTTGAAGGACAAAGAAAAGCCGAGTGTAGGAGGTAGGCTAAAAGATAGGGCAAATGAGGTGATCGAATGATTATCTTGTTATGAATTGAACCCCTATTTATAGGGAGGGATCCTAAGGTCCTGAAAGGAAGGAAACAAAAGTGTTTGGTTCCCATTAGGAAAGGGAATCTTGGATTTGGTGTTAGTTGTTGGGGAACACTGCTAGGGTTTCACTACGTGTCTTATGAGATATTTTAAGGACGAATTTTCCTTTCGTCTAAGGATTCTCATAATGCACGTGTACCACTTCCTTTCGTGACCATTTTAAAAAGATGTGGCATGGGTGATGTCACTATTTAGCTTGTGCATCCTCATTAGGCTCACGGGGTGTCCCGTCACACGCGTTATTTAACGATGCACGTGTTTTTGATTTGTTGTGAATCTACACTCATCGCAATTCTGTGATGGCTTTAAACTCATCGCAAGTCCGTGCGGGTCCAAAGTTCATCGCAACCTGTTTCGACTATGAATTCATCATAGATGTGTGATGAGTTATGAACTCATCGCAATCTGTAATGAGTTATGGACTCATTACAGGCATTCACATAATATTAGTTTGACACCTCCTTTGTAATGATGGTCTAAATGACCACCATGTACCTACAATTGCACTGTAATTTTTAAAATTAAATTAAATTTTTAAGTTTAAATCTTTTGAACCGACTGACCTTTTGTGAAAACTGACCCAAACCAATACAACTTGAGTGGGTTGGTTTCCACAAAAGGTCAATCGGCTTCAGCTGACCAACTCCCAACCTGACCAGGTCAATTTGGTTGGCCAAATAGCCTATGACCAGTCCGAACCAACTCATGAGCACTCATAATTTTAGCTAAATTAATAGTAGGGTTGTTCATAAGAATGCCCAACCCGACCAAACCGACCAACCCGGACTGACCCAACCCGAGTCAGCCGGGTTTTCATCAGTACCGGTCGGTTTCGGGTTGGGAAAATATATAAACCGATATATCGGGTCGGTTTCAGTTTTCTTGTGTGAAAACTGAAACCAACCCAACCCGAACCGAACTAGTCTTCTACTAGTTTGGTAGTTCCTAGTTTGAGTAGTTTCCTACTTAATTATAACTAGTCTTCTACTATAACTAGAAGGCCCATTAGGCAATTACAATTAGAATAGGCAATCTATCATAGTTTCTAACTTTCTATAATCTTTTACACCAAATAGGCAACCCATTAGGCAATTACAATTAGAATTCAATTAGGTGTCCTTTTGTNGGTCGGTTTGGCCTATCAGTGGGTCGGTTTCGGTTTCCACCTCAGGTAACCCGACCAGGTCGGGTCGGTTGGGAAAACCCCAATAAACCGACCCAACCCGACCCGTGGACACCCCTAATTAATAGTATTATCTCTGATAATAACAATAGTTTAATCTCCAATAATTATTTAAAATTTATAGCGAAAACATACAATTAGTGAAAATATATTAATAATGAAAATTTATAATAATTACAAAAATAAAGTACTAAAAATATATTAACTTAGTCAATAAATAGTATAATCTCAAATAATAGTTTAATCTCTAATAATTATCAATTAATCAATAAGTTATAACAAAAATACAATAACTACAACAAATTAAATTTAAAAAATTCAATAATAGTAGTTTAATCTCCAATAATTATTGAAAGTTTTCTATTGAATAATAAAACAAAATAAATTTATACATAATCATTAAAAATACATTTATCACAAAAAACAATAAATAACTACTAAAATACAATAAATATTAATTTTAGTATATATAATTATATAATAAATAGAGATTAAGAGTTTAAAATTGTTATTAATAAATATTAATGTTTTTGCAAGTTATTTTCACAAATTATTACTTGATATAATTGAAATTAGTTATTTACAGTATTATGTAAAAATATTAAATAATTATTAATTTCAATATTATGTTCTAATTACTTTTCTACTTTTCAGATTTTTTTTTAAATTTATTACATAATTTCTTTATTTAACTATTTAAAATCTAGTTATGTTAAATACTTTTTTATTTAAAATATTTTGTTATTTAAATACTTAAATAATATGTAAAATTTTTAAATAATAATTATTTATTGAATTTATTTATCCATAAAATCATAATTTATACTATTATGACATAAATTCATATTAATTTTGTAACATATTAAATTATTATTAATTTCAATATTATGTTATAATTATTTTTCTACTTTGAAAACTTTTTTTTAATTTATTACGTAATTCTGTTATTTTAACCATTTAAAATCTAGTTATGATAAATATTTAAATAATCTGTAAAATATTTATTTTTTGTTATTTGATTTTTATTTAATTAAAGCTATTACATATTATTAAATATTTGAAAAACATTTAAATTGATAATTTGGTAAAACATAATTTAAATTGTTAGTACATAATTTCGTGATATATTTTTTTAAAAATATAAAATTACTTTTTGTGTTTTAATAAATATTTTAAAGTTATTATATAATTTTGCTAGAATATTTAAATAATTATTAAATTTTTAAATCCAAACTTTATTTAGATAGATATAGATAAAAAGTAGGGGAGAGGATAAATAGGAATTAGAGATAATTTTGGAGATAAATAGGAAATAGAGATAATTTTAGAGATAAATAGGAATTAGAGATAATTTTGGAAAAAGTGAGGGAGGTTGTTTAGGAGAAGAGATTATTTAGGTTCTGGAAAAGTGCATCTCATTGGTTGTTTAATCTAATCAAGATAAGCAATGATTACTGTTTTATATTTTTAAAACAAAAGAAAAATAAGAAAAAATACAAAAATAGAGAAAATAGATAAATAGTTTCTCTCAAAGGAGAGATATGTTAACATAGACGAACCAATTATACATATAGATTATCCAAGAAATGGGTTGTTCAGGGGATGGAGTTGTGTATAATTTCGTTTGGTTAGTTTATGGTGGCTAGGCTTCATCTAGAGTAGGGGTGAGCATTATCAGGCTAAAACGAATAAAACATTTTAAATATTGATTTTTAAAATACATAATACATTATAATGAAATTTCAACTGAAATAATAAAAAACTGAATCTAAATTTTCAATTCCAATATGATTTATATTTAAAATTTTAGTATTTTCGAATCGGTTTTTATCTGAATAAATCAAATGCTCACCCCTAATCTAGAGGGTGGATTTAGTCGAGTCCAGTATTTAGTATTTTGTTTTCATATGTTCTCATATACGGGTAGTGCAGACAATTGGTATGGGCGGATTAAAGTTTTTGATTGTTAACGTTTGTTGATTTTGATAAGCCAAACTTGGTCTTAGGGGTAAACAATTAGGCAATATGTACTTCTGTCATATTTTTATATATTGTGACTTTGTGAGATGTTATAGTTAAATTGGGTTTATTAGTGTCAATCTATTACTTCTATTTTCCGACAATCACATTATTTATTTACTTTAATAACATTCTATGGATTTTTTTTTTTTTAATTTTTATATAACCTTTTTGTGTACATGTGAGTGGTCAGCAATGGCACCCCTCACTAGTTTGTATTTCTACTCCTTCGAAACTGAGTATAAGACAAAACTGATTTTTTTTCACCTTGCGTGGAAGGTACAAAATTGAGAGAAGAGAGAGAGAGAGGTTTTTTTTTTTGTCCCACATCGGATAGGAGGAGAAAGGCGATAACCAGAGCTGAACTATAAAAGAGCTTAAAAGTAATAATTTTAAAGATAGCTTAATTTTTTAAAAATAAAATCAATAAAAGATTAAACATTGGGCCACATGAATAAAGGAGGAATATGTAGGACCAAACCTCTTTTGTCCAAGTGGCTAGAGTAGTTCAGAAATCACAAGTCGAGAACACAGAACAGACACCCACTTTGTAGATGGTCATCAGAGTGCCATCCCATATCGGTTAGGAGAGGAGTATACCAATACCGTGTGCTCGTCGTTCAAAGCGGCAAAGGCATATTTTTTGAGGCTTTTCTCATTTTTTGAGAAGGCCCCGATAATCAGACTGACAAAGCATTTATTCCTTTGATATTCTCTGGTTCTTTGTTATCTCCAAATGTTGAAAACCTCAGGTTTCAGAGATGTTCAATAAGCCTACCTTGCTACTTGAGTCTAGAGTTTTCGGATCGGATGCAGCCTGATCCTATTACTGAAGGACTCGGATTAGATTCCGCTGCAAATTTTTTAAAATTTTGAAAATTAATTTATTTTTTAATTTTTATATATAATAAATTAATATAAAAATAATACACTAAATTTATTATATACATGAATTCACATATAATATGATATACAAAACATATTTTTATAATTATATAAAACTTGTATATATTAAAATTAATAAATGTTATATTATAATTGAATCAGATTCAACTATTAATTGGATATAGATCATAACATCCGAATCCAATCTGATTATAATCAAATTGGATGTGGGCTCGGGTCTCTAGTTGGTCCTCTCGCAAACTTATCAAGTCCATAATCATTTAAGTGTTTTGATTCCCGTCTTGGCTTTGACCGACGGAGTTAACAAAGCGACATGTAGTCTGGCAACAGAATGAGTCTTGGTATCGGTAAACTGGTGATTGGGTGAGCTTTTTAACCTTGTAGAAGCTTGGACCGCTTGAGGTTGCTCTCAATTTTAGGAATCAACCATCATCATGAAGGGAGATTAAAAGCTGGTCATCGATTGTCTAAGGAAGCAAGTGTTGTTGCCGTGGAGATTAAAGACTGTGATTGATGAATGTTTTATGCATTGATGAGCTCTTGGGTCGTGGTACCTGCTATCTGCATGTACTTCAGGAGGTTAATCAAGCTGTTGATTGATTAATGCATAGCGCCATTTCTAGGTCTGGGCCTTTTACATGGGAGTTGCCTTAGAGATCTAAGGTCATATTTGGGAATGCTTATTCGGGCAATTAAGCACTTATTGGTATTTGAGAAATAAGCTTGAAATAAGTGCTTATTTTAAAAATAAGGGCTTATTTTTTAAGCCCAAATTTTTAGTTTTTTTTTATAAGTGTTCATATAATAAGCACTTATTCAATTTTTTCGTCTAAAATGATCCCTAGTTGAATTTTATAAAAGTATTTTTACAAAAGCATTTATATGGAAGTACTATTATGAAAGTACTTTATAAAAGTATTTTTATGAAAGTACTTTTATAAAAAGTACTTTTACGAAAGCACTTTTATAAAAGTATCCTTACAAAAGCACTTTTACGAAAGTACCCTTACAAAAACACTTTTATGAAAGTACTTTTATAAAAGTGCTTTCACAAAAGTGCTTCCATAAAAGTACTTTTATAAAAGTGCTTCCATAAAAATACTTTTATAAAAGTGTTATAAAAGTAATTCAATAAAAGTGCAAAGGATATATTTTGAAAATTTGAAAGAGAATGAAGAACAAAATAGTCGCAAATGCTTATTTAAGTGCTTATTCGATAAAAAGACTACCAAACACCCAATTCATTGAAAAAATTGGGTGCCAAATGCAAATAAGTATTTATTCAAATAAGCACTTGTTTTTAAGCACTTATTTTTAACTTAAACACTCCCAAATATGACCTAAATATAATTTGCTTCTTTAATTCTTGGGAACATATTACTCACTGCCTTGCGTAGCACTTAAAAAAGAAAAAAAAAAAAAACGATTCAGTGAGCTTTTCCATTTTATGTTATGCTTTGGATCTGGCATAGTTGTCCCTGAAAAATATTAGTAGAAATCCACCAAACAACAAAGACTTACCCAAAGCCTGACTATTCCTATAGAAACCTATTCATAAGCTCTGTTTTCCACTTAAAAACTTTTGACTTTGGGTAGTATTATTAAAACTTAAGAGATCCATAAATTGCATCAAAAAGAGAAACTCAAGGAAAGATCAAAGAAAAAAATTGTAAAGAATAATATCAGCATCAGTACCACGGAGAAAAACTCTAGTGCACTATTTGAGCCATGTATTCATCCAATTAGCTGAAAGTAGGAGAAGATTCGTATTGGAAGGGTAGAGAAAGCCAATACCATTTTGAGAGAAATTACTCCTCATTTCTAACCCCTCAAAATTAGATGAAGAAAGCAAAAAAAACATGGTACCTTTGTTTCTATTAGCCTTTTTAATTACTTTCCTCATTTTTAATATGTTCATTTCATGTTATTTTTTAAAAGATAATTTGTATGTGGTTTCAAACATTTTTTTTTAATCTTGAATTGGCATTGTGAATTTTTTGTTATTAAGATATAGAGTAGTTTGGAGGTGAAGGCATTCTCAGAGAGAGGTTTTAAATTTCGGGTGCTTCCAAGTTACCTTAAATATGCATATCGGAAAGCAATTTTTTAAACTATCATTGACCTAGATGGTCGGACAATTCGGCCTGGAAACTGTTCAAGCAACCGATTCCGTTTCACCCCTAACTCATTTTTGGGTTAAAAATCATTGACTTTGTCAGAAAACCGTTGACCCGGGCGATCGAACCGTCGATTCGTGTGACACAGACAAGTTCATAGTATAAAGATGCAAGAGAGAAACACACGAATTCAGCTCAGATCTGAGTTCGTGTCTGAGATCTATGGAAGAAGAAGAAGAAGAAGAAGAGAATCTTGGATTCGAGATCTGAGAACTCAGATCTGTGTCTGTTGCTACCGCTTCACCGTCGCCATCGCCATTATTATCACCGGTGACGTCGAACCATCCTCCCCCTCTTCATTCTTCTTCCCTCCTTCCTTTCCTTTCTTTTCTTTTCTTTTTTTTTCCTTTTTCCCCCTCTTCTTTCTTTCTTTTCTTCTTCTTTTTTTTCTTTCTCAACTGACATCTCTTCTCCACTCCAGTTCTCCTTAGTCCTTTCTCAAATCTCATATAAAATATTTGCCCTAACCCTAATATACAAACCATCCGAACCATTCAACCTAGACGGTCGAATCGCTGACCCGGAAACCGGTACCTAGAATGGTTCCGTTTCCGAGTCGGTTTTTAAAACCTTGTCGAAAAGAGAGTGATCACTAGGTTGGGCAGCTGGACTTAGGACCATGTTTAAGGTGATGTTTGGAACCGATGTCGTTTCTCCGGTGCATTACATTGGTATGTCGTTTTCTCCAAAAACGTTTTTTTTTTTACCATTGCTGCCACATAGGCATTTTTCAATGCCACATGAGCATGCTGTTGTTAGCAACAATATAAAACGGGAAAACATCTAAAAGGACGTTGTCTCAGACCATCACACCTTTCTCGATTTTCAAGACATGTTCTGAGAAATGTGTTTTTTTTGTTTTTTGAGAAAATTCCCAACTAAATAGTGAATGTTTCTTCAAAAAACAAATTTCAGACATAACGCTGATGTGACATCGTTTTTTTGGAAAAACAGTTCCAAACAAAGCCGGAGTCTTAAACCTAGGCTTAGGCACGTTTCAGCCTTCACCCTGGGCTTGAAACATATGCATTTGGGCTGGCCGTAGACCCAAAACTTAGGCCCAAGCTTGAATATGTTGGTTGGGTTAGTTTGGTAACTCCTAGCAGAAAAACATCCCATCTTTGTATTTGAAGGCTTGCCATTAACTTGCCACTTATTCCATATTCAGAAGATCAGACCCAGTCTCAAATCTACAAGTTCACATCTCCACCCCACAAAGGGCTGCCCCACAACGTCCCACAGCACATTTCCGCCATGTATTGAAAATATCTCCCGATGATAATATCAGAACTGATGATTTCATGATCTGGAGATGTTCAGTGGAACATGGTGGGGCGGAGATGTGTACTCCAAATATAAATTGTATAGCACAAGCCTGAAATCTGGAGTAAGGTTCGATCTATACATAAGTCTGAAAAATAGTTATATAGCAATTACATATCATGTCCAAAAGTTAGTTGTCAAAAAACATTTTGAAGTTGGAAATTTATCTACATTTTATCTGGGTTCTCTCTCGTGGTCCTATAACCATTAGACTATATGACAATTGGCAAGTTAGAAGACTTTAGACCACAAGTTAGCAGATACGTGAGTATTGACTTGTTGGTTTTTGTCCCACATCGGCCAAGTGAGAAAAAAGCAAGGAAGACAAAGGCATGTAAATAGGGATAAAGAAGAGAGCAAAAACATACTTACCTGGACGGGGTCAATGGGCGATCAACAAGGCTCATGGCCTAGGTTGGCGACCTCCATTGCACAAGGGAGGGGTGCCCGCCTAACATCTCCCCAAGTGGGAGAGTGTACGTCATAATTTGTGGTAGAGGGGGTACGCGTTCGCGCGGCCCCTGCCCAAAATCTTTATCTTCAAATTTTACTGAACAATTAGAGTGCGACGTTCTTTTCATCTTTGAATTTTATCTAATTTTTCTATTTACAGATGTGAATGGTATGGTCTGCACGATAAGAAGTACCCAGAAGCCATGGATGAGAGAAGTTCTTGCATATTCGTTGTTCAAATTCGTCATGTCCAACGAGATTTCAAGACCGGACCGGACCGGATGGTAAATTCGCCATTTTTTAAAAACCGTTGATTTTGGTCAGCAAACCACTGAACTGGCCAATTAACCGTTTAAATCATTAGAACGATTTTAAACATTTTCCAATTTTTTAATTTTGTCAGAATGGACCGGCTGTTCGAATTGAACGGTCAGACCGTTCGAAGCGATAACCAGACCCTTGACCGGCTTGATCACCAGTTCGTTTTTAAAAACTATGGTCTGAAATCCGGGAGAGATCTTGTTTGAAGGTTTAGAGCTTCTGAATCTTGTTTGGAGCATTTTGGGGAATGTGCAAGCTATGCCGATGCGCTTGAGTGTGTTTGTTGACTTCGAACGATCAACTTTGATTTCGAGGCTCCGGTGGTCGTTTTCACCATCGTGACTCTATATTGCTAATGTAATTTAGCTCACGGTTGATTACAAGAGGGTAAAAAAGAGAGATCTCCTAAATATTCTCCTCGAAAGATCCCTAAATTTTAATGTTATTTTTTTTTATATTGGGAAATTGTCTAAAAATTTACCGTGACTTTTCATCATTTCTCTTAAATTTATCATAACTTTTTCAAATGTCTAAAATTCACCATGTTAGTAAGTTTTTATTTTCCAAAATTCACCTTCCATTAAAGCACCGTTAATATTCATTAACAGAACTTGTCCATGTCAGCATAAATACAACTCACATGACTAAATTGCCCTTGATTGGCAAACTATAGAAAAAAAAGGTTCATTTAGGCACACTCTCTCTCTCTCTCCAAATCTACAAGGTAGACGTCGCATCACCATCTCTCGCTCAGATCTATAATAGATGGGCGTCGCACCGCCCTCTTTTTGCTCAGGTCTCCGAGATGCCACACCACCCTCCCTTGCTCAGATCTATAGTAGGTGAGCGTCGCACCGCCCTCTCTTCACTTAGATCTACAGTAGGTGGGCGTTGCACTGCCCTCTCTTCATTCAAATCTATAGTAGGTGGGCACCACTACGTGGGCACCACACCACCACCACCGTCTCTCAAATCTACTATTTGAATGCCACCTCCGCACCACCACTCATATTTTTGGTTTTGAAGATGTAGAGGAACGAATACAATGATAAAGAAATTTCAGAGATTTCTAGTGTTTTGAAATATTTGTAATGTATTGTAATTTTTTGCAACTTGAATCTAGAATTTAAATCTCCATCAAGGGCTTCATAAATGTGTACAAAAATATTTTCATAAATTTTTATCTGTTTGTCTTAAATATTTTTTGAAAATTTATTACAATATTCCTTGGGTGCCATGTTAATTTTGTTTGATTCTGCCGAAATTTTTTATCATTTTATTAGTTTGTCTGCAATTTTTTTTCTAAAATTTATATATATATTGAAAAAAACGAGCATTTCTTTTCTTTTTTTGAAATTTCTGCTTTTTAGTTGATATATATATTAAATTTTATCACTTTATGTATTTTTTTTAAAAAAATCACTTTCTTGTTTTCTACAATTTATTACTTTTTTATATAGTTTTTATCATTTTATGTATATTTGCAATTTCTGTTTTTATCTGATCTTTATATTTTTTGAGTTTTTATGTCTTTCAATTTTCAATTTTCTTTTTTTTTGCATATTTAGTGTTTTGTTATAATTTACAATGTTTTTTATAATTTCTATTTTTTTATTTTTCTATTTTCTACAATCTATAAATTTTCTTGTATTTTTTGTTATTTATTTGCAGTTTCTATGTTTTTCCATAATTTTTGGTGTTTGTTCTACAATTTTTATTTTCTGATTTTGTTTTTCAATTTCTATAATTTAAAAATATATTTTTTCCTCTATTTTCATGTCTTTTTAGTTAAAATATTAAAATATATATGTATATTTTTTATTTTTTATAAAGGGTAAAATGGTAATATATTAACAACCGTTAGTCTGTTTAACGTCAAGTTAGTGATATGATGAGTTTTAGACATTTTGAAAAATTATGATGAATTTAAGAGAAATGCTGAAAAGTCATGGTGAGTTTTAGAATTTAGACAATTTCCCTTTCATATTTTGTACAGAAGAAACCATAGAAAGTATAAACATCAGCTCATCAGTTTCCATTACATAGAAGTGAGTACCAAAATGAAGGACCCGGTTGGACTTGGATTGGGATGCAAAGCAGGTTCAAACGGATCTGCACAGTTTTTTGGGTACGACAACTGGTCCAGTTTTTAAAACAACATTGTTTGAAACTCTCGACTTGCCACCAGATATTCTTGGTAAAAACCGGCATACGTTCGATATAAGAGGGAAGCAAAAAAATGAGAGCCTCAGCAACTAATGCTGCATAACCACAACTTGAATTCTTGAAAAAAAGATTGTATAACACTACATCTAACTACTCTCTCTCTCTCTCTCTCTCTCTCTCCACTAAACAGAAGCTGAATAATAAATTTCCGTGGCTCAAGTTCCTCCAAGGCAACAGCAAAATAACATGACATTTTATATATTTATCTGCATTAATCAACCATAGTAACAAGACATTTATAGATATCTGGATTAATCAATCACTTCTTCATCTGAATCATCATCAGCAAAGACTGCTACATTCCCAAGCAACGTGTTCAAAATCATTTGCTCCCAACCCCTCATACCTCTCTGCATCAATCTTGCTCTGACTGTTCTCAGGTGAGCAGGAGTACTGGGTTCACATTCAGAGGATCTTGCTGGAGACATGCAATATTTTGCCTCAGGGTAATACTTCAAGATGCATTTTCCAGAGAGGTCAAGGATATCAACATCAAATGCAGGAGACAGTGGGCGGCCAACAACTTGAACATGGGCGACACTGTAGTCCATCAACAGTCCAAACAAAAAAGGTTAACAAGAATGGCCCATTATCTTCCCATAGCCAAGTACTTTAATCAATTCAGAAAATTGGGGTCCGAACCTCTTAACTGTCCTTGACATATTCATATGGTCATTTGATATATAAACAGTCATGCCATGTACAATTTGACCGCAATAAAAATGTCACTATTTTTTTTTGTTTTGGTATTGAAGTTAAAACTGTCATTTGACATGCCCAAAACCCTGATCTTCCAATTGATCATATATTCCAACCAAACCACATACTTCCACTATGAAAGTAAGATATACATCAAATTTTAAGGTAACAATTAAGTTTGATGAAATATCATGCCCTTTCTAACAACAAAAAGGATCTAGAGCCTTGTATTTCTAATTAGGAATCTAAGCTTTCCATTCAAAGTGGAAAAATCTAAGTTACTGCAAGAAAACTGATAGTCCTTTTTTTGCATGACATTAAAAGAATACTAATCTAACCTAGCATTAGAATTTTGAAACATAGCCTTTGCTAGCATGAAATGATTATGTGTATTTTGACCCCCCCCCCCCCAAAAGTAATTTAAATCCAACCATAACCTCTCTTAATATGGCATAGGTCATTATCGATAACAAATGAAAGACAAGGATAGAGTCCAAGGGCTTACCATATGTAGAATAATCCATCCATTTCTTGTCTTTGAACCCTGCCCATTAGCTCAATCTGCAGAATTCCTCCAATACAGAGGACAGGCTCTGGTAGCTTGAACTTTTGCAAGCGGTTTTCCTGTTTAACGGACAAGTTCCCTATGCAATTAAACTTGATATAGATGAAGTGATGAACCTAGACTAAGAAGTTGAATCTCACGATTTGTTCAATAAGAATGTCCTCATTGGAACAATATTCTAAAATATAAAACCAAATGAAGCACCAATTATTGCCATGTAGTGGGTGCAAATTACTTGGATTTATTGGACCATCCAATTCAGCTTCAACAAACCTCAAAGAAAGAAGTACAAAAAAGAAGGAAAATGAAGTGTATTAATTCAGGTCTCTTTGGCAATACTTCCACATAAAAGGGTGCAAATAGGATACCTGATTTGAAGAATTTCCACTGGTCTGGGCCACTTCAAAATTTAAGAAATGCTCAACCAGACCACACCCAGTTGCACCCCTACTTTCACATGCAGAAACCTTTTCCCCTTCTTTAAAGGAAACCTTAGTAGTTCTTTTGCTTTCAATTCAAGATTGCTGACTAAGAAATTAAGTTACAACTTTACCTGAGCCATTGGAAATTCTGGTGAAACATATGTCCATACAAATTGGTCACCAGAAGGTTTCTGATCTTCCCGAAGTCTATCCATGTGAACATTCTCTGCTTCTGGTGGGTTGAGATGACCCATTCGAAATCGCACAGCTGTAGCTGAATATATAGGAAAGCCAAACTGAAAAAACGCTGAACAAAGAAAAACAATTCAGTTTTACCACCAGTAACTTAAATAGAAGCTAGAACAAGATGACAAATGTACAAAGGATATTAAAAAAACCTTGGAATGGCTGTACACTGACTTCCGTAATAACACATAGCTTGGAAATCAATTTATAAGTTAACGTCTCAGACACCGCTGGATTACTTTCTCCTTTACTTGACCAATATGATGCCCTCTGGTCCACCCTGTCATTTGGTTCCAAAGTGTTCTGAATGCTTTCTTCTGGATAATTATCAGTACTGGATGCACTAATAGCTTCTGAAATGCAATCCCTTCTAATGAAAGACATGAGACCTCGAGCTAGAAGGCCATAAACTCTATGGTCTCTCTCCAGATTTTCCCACTCCTTAGAATTGTTAGATCCAATTTCTATATGATCCATGATGCCATTTCCTTCAACAACACGTATAATTCGTGATACTGCTGGAAATAGTCTTGCACACAGCTTCTTACAGAAACCATATTCAATCACTGGAACAAATTTCAGAGATAATATCAAAATCATTTAGTCTGTTAGACTTAAATTCATGGGTTTGCTACTTGGATTGTTCAGAAAATAACTCTAAATTACCCAGGAATATTAGATATGCCAATACAATTTGGAGCTCAAAAGAACCCCACAAGTTTGTCTCTTCACCCTTCATTTATATAAGAAATTTCAGCCCAGAACTCCTAGTCATTAAGCCCTGTCATGTGGAAATTTTTAAATTAAAAAAAAATTGCAACCTTGAATTGACAGCATTGCTTGGAAGCACACCAATTATGGAGTATAAGGATGATGTAGACAATGGGCTTAGTCACATAGATGTGATCAAGAGGATCCCCCATTGGGTGGACAGTTTGGAACTTTGCATAGGACAGAATATCCATCCACTTGCCAGAAATAGGCTAAGTCATGTAGGGAAACTTCCTATTTGATCTGATTAGGAAGCCTATGCATATATAAGGCCTCCACAAAATGTTGATCCTAGCTCCAGGGTATTGGGATGAGTAAAATAAATTACACAAAGTTCACAATCCAATGTATGAATGTACATTTATATGTGTCTATCTAGCTGAGTATACCCACCTGCTTATGCCACATGGACGAACCTATGGTCAGTCAGAATTATCCATTGAATAAGGGATGAGAGCGCATAGATTCAGTCCCTCAACCCATATTGGCCCAATACCCCACCTTCTATTGAAGCCTTCCCCCAAGTTAAAAGAACCACACATAGTTTCAACATTTTAATCTATACTACTTTTTTTTTAATTAATCTATACTACTTTAAAAAGCACGAATAGCCTCAAGAATATTTCTGGAATTTTTGTGGACAAAATTTACCCCTCTATATTTAAATTTATTGATAAAAATGAGGGCAAATAGGGAAATCGATTATTGGTATTAAATGAGTTGAAAAGAGGTAATTTTAAGATATTCAAACATTCAATTCCCTCTCATTAAATCCAACATTTAAGTTATTAACTTGCATTCATGTTCACTGAATCATATATTTAAGTCATTTTTGTTTCTTCTCATCATTAAGTTCAATTAATTAAATCGAAACTTAATAAACTATTAATTCCAATAACATAAAAGCTTATACTTTTAAAATCTACCTAGAAAAAATAGTGTTTTCATCTAGGTAGTGGTAAGAAATTAAACATTTTGGGTCAAATGAGTTAATCCATGTTGTCACGATTAAATAATAAAATTCAAAAATAGAAAAATAAAAAAAATAGAAAATAAAAAAATTGGGAACATTTTTAACATACATATTAAACAATAATAAGTATGATAAATAAGAAATGTTTTTATTAATGATGGAAATGGAATGCAAAATTTAAAACCAATTAGAAATAAAAACATTTTTCCTATTCTCTCTCATTAAATCCTATATTTAAGATATATTATTCTCATCATTAAATTCTTGTAATTAAATCCACAATATTAACTTTAATAGTATAAAAATAAATATTTTGAAAAATAATTTGAAAACAAAAACATTTTCTTTCCTTCCGGTGGTGGGCAAGCAATTCGACCATTTGGGGTCAAATGAATTAATAAATAATGTCATAATTAAATCATAAAAAATTAAAATAAATAAGTATGAAATGTGAGAAATATTTTTATTAATGGTGAAAATGGAATGCCAAATTTAAAATCTACCTAGAAATAAATGATGTCATAGACAAATGACATCATTTATATAATGGCTTGGATCAAATGATATCATAGGCAAACAAAAATCAAGTGTAATAAGTAAAAATTATTTATATAATGTAAATGAAATATATAGTTTAAAGGGAAAATTATAGTCAAAGCCGGTTGTACATTTAAAATTAGGTTGTAGGATGGCCCAGAAACCAACAAAATTCTGACAACCAGCTCTACACGTTTCAAATTATAAAAACCCCTGCTATGTCATCGGAGGCTTATGTTTCTATTGCCAACATGGGACTCTTAATCCATGTTGGACATAACAAAAAGCTTATTAAAACCCCCTCTGTCTCTAGATCTCCCTCCCTTCTCTCTCGCTCTCACAGTCATGTCTCGATCTGTCGTTCCCTCTGTCTCTCCCACTCTCTCAGCTTTGGTTTGTAGCCAAATCAAAACCTCTCTCTCTCCTTCTTCTTCTTTCTCAATCTCTATCGTCCTCCTTCAATCTTTCTCCCGCTCCCTCTCTCGTTCTTTTATTTTATTTTTCTTACAAACTTATATAATATTAATTAGACCGTATAAAAGAACTGAAGGGACCAACCACTTGTATAATCAAGTTGGTGTAAATTTCACAACCAAGAGTTTCTTGTGAATTTTTATCAAATTGGTGTAATGATTTTTGAACCATATCAAGTTGGTCTCATGTTCTTTTATACGGTCTGATTAATACCATATAAGTGTGTAAGAAAATTAAAAAAAAAAAAAGAAGAATGAGAAAGGGAACGAGAGAGAAATTAAGGGAGGAGAGATCGACCGAGAAAGAGAATGAGAGAGATTGAGGGAGAACGATAGGTAGAAAGAGAAAGAGAGAATAAGAGAAACCCAAAAACCATTTTTATTTATTTTCAAATCACATAGTCATTGAGCAGAGAGAGACGACATTGAGAGAGAGAGAGAGAGAGTAAAAACTTTTTCTTATTTTCCAATTACCCAACATTAAAGGGCAATTTCGGTATAACCTTTTTGTTATGTCCAACTTGAATTAAGAGTCCCATGTTGGCAATAGCCACATAAGCCTCTAATGACATGGTGGGGGTTTTTATAATTTGAAAATGTAAAGCCGGTTGTTGGAGTTTTTTTGGTTTCTAGACCAACCTGTAGCCTAATTTTAAATGTACAGCTGACTCTGACTATAATTTTCCCTAATTTAAAACTAATCCAAAAGCAAAGCTATTTTCTTCTCTAGATGATGGGCCAATGATCCAACTTTTCAAAGAAGTGCAATATATTATACAACTCTGTGTTTAATTTTACTAGTGAAATGTAATCTAGATGCAAGTCTATACCTGAGTCGCTTAAAAAAATGGGATTCAATTAGGACTATAACTCCTGTTAGAAGAGACAGGTATGGGCGCTATGAGGAAAACGTGGTCTGCTAAAGCCATAGAGTTGGAAATAATATGATTGAATTAGGACTGTACCTCCTTTTAGAAGAGATAGTTAGGGGTGCTATGAGTAAAACGTGGTTTACTAAAGCTATGGGCTTGGAAAGATTGTGATTTTGAGAAGGTGAAGAATGATATCAAGCTTATGCATGGGGACCCGACAGATTTACATTGATGTTTTCTCAGAGGGAGAGGGAGTGAAGGGAGTGCTTTAAAGACAGACTCAACAGAAAATTTTTGATAAGTTCCAAAATCATGGTCTTGATAAGTTCCAAAATCATGGTCGATTTGAAAAACACACACAGATAACTCTAATGAGATATTCAATGATCATTTACAAGGATTAGCAGTATAATGAAAATTGTACTTTAGACGTGTACATTAATCATCAATTAGCTGAAACGAGGCATCTTCTTACATTTACCCAATGAGAGTGGCTAAGAAAGGGGGCAAGTTTAAAGCATTTCAGCTTACCAAATTGACGCCAGGACCGTGAAACAGCGCTAACACGGACAAGATCAGCTGGATCTTCCAAAAACTTGAGAATCGTACTTGAGACATCCCGTCCAAGCCACGAAATGAAATCGTAACAATTCTCCATTCGAAGGAAGCTAATGAAAATTAACTGAAAAAAAAAAGTGGCATTGGTGAGCAGGAGCAGGTCAGAAACCAAAGAAAATAGAACTAACAAACAAAAATCCAACAATATTAGAGGATGAACCCACGTAAAGAGAAGAACGTCTTGTTAACCTGGTAAAACTCATATATTTTTGTATATTGCGTCAAAAACCAACATGATCAACAATTCATTTCAAACAGATATACAAACACATAGAAACCCCAATTTGAAAACCCCAAAATTCTGGAACAATAAGTCCGCTTTCTTATAATCAGATTCCATAATTTGACTTCACTTTCAGATATTTATAACAACATGTCATTGGAAAACGGATAAGGAGATAAGAATCCAAATTTAATTGTTTTTAAAAGGATCAATTTTTCTTAATTAGATTCATTCGGTCAATTAAAGAATTGTGTTGATGTAGCAATTGGATTGAACTAGATAGAAAAAGGGAAAAAAACCATTAAACTACATATAAAAAAAGAAGAAAATGTATGTGACAGATAAATGACATAACAAGAAAAGCATTATTTAACGGCGAAGAAACGAACATACCCTCGTCCGAGAATCATGAGTAGATCTGAAGCACTGAAATGAAGCAACCGTCGAATGAAAAGCCCTAAGAGAGAGAGAGAGACAGAAATAAATACCCAGGGAGGGGATACAAGAAAGAGAAGACGATGTGGATTATCGAGAATCGTTGTAGCAGCGTTTCTCCCGCTAGCGAGTACCGACACAGTTTACGCCTGACGGGGGAGAGAGGACGTGACGTGATGAAAGTTGAAACTGAAACTTGAAAACGACGAGAAAAACCGAAGAAAACGAATTTTTGTTATTTTATTATTATTCAGCATTCTGCAGTGTCACAATGATAATTACAATAAGCACTCAGCTGGGCAGGGAGTCGGAATTCGGAAACTCGGGATCTTCGTTGCTGGGCCCCATCTAACAATTTGGTGTGGGTTCTTCTTGAGCCAATTTGGGCCGTTGATCATAAGCTGTGTGGGCTGGGCCTTCCGCACTCCAACTCATTGATGAGAAATGAATGGTTCAGTTCCTATACTGTCTTTTTTAACCCCGCTTGGAATTCTTTATTTTTAAGTACTTTTTTGGGAAAAAGATTGAATAAGTGCTTTTTCCAGAAAATTAGTCCATTTTAAAGCACTTGCCATTTCCTACCCACTTTCTATTCGCTCTAAATTGGAGTCACACATTTCTATTCTAGATTGAGAGATGTGTGACTGCAATTCAGAGAGTGAGTAGGAAAAGTAAGCAGAAAATGTGGGCTCGTTTTGAAGAAGTTAAAAGTTTGGACATATTTTTAACTTTTTAAGCACTTTTTTTTGATAAATACTTGTGTTTTATGAACCACCTTGGCTTGCCACTTGATTTTCAAAATACTCGTTAGTTGTAAGTCAAATAATGGGATACATTAAATTACCAAAATATCCACATGAACTTTCCTTGTTTTATTTTCATCGCTCTTTATCTTAAACCCTAATTGACCCAAAAGTACTTCATATTTTTCTAAATAAAATTAGCTAAAATAACAATAATCATTTCATATACAAGTTTAATTAAATTATTGTTTTCATTTCACTTACATAAATGTCTCTCTTCATCTTAAAATATAAATAAAACTTCCCACTCCTTTCTTTCTTTAATAGATTTAGAAAAAACAAACAAAACCTTAAATTTAATTATAAACCTCTACAATTTCATTTGAGGATTTCAATATTTTTATTTAGAAAACTAATCAAATCATACTATCACATAAATAAGGAAAAGGACAATTTGAGGATTTTAAAAATTTAAATAGCTAAATAAATATCTTTTTCAAAATTAATTGACGAAGCCCTAACACAGGGGTATTTGTCACAAAGTAAAAAATTCAAGGGGCACATAAAAGTTTAAGGGGTAATTATTACCCCCAAATAGAAATATAGGAATAATTGTCACCTACCCATATCATATCAAAGGGGGAGTCTATGTAATTAAACCTAATAAATTTACCCGATCTGATCAAGTTTTCTCCTTAGATCTTCGGAGTGGGACCTGTTGAATGATTGGTCCTGATCTTCTTTTAAATTTATTAATAAATGGTTTAGTGCACGTGAGAAAAATTATCCATCCATGAAAATTTTGCAAATATTATTCATACATGTTGTTTAAGAGTCAAACCCTTCTAAAATAGGGTGGATTTGGTGAATCATGTAGGTCCTATGTATCAAGGCAAGCTGATAGATTGTATCTATATGAGTACACAAAACCCTTAAAATTAAAATTAAAAGATAGAGTTGTCGGTTGGTCGAGTCTGGTCGGGGAGAGGGTGGATCAGTCCCGAACCGATAATTAATTGGACTTATTAAATATATCTAGAATCAATCGATCATTTATTAATCAGGATTATTTGGTCACCCCGATTAGATCCAGGTACACTTCACATTTATAATAACCTATGATAATAACAATTTTGGAATTTTATTTTTGAAAAAGTAATTTTAATAAAAAATGTCAGTAAATAGTAAAGTATTTATACGTTATTTTTTTAACCCAATTTGTCTGCTATATGTTTTTAAAACAAGTGCTTTTAATTAAAATTATTTTATACACCGTCTTCAAAATTTACCCTTTTAAACATAAAATATAACAAAAATTATAAAAAAAATAAAAAATAATCAATTTTAGGTCTTAATTGATTTGGAATGGGAAAAATCTATGATGTAGAAATGATATGGTATAAGAAGAGTTTTGATTGATCAAAACCTACTCATGAATTTTGATAAATAACACTTGATTGTCTACCAGTTTATAATTCTAATTGACTGATCAAAAGTTTTTCAGATATTATATATTTTTTATATCATAGTTGTACTTTTGGTCACAAACAACTCAAATATTAATTGGGACGTAACCAAAATCGACTGCGCTCTCTCTCTCGGCAGAAGTAACAAATCAAAAGTGAGCACTAACATAAAAGTACTTATTAAAGTTCAACTCAAACATTAATCGGGACACAATCTACATAACCAAAACCGACTTACGGACAGGTCTCTCTCTCTCTATTGGCAGAAGTGACAAAACAAAAGTGAGCACTAACATAAAATTACTTATTAAAGTTAAAATGGAGATATACGAAAATTTACCAAAAAATTGGGTTTAGAATAAGTGAAATTTATTCTAACATAAAAGTACTTAAAAAAGTCTCTCTCTCTCTCGAGTTTCATCAACAGTGAAATAATAGTGATTAGGGTGCATGTCAATTGGATTGCATTTGATTCAATCCGATCCAATCATTTAATCTGTTTAAATTTGTTTTAATATAGATTAATTCTAATCCAAATCAAGGTCCATTGATACAATGATACCTACATTCTTATCTTCTATAATAGACAAGATATTGGCTCAATTCAATCCAATCCAATATAAATTTATTGTGGATGGACGAGATCCAATAAATACTTTGGACCATTAAATCTGGAATGGTCCAATTCAATATGGCTTGTTGGTCTGTCTAATCTGTCTAAATTGATTTTGGTTTAGACGAGATCCAATCCAAAATCGATCAATTAACACCCCTACTTTTGATAAAAAATTTGCTCTCGCATTTGCTGTGAGCCTTCAACCATGATGACAATGATTCCTTCATGATGGAAAGGAATTCAAAACATCACATGAATTGCTTTACAATTTCCATCACTAGCGTGTTGTAATGAATTCCTAAGAAAGTGTTAACCAAGGTCCCAAGTAATGGCATTAGATATGGTATTGGTAAGTTTGGATACTGATACGAGTATGGATAAATTTTGGAAACATGTGAATACAATATATGCTTGAATATATTACAGAAAATTGTTATAAATCTCACAAATGTATTATTAATACAAAATTTAAGGTTGAGTTAATCACAAATAAAATATAAATATATATGAAACGCATTTCTTAATGATACATATGAAGAAATACTATTTTATATTATATTTAAATACTATAATGTAAGAATATAATATATATTATATATCACTAAAATAAGAGAAGATGCTATGCATGTTTACAAGACTAATCATTTGCATAGATATCAAAGCAATTATCTATTTTTATAATATAAAAATGAGTTTCCGTGGCAAGGTACATGTCACTATCACCGCTACACCTCTTGTTTTTATTTTATTTTTGACTTTTTTTTAATTTTATAAACATGAGAAGTATTGGGCCCACATTTCTAAACTTTTAAATTTTATCGAATCATTTTGTATCTATATATGCATTCATGCATGATATATGTTTGCAAGTTGGTATAACACCAACCTAATTCCTTTCGTCTTTCATTGCCCTTCAATATGATTACTTAAAAAATGCTCTCTAATAAATTTTTTAAGGGGATTTTGAGAGAGGAGAAAGTTAGTCAATGAGATTTTGATTTTTATTGATTAAAAATTATATTTTATTTTTTTAAATTTATGTGGGGATCAGGAAAAATTTATTTTCTTAGGTATCACTCATTTGAGTAAGTGAAAAGTGATACCCATCTCCTAGGTGGGTAAATAACTTTCTCACCTTGGGGAAAAGTTGCCAACACTTGAAAGGGGCAAAAATGCCATTTGCAATAATGGATTTTTATGGATAAAATGTTTATTGCCTTATTTACATGAGAAATAAAATAACATGGATAAATGCAATTACCTAGTTAAATCTTTTTTATAAAACAATTACCTTGGTAAATGCATTTACTCAGATAAATAATTTACCGAAATAATCCAAAATGTAAGTCCAAATAATCCAAATGGTATTCATCCCTTACTTTATGATGCGGATTGATGCCATGTTTCTTATCTGGTTGCATTGTAGAAGTGCCCCCCCGCCCCCGGCCCCAATCCCCCAATCGGCATTGCCTTAATTGAGATTTGGTCTGATTTGTTCTGTTGTAGAATGATTATTTGGATTTTCAGTATCTCAAAGAAATTAAGATTTATTATTTCATGGTTTCCAATAATTTTACAATTGCGTTGTGTGTCAGTTGGTACATTAGCCGGTTCATTTCAGTATAGATAGGATTTTGAATCTCGCTACCACCAAATGTGGGGAGGGGAGCTGAGTGTGGTGTTGAATAATAATAATAATAATTTTGGAATTAAGCTACCCATAAATTTAATTGCCTAATCTCCTCTTATTATGTATCCTGATTTAAAACAGGGGCCATTTTTTTGTATGATGATAAAATTTTAGATTTACAAGTGTGAGAAGCTGGTTCGAATCTCAAAGTGACCACTGTGTGCCAAATAAATTAAAAAAAAAAAGCCAATGGTAGGTCTATATCGAATCCACCCGTCCCATGGCACTATATATTTAGGGTTCCATTGTTCTTATATAGCCGAGACCAATATTGAGGTGGCCTTTGATATATATATATATATATATATATATATTAAAACTAGTCCTGCCATGTCAGCATATTTCTCCTTTAAGAGAAGATATTTATCTATTTTCTCTTTTTTTTTGAATTTTTTATTTTTTTCATATCATTTTTATGCACTTTACCAATAACCTAAATAATCTATTCTCCTAAAATTACTCCTAAACTACCTCTTCCACTTTTTCTAAAATTATCTCCAATTCCTATTTATCTTCTAAATTATCTCTAATTCCTATTTATCTCCAAAATTATCTCTAATTTAGCAGAGAGTTTCTCTTCTAAATTATCTCTAATTCCTATTTATCTACAAAATTATCTCTAAATTAGTAGAGAGTTTCTCTCCTAAATTATCTCTAATTCCTATTTATCCCCTCCCATACTTTTTATCTATATCTATCAAAAGAAAGTTTGGATAAAAAAAATTAAGAATTATTTAAATATTCTAACAAAATTATAAAATAACTTTAAAATATTTATTAAAAACACAAAAAATAATTTTATATTTTTACAAAATATATCACAAAATTATGTACTAACAATTTAAATTATGTTTTTCTGGATTATCAATTTAATTTTTTTAAATATTTAATAATATGTAATATCTTTAAATAAATAAAATTCAAATAACAAAATTTTAAATAATTTATAGATTATTTAAATATTTAAATAACTAAATATTTATCATAACTAGATTTTAAATAGTTAAAATAACAAAATTATGTAATAAATTAAAAAAAAAATCTTCAAAGGAAAAATAATTATAACATAATACTTAAATTAATAATAATTTAATATATTACAAATTTAATAATGAAATTATGTAATCATAGTATAAATTATGATTTTATGGAAAATTAAATTCAATAAATAATTAATACTTTAAAATTTAAACATTTTACATATTATTTAAGTATTTAAATAGCTAAATATTTTAAATAACAAAATATTTAACATAACTAGATTTTAAATAGTTAAAATAAATAAATTATGTAATAAATTTAAAAAATATATATATAAAGTAGAAAAATAATTATAACATAATATTAAAATTAATAGCAATCTAATATTTTTACATAATATTGTAAATAACTAATTTCACTTATATCAAGTAGTAATTCGAGAAAATAACTTTAAAAATTTAATATTTATTAATAATAATTTAAAATCTTAATCTATATTTGTTATATAATTATATATACTAAAATTAATATTTATTGTCTTTTGTGATAAATGTATTTTAAATAAGTATGTATAAATTTATTTTGTTAATTTATTTAATAGAAAACTTTCAATAATTATTGGAGATTAAATTACTATTATTGAAAATTTTAAATTTAATTTATTGTACTATTGTATTTATTGTGTTTTTGTTATAAGTTATTGATTAATATTTAGTAGATATTAAACTATTATTTGAGATTATACTATTTATTAACTAAGTTAATATATTTTTAGTACTTATTGTATTTTTGTAATTATTGTTGTTTTCATTATCAATATATTTTCAAAATTTGTGTATTTTTGCTATAAATTTTCAATAATTATGGGAGATTAAACTGTTGTTATTTATTAGAGATAAGACTATTAATTTAGCTAAAATTATGAGTGTTCATGAGTTGGTTCGATGCAGTTATAGGTTATTTGGCCAACTAAATTGACCTAGGTTAGGGAGTTGGTTAGCTGAAACTGACTAACCTTTTGTGAAAACCGACCCACTCAAGTTGTATTGGTTTGGGTCAATTTTTTGGTTTGGTCAATCTGTTCAAAAGATTTAAACTTAAAAATTTAATTTAATTTTAAAAATTATAGTGCAAATATTAAATAATAAATTTAAAAAATAGATTTATGATATAAAACATTTTAGACTATGAAATATGGGAAATTTTCCATTTTTTCATATTAAAAATTATATTTAAAATATAAAATATTAATATATATCCATGGTTAGGTCATTTGATTTTGGTCGATTTACAAATGGCCAAAGTGGAATTGATCCAACTTGGTTGAATTGGGAAATTTTTTAACCAAAGCTAACCTAAAATACTATAAAACTGACAAACTTGGGTCAAGTTAATTGAGTTGGTTGGTTTCATCAGTTTGATAAATAAACCTAACTGAAATTAATTATTGTTATTTTTGTATTATAGAAATTTTATTAAAAGTAGTATATAAAATATGAATAATTACTAATTATTTACAAAGTTAAAAATATAAAACAATTTTATACTCTTATGCCTTTCTATTAGGGTCGTTTATTAGAACACACTTTTAGGGATGACAATTTTCCCCATCCCCGACGAGGACCTGACTTCCCCGACCCAATGGGGCTAGGGATGGGGATTGTTTTGGCGGGGAAGGGGCGGGGACGAGGATTAATAGGAATCCCTAACCGAGGTCGGGGTCGGGGATGGGGATTGAGGTCCCCACCCCACCCCGATATATATATTTATATATATGTGTGTGTGTGTGTGTGTGTGTGTTAAATGTTATTTATATTAAATATACTATTATATTTTTATATTATATATATATAAACCTATTTAAAACATTATTTATAATCTAAAATTTTTATTTATTTTAAAAAATATTATTATCTAAAAACATTTTGGGGATTCGGGTCCCCACAAGGAACCCATCCCCGTCAAGGATTGTGGATGGGGGTTAATTTCAGAATCAAGGTCGGGGCCTTAGGTCCACGATTTCATTAAGGATTGTTTGCTTTGCCCTTAGGCCCATGATATTTTATTCCATAAATACCCCTAACACATTTTTTGTATAAAAAACAAAATTGAACAAATGTAGCCAATAGAGTGGTTGCCCATGTCTTATTAAGGGCAAAAATCGTATTTTTATTTTTTATTAAATTTATTTAAATGAACATTAGGGTCAACACTATCATTTTCCATTGTCATCTAATGGAAGATTGATTAAATCCATTGCAAATTATAAGTGGTGTTTTAGTAAAATGCTAACTATAAGGTAGATTTTAGTAAATCCGTGAAACTATAAGGGGTATTTTAGTGTATGACCTTTTTTATTATTTAGCTTTCTCTTAATAAATCCCGTGCATCGCACAGGTCCCCACTAGTGACATCTTAAATCTGAAAAATTAAAAAGATAATAAGTGTTTGAAATTTGAAAAGAGACATAGTTGCTTTTCGACTTTTTAAGGCTCTGAATAAAGAAGGTTGTTTGTGTTGGATCAAACCTTTAGCATCTGAAATTCATTGATTTTATTATTTTACCCCTAAAATAGGCTATTTGGTAATTTTGAGTTCAATTTGCATTATTTCATAAAAAATAATTTCTTAAATTTAAAATAATATTGAAAAATATGAGTAAATTATAAAAGTAAAAATAATTTATTAAAATAATAATAAATTTGAAAAATGCATATCAATCTATAAATTAAAAATAAATTATTAATAGTTAAAATATTAATGAAAATAGTAATGAAGACCATGAAGCAATAAACATTTAATAATTGTCAAATTAATATCTTAAAACTTATTAAAATATTTAATAATTAATACAAATGTAATTTATAAAAAATAAAAATAATTTATTAAAATAAGAATAAAATTGGAAAGAATTGTTGCCGCTATTGAGAGTTGTAGCGGCAATGGATGGAAGACAGGGGAGAGAGAGTGACATCAAAGAACCGCTACTACTGAGAGTTTCAACAGTGGTGGCGGGAAGACAATGGAGAGAGAGATCAAAGAATCGTCACAGTTGAGAGTTATAGCGGCGGTGGCGAGAAGACAAAAGAGAGAGAGAAGAAGAAGAAGAATAGAGTAGAACTTCCCAGCGACAAATCTCCTTTCTCAAACCAGGGGAGGAGTCGAATGACCTAAATTTTTGGCTTATATGAGGGCATTACGAGTCATTTCAAATTTATACGGGGGCTCTTTTGTCTTTTGCCCACGGCTGAAATGCCTCTTAACGCCTAGGGATGCTCTTTTCTATTTAGATCTGAAATTGGGTTTCAGATTTGAAAATCAGACCCAACCCAAACGTAAGTGGCATCTGAAAAGCACCATTTTCAAACTTTAGGGGTCTGAAAAGTGCCATCAAACTTCACCTGAGTAATGGTCTTTTTGGTGCAATATGATTGATAGAATCCCTTTTAAGTTGTTATCACATGCATCATTTCTATACCAAAATAGTAATATGACTCCATGTGCACTTCGCTATTGAATTAACGACTCTACTTGGACTTGAGGTTGAAATTTGGTATGATAGCAAACGCCAAACTCTTTTATTGCTATAAAAACTTTAAGAGTGGGGAGGAGTGGGTGTCATAGGAGGGTTGTCAATTGGAGCAACGAGTGCAAGTCGAGCGGGTTGGGTTGGTTTATGTTCATGCTCGGTCCTAATATTTGGGTTTAATGCCTGACCTCAGACTGAGCACGAGGTCAAGCCTGATTTTTCTAATCTGGGTTAGTTCACATTGAAATACCATCCATTCAGTTAGGCTTGGGCCGGTCAATGAGACCACTCTAAAATTTGATATACACATATGCTTGTATGCATGTGTTTATGCAAATATGTATATATATATGTAAATATATAGTTACATATGCAATTATGCATTTATGAATGTGTACAATTAGGCTAGGCTCAAGTTGGGATTAGGTTGGATCAGGCTTGGTTTGGGTTTAGACTACCTAAAGGCTAGGACTAAGCCCAAGTGGAAAAAAAAAAAGTCTGAAGTCTTGGGCCTAGGCCTAGCCCAAGGACCAAATTTTTGAGCCCAGTCTGTCCAAAACTGTAGCCTGAGATGAATGGGCTTGGATTGAGCTGCCCAAGTTGCACCCCTAAATTGGGGGGAATTCAAATACAAACTTTATCTCATCGATTTAATTAAAATTTGAGTCCAATTATATAATATAACTAGTGGGAACCATGCGATGCACGGGATTTGTTAAGTGATGAAAGGAGAAGTAAAGAAGTACGTTCTCTTTTTCTCTATTCAATCTTCCCTTAATTTCATCGTTCCGCGCACAATCAGCTGCCATTGCTCATGCATTTTGCAGATCCTATTGATCTAGGGTTTTAAATCTCTACTTCTCGACGCCCAAATTCCTTACGATTAGGGTTTAAATGTATATTTCAGGTCCATTTCTTTCCTTTTTTTTAAACCCTGTATTTCTTAACCTTGACGCTATTTGTTTGTTAGATTTATGCTTGTTCCGTGATTGGTTTGTTTGTTTGTTTGATTCCTGCAAAGTAAACCATAAATAGCAGTTCTCTTCACTGCACTCATTCTTCATAAATAGCAGCTTTCTCTCATTCTTCATGCGTAACAGCTGTTTCTCATTCTTCATACATAAACAATTTTCTTTGCAGAAAGCCAGTTATGGTTATAAAATTTGGCTAATACATTCCTGGGACCATACTATGTAAGAAACTCAGATGAAACTATGCTAGCCTGTGAGTAGAGTATATGGCCCAATGGGTGTTGAATGTATTCATTTGTACTGACTCCTGAAGAAGGTTGGCACGGCTTTATGTCAAAGCACTGACGCCTAGCTTAGAAGTATTGATACTAGGCTCCCTAGTTGTCTCTATACATGGCTCCTTAATGGAGAAGTATGACAACATTGATTACAGTGTTAGATTTTATTTTCTTTTAATTAAGGTCAATGTCCATCCATATCTCTGTTACCAAAATTACAAGTTTAGTTATAGGCCTTCCAATCCGACTTTCTTTCTCTAAAGGAATGTGAAAGAATGGATTGCTAAAAGGATTCAAGAAATTGATATAGACGAAGCAGAGAGAAGATTGAGAGTAGAAAATGTGAACATGGAACAAGAATTAGAGGAAATCATTAGAAAAGAGGAGATAAGTTGGAGGCAAAAGTCTAGATGCAAATGGCTCAAGGAGGGAGATGGAAATACTAGGTTTTTTCATTCCTTGGCAAATGGTAGGAGGAGGAAGAACACTGTGGAGAGGTTAGAATGGAATGGAGAAGTGCTTACAAGGGAGGAAGAGATAGCAAGAGCGTTTGTGGACCACTTTAAAACCATTTATGACAGTCCTAGCAGAATGAGAGAGGACATTTCTGATTTTTAGTGGCAAACAGGGAGTAGATAACTAATGGAGGAATTGGAAAGAAATTTTGAGACCCAAGAAGTTAAAGATGTTTTCTCAGTGGAAAGATCTAAAGCCTCAGGTCTAGATGGTTTCACGATGGCCTTTTACCAAGATTGCTGGGAAATCACAGGTGGGGATTTAATGGAGGTGTTTCTAGAATTCTTTGAGAGAGGTAGGATTAACTCGGGTGCCAATGCTACTTTTATAGCTTTGGTTCCCAAAAAGATGGATGCAAGACACCCAAAGGATTTTAGACCCATTAGTTTGATTGGCAACATGCATAAGATCATCTCTAAGGTGTTAGCCTCAAGAATTAAAAAGATACTTCCTTATATGATCTCTCCAAACTAGGGAGCCTTTGTGTCTGGGAGACAAATCACGGACCGAATCCTTATTGCCAATGAGTGTGTTGACTATGGAAAGAGAAAAAGAGAGAAGGGGCTGATTTGCAAACTTGATTTAGAAAAGGCTTATGACTTGGTAGATTGGGATTTTTTATTGGAAGTTTTAAGAAACAAAGGTTTTGGAGAAATGTGGTGTAGATGGGTAAAAGGTTGTGTGGCTTCGTGCCACTACTCTATTTTGGTGAATGGGGTAGCTAGGGATTTTTTTTTTTCCTGCAAAGAGAGGTCTAAGACAAGGGGGCCCTCTCTCTCTCTCTCTCCCTTCCTTTTTACTTTAATTGTGGATGTTTTGAGTATTATGATCTCCAGAGCTGATTCTAGAAATCTTTTTAATGGGTGGAGAGTAGGGAAGTAAGAAGTAGTGGTTACTCATTTACAATTTTCAGATTATATAATTCTCTTTTGTAAGGGAGAGCTTGAGGAGATGGTCAATCTGAAATTGTTGGTAGAAGGTTTTGAAAAGGTCTAATTTGAGAGTGAATTGGAATAAAAGTTGTGTGGCTGGGATTAATAGATCAGATGAGGAGGTGTCTTCCTTGGTTAGGTTGTTAGGTTGTGAGTGGATTGATTGGCCTGTAAAGTACTTGGGTTTACCTCTAGGAGGAAACCCAAAGTCAGAAAGTTTTTGATACCCAATCTTGGAAAGATTCACAAAGAGACTAGCAAGGTGGAAGAGGAATTACATCTCTTTAGGAGGTAGAATCACTTTAATTAAGTCAACACTAGCAAATTTGCTAGTGTACTTCTTGTCTACCGTCAAAGTGCCTGCCAAAGTTGCAAATCAGTTGGAAAAAGTAATGAGAGATTTCCTTTGGGAACCTGGGGAGTCAAAAAAGGATCACCTAGTGAAGTAGGAAGTGGTTTCTAGGACAAAAGAAAAAGGGGGTTTAGGGACTAGAAATATCTGTTTAAGAAACACGACACTCTTAGGTAAGTGGTTGTGGAGGTTTCCCAAGGAGCAAGAAAGTTTGTGGCATAGAGTGATAGAAAGCATACATGGATTGGCAGCAAATGGATGGAATGCTGGTCTCAACCTATGGGCTTCTCGTTCCTCTCCGTGGAAAGACATTGTTGGTACCTTGCCTGCCTTTTCTCCTTTCATTAGGTATGATGCTTGTTCGGGTAATAAGGCCCTTTTTTGGGAGGACGTTTGGGTTGGGGATCAGCTGGTTGGTGAAGTGTAAACTATTCTGGGTCCGCAGTTTTGTTTTGCAGTCATCACTCCAGTGACAGGGAAATAGAAGTTCCAACAAAAAGACACTTGCTTATATTTTCTAGATAGGATTGCAAATAGGATTTCTCATACAGATAGATTGGAGCTAGAACTTTGCAGCAGTTCTAGTCTTAAGGAGAAACAAAATGAGACATAGGCATAAGATCATACCAATTGGCTGCATTAATCATCCTGTGAACAGCAAATATGAACCAAGAGTACTAAATGGTGAAAGGGTTTAATGATATGCAGAAAATGGATGTGCACTGATTGGTTACAAGATCTTAGGGGTTTCCAAGTTTGTATTACACTAACCGTTCATATCAACTTAATAGGATGCTGTGTTCCTCATGTAGGTTGTTAGGCAGAAAACTTTCCTTTGTATTTTTCCACTAAACTACTTGTTTATTTAACTCCTATCAGATTTTGGTGACTTTCTATTTGCTCTATTGATCATTCATTTTTGAAACATTATGGGAAGTTGCCAAATGCCAATTGATAGTGACAAAGTTGCACTTACATGATGTAAACTTAATAGAATTACTAATGCAGATTTTGGTGACTTTCTATCCTAGACCAGATTCTTTTCCATTAGTTTTTAGAGGTGGGCCAAATGAGTTTTAAATGATGAAGAAGCCATACCAGAGATGTCCATAACAGTCTCCACATTGTGATTAATGCACTGAACAGAGGACATATCTACAAGTCCTTCAAGTTCTTGCCACATTATGGTTAATGAACTATAATTAGTTAGGCATCTACAGTTGTCTACAAAAAAAGTTGAGAAAATGCAATTGTCTATTCTCCTTCTAAGTCAGCTTAACTTTTTAAGCTGTGTCTGGATTCGGGTAGGAGGGGTGATAGGTAGGCTTCTCAAATAGGCTATACAAGTATACATTCCATTTTTTGCCATTTAGCTCCAAAAAGTGAGTCACGAAAAATTTGGAAGATGGCCAGTTTGTTATGCCTGTGTTAGTCTTTCTGCTAACTTTTATGGACAATTGTTAGGTAGCATCGTTGTTTAAAACCCAACTTGTTTAGGTTTCTTCCTCATGGACTTGATATAATGCATCAATTTTGTGGTATTAAAAAAACCCATAAATAAAATTAAAGCAGAAAGTTTCTGTATAATTCATCTTTCATAAAGTTTGAGATAAATTTTATAACGACTTTAGAATCTGTGTGTGTGTGTGTGGTGAAGATTTGAAGGTCCTTTAAGTTAGGCTAATGCGATTTTTTTTTTTGGTAGTAAATAAACAAGATTTTTTTTAGGCTAAGGAGAAATACGAAAAGAAGAGATCCACTAATGGAGCAAATGTTTGCTTATTCTGTAACATTTCATGTGAGACTGGAGAATTTGAAACAAAGAAGATGTTCTTTTAGCTTATTAACTTAGTTTTTTTTTTTTCACCTTGATATCTGAATACCCTGAAAAGCATATGGAAGGACTATTTGAATGGATTATGTAGTATTGAAATTCTGTGTAATACTAGTAGCACAGCATGTTTGATTTTGTAACCCTGGAAGACAAAGTATTTCTTTACTGTTTGAGCACACTGATATTTCTGTTTCCTCCTTACAGATATCTCCTCCACAGTGTTATAACAAATAATGGAAATGGAAATTGACCATTATGAAGTTCTAGGGTTACCATCAGGTGAGGAGGGTGCAAAGCTTACAGAAAAAGAAATATCAAAGGCTTATAAGATAAAAGCCCTTGAACTGCATCCAGACAAACATAGGAATGACCCTAGTGCTCATGTCAACTTCCAAAAACTCAAATCCTCCTATGAAATTCTCAAAGATGAAAAGGCTTGCAAGCTATTTGATGATCTTCTCCGTGTTAAGCGTGACCAAAACCTGCGTCAATCACAATTAAGTGCCAAACGCCGCAAGATGATGGCCGATCTTGAAGAAAGAGAGCGTGCTGCCTTTGCTCCAGATCCTGGTGCAAAAGCCCGAGAAGAAGAAGAGAGAATTGCTAAGCAACTTAAAGAAGAGATTGCCAGAATTCGTGCTATGCACTCTAAAAAGGAAAAAGGGGGAATGGAGGACCTGGATTCTGGGACAGTGCGGATGGGATCAGGGAGCATGGCTAATGTTGAAGGTTTAGATAAAGAGAGGGTTCTGAAGGTTTCCTGGGAGAGCTATGGTGAGGATTATAGTGCTGAAAGGTTGAGAGAGATATTTGGGAAATTTGGGAATGTCGAGGATGTTGTAATTCGATCAAAGGGATCAAAGGGATCAAAGAAGAAAACGTCTGCACTTGTTGTCATGGGATCTAAAGATGCTGTGGTAAGTTTCCATTGGTAGTCTCCAATGTATTCAGTGTTGAATTATGGTACTTGTAGTTTGATTTTGGTGCTAATTTTAGTTTTCTATTTATTAGGATGCTGCCACAAGAACTTTGTGTAGACCTTTCCAATCCATTACTTGTTCTTCCTCTTCATAAAGCTTCAGCTACTTTCAGTGCTTCTTCTGCGAAAATGTATGAAGAACCTGATGATGACAAGTTAAATAACACTGTTGGTGTTGGGCATCAGGCATTTGAAGATTCCATACTAGTGAAGCTCCGAAAGGTTTGGATTTTGGGACCAAGTCTAAACTATTTCTGGTTCTTTAGTTTCTTTATGATGTCTTCAGTTCAAGAAAGCACATCTAGTGTGTGGGTTTTTGTTACCATTGAAAGTTATTTACTTGTTTATTGAAGTAAATGCTAAATGGTTCTTAATATTACACTTCTTTGTGGTTGTCATTTTTTTTTGTTAATGGCTTCATTTTATTTTATTATTATAAGTACAAATTGCTGGTCTCAAGTTGGAAGCATCACTGTACTATTGTAGTACCATCTTAGTGGCTTGACAAGTTAACAATTAGTATAATTTTTGAGCAATGCTAGCATGCTGGGCCTTGTCCATGAAGCCCTTAAATTGTAGAGGGATAAGACTTAAAATGAATCTTTTTGTTGGCAAATACACAGGTAGGGGGATGTTACCTTTCATTCCTTTTTTTTTTTTTTTGGGAAATGCACGTCCATTAGTTTTGGAAATTTGGATTTCTGAGGGGTCTTAGACATTATGATATTGTGATTGCTACTTTTCTATTGACTTTTTTCAAAGATGCTTTACTCTAGGGTATGGGCTGGAGATACCTTTTTCTTTCTTGTTTATTTGTTTTAGAAACTCTTGGTTCCTCAGTTTACATGCCATAGCGACTTGGTCAGGCCCTATTCCACTAAATAAGAGCTGTTGTTGGGAAGTTGTGTAAATGACAATTTAAAAAGAAAAAAAAAAGAAAATTCTTCATATCAATTGTGCATGCTGAACACACAAGTTTATACATTCTCCTCCAAAAGCAAACCAAAGGAGAATTGGATCTGCTAAGTTATCCTGCTTTGAATCTAGTTCAAGATGAATCTTGTGCATGAACTTCATTGTTTTTTTATTTTTTATTTTTTTTGGTTTTTATAGTTGCATATATCTCCTTTTTCTTTTTTATCCTTCTTGATAATTTTGTTGTAGTTTATGTTGCACATTACATTATGAAATGAAATAGTTTCAACCTCATGTCAGTTAATACATCCACCCTCAGAGAGATATCTTGCTTCACCCTCCTTACCTTTTCTTTCTAAGGGAAAACCGGAGGCTCCTAGTTTCTTGTGGTTCCTTGATGAATAAGGAAAAATATGATAAAACCTAAGGTTATCTACATAGGACCTAATCCTAGAGCTAAATGCAACTTCAATAATAGCAATTCAAACAAATTGAATGAACAATCTATTTTAAATGGTATGAACAGTCTAAATAGGAAATTAGCATTTGAATATTAACAGATGGATCCAGTTAAGGACAATTCTTGGATGGCATAGGACATAATATATTCTCAGAAATATCAAACTTTCTCAGGAAGGAGAAAGAAAGGAACTTAAATAACTTGAACGGGGCTGCATTGAGATTAGAGAGGTCTAAATCCTCCATTGTTCCACTGCAGAGCTTTGCCACTTCCATGAATGTCTTCTGAGACTACACATGAAAGGGGATTCCTAGCACTTTCACCCGGGGGATTTTGGTTAGTTCCATGCTGTTTGCACTTGGATTCCACTCACTGACTGTCACTATGCCTTCAGACATTTGGATTGGCAGAGCATGTATCTCTTCTTTGATATTTCCAACTTCTAACAGGGCTTTACCTTCCTGAAAAGGGTGTAAGCTGAAATTTCATTCAGGATTCAATCTTGCTTTGATTTCCTCAGCTATAGGGCTCCAGCTGTTCACCTTCCTATTAACATAGACAATCAGCTTCTTTTGCCACTCCATAAAACTCTATTTAAGGTTACAATCAAGTTCCTAATGTGTTTCCCTGCTCATTTGGATGCTGTTTGTCTGTGGATTTTGGTTTTCCTTGGAAGGGCCCTCACCTCCACAGATGAACTCCTGCAACACTTCCACTAGCCTGATCCATTCTTTCCTTTTTTTTCCACAGGAGACACAAATCATCCATTTTCTTCCCTCCCCAAACCACTCCATTACTGTGATGAACCAGCCCTTTGTAGTATCTCAACTCAGCAATGCACAACTTCCCATCCTTCTTAAAAGTATTCTTCCAGTTTTGCTCTTTCCTCGATACCAATGCTACATCAAAGAACCCTTTTAGCCATGCTACCGACCCTTTTTGAAGTTTATATAGTAGCTCTCTTTCCTTCTCTCTCTTCTCTGATCTTTAGATTTACTGTATTCCTTGTCATCTCCATGAGTTTGAAGTTTTTTGCTTTGACACCTCCTCCCTCCATCTTCCTACTGGTCCGGGCTTGGTCTCTGTTGTCTCCATCTTTGTCCTCTGTATAATGAGCACATTACGAGTTTTGATCTTACCGGGACATTGATGAGTATTACTTTCCAATATGAATTGTTTCATGGGCTACATTTTGAGTTATTGTAGTATTTGCTTACAATAGAAGTCTGTTGAAAGTGTCAGAAAAGATGTCTGCTATAGTTGCCTAGTGGGCACCATGATAGTTATCAATTCAACAAAACATCTTTAGCAAATAGCTTGGAAACTTCATTGAAGTCCAAAGGTCAGTGAATTCAAATACCATCTACAGAACCAGTGAGAAGAAGTGATTTGTTACATGTTGAAGGGACTACCAGAGCTAGGGGCAGACAAAAAGAGCATGGTTTGAAATAGTGATTTAACATTGGTTATGACACTGAACAGAATAAATGGCAAAACAGGATTAATGTAGCCTGCCCCATATAGTAGGGACAAGGTTTAGATGACAATGATGATAGGCGGGGTGGGGGGGGGAGTCAATAGACAGGATTAATGTCAGTGATTTAAGCATACCAGTTAGTGGGTTGAAACCTTTGGAAGGGTTGCATGTAAGTTGGGGGAGAATGGCATGAGAGCCTTGCTCACCATATGAGAAGGTTTTGATATACTCTCAGACATATTTCTGTATCTTTACCCTTTCTTGACATTTCTAATAAATTTGTTTATCAGTTATATTCTAAAATAAATGTTCATTGGCATCCACGAGTAGCCCTGATATGATAAAATGAAGGAAAGTAGAGTAACATGGTAAGATCCTGTGAATTGAAGATCATCTCTGACCCCTGTAAGAAAAAATAATTACCTATTGCAATTTGCAAGTTGAAGGATCTAAAAGAGCTAAGGGATGCGAGTGACCATCTCAGCTACTGGGTCATCGGCTAACTGGGAGTGGGAGTAATCCACCATATTCTTCCTTGTGAGAAGTCTTATAGCTACCAAGTCAATCTCAACATTTGGTTTGTAGGCAAATCCTTAATTGAGCACAACAACAATGCATTGACACAGTAGACAGCTCTTTTTCAAATAAGCGCTTTGTACAAATGGGAATCCAATGCAGTTTGCTTTCAACAAGATATGAAAGTTTGAAACCTTTATTACCTGCACAATTTATTCCACTATATTTAAGCGTTGATTTTCAATGTTGTATTTTCAAAGAATGTTCATGTGAATCCGTTATTGGAATCTCTGCAATTTCTTTCTAATTTTTCTGATGGCTTGAAATCTTGTTGATTAACAGGCTGCAGAAAAGCAGAAAGCAACATGACAGATCATCAATGAGAAGGGCTTTTGAATGCTGTGCATGGTTCTTGGGTTCTTCATATTTAGGTGCTGAGGTTGGTCCTAATATATTGGTAATTCCCCATCATTTCATTTTCATCTTCGTGGATATTTTAGATGGATTTGTTTAGTCTGCTTATCATGGTTTGCAGGCCCCTATTATGATAAAAATATGAGATGCAGAGCTGTTTGTACTCTTGAAGAATTTTATTTTAATAGACATGATTTTCTAAAGGCCATCTGGTTGAACTGGTGTCTCCACTTGCTGTGGTAATCGCTAGCAAAAATGGTGGTTGGAATGCTGGAGGGGTAAGACTTAATCGTAAGTTTGTAAGTAATTGGCAATTAGGGCTTATATTAAATGCGGATGTAGCTCATTAATCAGTATAGGAATAAATGATGGAATGGCTTTTTTTTTTTTTGTATTACATAGTAGTATAATACACGTTATTGGGGACAGAGGGTGCAGCACATGAGTTTCACTGACCTTGCCATGGAGAGCCTGTTGGGATGAACTCGCATCCTGTGGACCTCTCGGTCCATGATATGTGTGTATCCTCCAATCAATAGCAACCAGTCTTCAATTAAGTTTGAATCTGAAACTAACAGGAACTTGCCTCTAACAGAGGTTCATTTAGTTGGACCGGCACTAAAACACAAAAACCATTCTCCTGTCTCCTCTCTCGTTTGAACTTCTTCTCCTCTGTCTCTCTCAACCAAACCTTGACCCCTCAACCGGCCAGTGACTAGACCACTGGCGACCGGCCAGTGAACTTCTTCTTCTTCTTCTTCTTTCATTACATTTTAATAGATTTCCTTTTTGTTTTTTTCCTATTTTTGTATAGTCCCCCAACCGGCAGTGGGCGACCCATACTTAGTTTTAACCTTTCTTTTTACATTACTTTTTTTGTTCTTATTTATCTATGGTCAATAGCTGTATTGGAAGAACTTTGAGAAGTTTGGTTAAAGATCTTTTAGGCTCCGCAAGGAAAGTAGGAATAATGAGCGAAGCATGAACGAATAAATGTTCGCTACAACTTTCCATTGAATTTGAAGTAAAATATTGAAGTAAGCCCAATTATTAAATGTACAGTATGCCTTGGTGGGGAAGTTTTTGTTTACTGATACCAATCACATGGTGGTTGACAAAACCTACCATAAGTCTGTTTTATATGCAACAGAGTGGATTCTTGAAGCAGTTCAATGTTCTTGTTAATTTGATAAATTTTAGGAGTTGCTTATAAGATTTTTGACATAGTAATGCATTTTATTTGTCTGGTTCTTGATTATGGAAATTCTAATTTTTCCTAATGTTTTGTAGAATTTTGGGTTTCTCTTTTCTTAATTGGTTTTTTTTGTTAACAGCACTTTGTCATGATGGCTGGGCAATCAGCCCCAGTAAAGGAAGTGTTTTCAACTAATAGCAAGCTCCCTTTCTTCGGATGAGTCAGAATCCCAATGTAAGGACTATAATGGGCACTTGACAGCACTAACATCAGCTCAGGAGCTAAGCTTTGCTGGAAATGCTGCAGCAATACAGGGAAGTGATCTGATAATACAACTCGTAGAAATGAGTCGATCTTCCCCTGGGCACCTTTTTGCTCCAATTGTGCCAGGGCATTAATATACATGCACCTTAGGTTGTGTTTTGTTGCAATGCAAATAATGCAAATAAATTTGCACTCTAAGCTTTGCTGGAAATGCTGCAGCAATACAGGGAAGTGATCTGATAATACAACTCGTAGAAATGAGTCGATCTTCCCCTGGGCACCTTTTTGCTCCAATTGTGCCAGGGCATTAATATACATGTACCTTAGGTTGTGTTTTGTTGCAATGCAAATAATGCAAATAAATTTGCACTGATGTAAAACTATGGCAATGCAAATGATTTGAGTGTAAATTCTGACCTATTTTTGTTTCAAATTTTAGCTTATCTTGTTTGACTTTAGTATAAATGAAGTAAATTAAAATTAAATGAGAATTTACATTTTTTTGGGAAAATTCCCAATTAGTATCCTGTATTCTGGGCCTAATGCCAATTTGGTCCCTAAACTTTAAAATGCGACAATTCAGTACTTAAACTTTCAAAATGAGCCAATCTAGTACCTGTTGCTAAACAGTATGTTAACCAACAGTTAAGTGGCATTTTAAAAGACACAAATGCCTTTCGAGTGTCATCTAATTCTCTTTAGCAACCATCCAATCATTGACAAAAAAAAAATGAACAGTCTCAAATCCTTGCCTCTTCTATTTGAGAAAGTTGGGGTTACGTCTCAACGGTCATTTTTGTGACTCCAAACTTTATTGAATCAAAGAGGCAAAGATTTGAGATTGTTCATTTTTATCAACGTTTGGATGGTTGATAGAGAATTAGATGACACTCGAAGGGCATTTGTATCTTTTTAAATGCCACTTAATAGCTACTGGTTAGCAATAGGTATTGGACTGGCACGTTTTAAAAATTTGGGTATTGAATTGTTGCATTGAGAAAATCTATGATGCGAAAAATATATGATATGGAAAAAGTTTTAACCAATCAAAACACACCCGTGAATTTTGATAAATAACACTTTGTTCGCTACCACATTTATGATTCCAATTTATTGGTCAGTTGTTTTCTCATATCATATATTTTTCTATATCATAGTCGAACCTTTCATTTGCACTCCCAAACATTTGTACTAGTGCAAAAAAATTGCACTGCAACCAAACACAGCCTTAGTGACTATTGGTCAGACAGCCCCTGTAGGCAAGAAATGTAATAGCTCTCATGGATTCGCGTGCATGCTCGATATAGATATTCGCTCTGTGCTTAATTTCTTCATTAGTCTTTTTCCTCTTCATGTATATGATTTTGACTTGTATGTATCAATTCTGTTTATCTCGCTTTTTCATGTCTGATAATTAGTTCGTGAAAACAAAATTCTCATCCTTATTGTTTAGCTTTCCATCTATGACCAGAGAACAAATGCTATCACCGCAAGGAATATCTTTTCATCCTTGTTAGTTGCAGTGTTTTCGAATTGTGTTAACCTGAACAATCGAACTGTTTTGGTTCAGAAACTGTCGTTGGCCTGTTTTTTGCCAAAAACTGTCGACTTGATCAGCGACCTGCTGACCCGAATGGTTAAACCATTGATTTATTTGACCCGGACAAGAGTCTTTGACCATTTTTTTTTTTTAATTTTTAATTTGGAACGGACCATATATTCGAGCTAGACGGTTGAACTGATGACCCGGAACTAGTGGCCAGGGCGGTTCCGGTTTAGGATCGATTTAGTTGATAAGTAAAATGTTTCCATTTCAAGTGGAGATCAACCATGTATATGCAAGAGGCAAGCTTACACCTATTCACTTTTTTTAATGTATAAGCTTCGATCCAAAACATTGCTAATACATACTACCTAGTAGGAATTTGTGTAATATTAAGTAGTTAAAATATTTTTATTTTCTTTGTTTTTTCATGGGTTAGGATTGTAATGGATATTAAGGAGCGTCTTAAAGGGGAAAGATGAGATCCTCTGCCTTTGTAAAATGACCCGTGCTGCAATTTTCAGATTTTCTGATTGAGATCTTCCATGTTATCTGTAGGTGAATGCATTGTAATTTCTAAGAAAGCCCCACCATGCCCTGTTAATAGGTTTAAGCGGAAGCAATTGCAAGCTTGTTGAATGCTTTGATTGTCTCAGAATTCACATTTCAGTAAAAAATTCACGTTTCAATGCTCATTATCAAAGCCAAAAATTCACATTTGAATAATCTTTTATTAATATTAGGGTTTGAAGTTTTTTATTAGGAGTGTTTTACTTTTTAAGAAACTCTGGAATAGGACTCCCATTCTGCCTAAATCGGAATCTGAATTCCTTTCCGCCCAAACAAACGGCTATGATTGAAATGGGACTTTCTGATTCCGATTCTAAGGAACCAAACGGACTACGAGATAAATTTAGGGTTTTACAAGCTTGGTGTAGTTGGGCTAAACCTGGCCAGGCCGGCCCAATATATATAGTTAAAAACCCTAAAATTAGGGTTTTGCAAGCTTTAAATGTGTGGCTATCCTGGGTTATAATTCTTGAATGGCATCGATAATGTTCTCCTCTCCTTTACGCTTCATTGCTTGTTAGTCTCTTGTTCTCTTTTAATTCAAGTTTTCAATTTCTTCACCATCTTCTCCATCGTATTTGAGTGAGCCGGGCAACACAACCCATTCTGGTAGGGTGTGATTCAAGATCAGTCTCTTGTGTAGCTTGACCAGACCTCTTGTTTTACAAAGTTTTCATGTTCAACCAGTTAAATTTTCTGTTGGTAGAGCTTAAAAGTAAGACTGATATGATTATTTCCTTTTGATCAACAACGAACATTTTGATGTGTGAACAAATGTTACTGTGGAGTAATGACTCCCTTTGAAAGCTGTAAGATCTGATTGGGTCTTTTTCTTGTTTGCCCCAACCAGAATGCTTGGGTGGGGTAGATGGATGACTTCCTCTGATAACTGAGTTGGAGGGTAGCTCTATTTTTATCAATATTATTGGTGTTTGCCTCCTTTTTTTTTGAATTTATTTGGTTAGTATTCTCTCTGTAGGAGTTGCCATTAAATTTATTTTGTGTTTTATAAATGTTAAATTTGGTTATGATCCTGATGAAAAAAGCAGGGGCCGTTGCCCATGTGAACAGGCCTCTCGTAAACTTCAGGGAAATCATTTACATTGTTATTGGGTGAACCTGTGTATATACTTCTGGTGACAAAAGGTTCAGTAAATGATGTTACATTGTAAGCGCATTTTGATTACTTTGTTGGTTTTCCTTCTCTAGGTGTTAGGTGCAGAACTAATGCTTTGATGCCTGCAATGGTGTTATGTGCTACTTATGTATCTTATTTATCCTACAAGAACGATTTATTTTGTTTTTATCTCTGAATCTGATGAAAAGGGAAGGTCCCCTGTTGCCTATGCAAATTGGTGCCTCATAGACTTAAGGAAAATCATTTCCATTGTTATGGGGTGAACGTCTGTGATATTGTTGGTTTCAGAAGGTTCAGTAAATGGTATTACACCATGAAGGCATTCTTTCTTTGGTTCTGCCTTCTCTATTATACTGTCGTAGAGGGAGTATTTCTTTTTGGATTGTTGCTACTGCTCTGTTTCATCCTTTCTATGCATTTGAGCCCTGAGGCACAAAGGTCGGAACTTGTTTGTTAATGAGCAAGTCCCTCGTAAGCCTTGGGGATATTATCATAACATCATTATTGGGTGAACCTTTGTAGGCTTGACCTTGGACAATTGGTTCAATCAATGATGTTACATTTCAAAGAATTATTGGTTATCTATGATAACATTTTGTAAAAAAATGTCATTTTGCAATGCTTCTTGCTGTATGGGTGGAATTGATATAGACATAACCTTGATGCTTTTTCAGCATCAGGTGGTGACTCTCATATTCAAACCTGCATTCAGATGCTCATGACATCACTTGGTTAATAAAACATAATCCAATCACTATTACATTATTTTCTTTCCCAATCTCTATCTATCTACTTTAGTTTTTGTTGTCTCAAATCGTTTCTGGAACAAACTAAAAATTTCCACATTTCTCAACCTATATCTACTGGAGCCTTGATGGTTGCCTATGGAGTTCTAGGGTATTCAATGCTTTTATTTCCTTGTTTGCTTCATATATTATTTCCTTGTTTTGATTCCAGTGCTTTAAGATGCTCATATAGTCTATTTTCTTTTGGTGTTTCTGTTCTTTCAGAGCACTACAAACCGCAAGTAATCCATCTTCTTTGGCCAAGTTTATAGGTATTTTGAAGATGTTTTGTTTCCCCAAGCAAGCCAGTGAGCTCTCTGTTTTGACGTTCTTGGAAAAAAAGTAAGAATAACCATTCAAATGCATAGGGAGAAATGGATGTTAAAACTTACTAAGTTGGCTAAATTCATTCTATATTTGCTCAAGGATGTAGTGAGTAATGCTAATTGAACCACTAGCCAAAGTAATTCTTCCCTCCATTGAACAAGGATCAAAGAATGGGAAACATAAAGGGTAATGGAAATACAACAAGACAGACATATCATGATTTCTATTCTACACATGGGCCATCATCATCATCTATCTCATATGAGGTTGGCTATATGAATTCCATCCCATCGTTTGTTTAATGCCATGGAATAATTAAGATACACATGAATATGCAAGGAAAGGTTAAATAAATTCTAAAAATAATAAAAAAGAATAAAAATAAATAAATTTAAGTTTATTTTGATATTAAATGGTATAGATGATTGCAAATAATTTATACGCATAATGGTTTATATGAAATCTTCACAAAAAAACTAATGGTTTATGTGAAATGTGAACCATTAGGACAAAGGTGTTAAATGATGGAAGAATTAAAATATGCATATAAGTGTATCTTAATTTTTAGAAATTTAATATAGTTTGTATTAATCTATATTTATATTTATATTACTATTAAAATTATGTAAGAGGGTGTGGAACATTTTTCTTAAACTAAAATACTTTTTTTTTTCTTTTATTTTTTTGCCAATTGAGTGGTGGCTTAGTTTGTACGTTAGGTAGGTTGTCCTAGCGTAGATGTGGTGTGCTATGCGCAAAAAAGAATAAAAATTACAACCCCTCTGACGGTATTCAGGCGTAAGATCAAGGGTTTCTTCCAGATATGGCAGCTTTTTGCTTTGAATATCAATAAAAGATAATGTTTTTATCAAATGATCAAAATAAGGTAATTTTTTTTTTTGAAAAATATCAACGAAGGGCGATGACACTGTTCATCGTCTTCTTTTGCCCTTCCTCTGGTGATGGAGGTCGGAATTCCCTCTGCAGCTCTGGTGATTCATCTTCAGCTTTCAGTGACTGCAATAGCGATCGATTAGGTGAATTCCCGACCACCTCCGCGCATAGCCGTCGCCTCCTGGTGGTTTGCGCTTCTGAGAATTTCGATGATCAGATTCGTCAGCTTGTCTCCGATCTTGAATCGGGCTCACTAGACCTGCAGAGGCAGGCGGCCATGGTTTCTGTACCGGTGAAGGAAAACCGAAACACGAACACAGTTGTCTCCACTGTGCCACGAACACGAACACGAAAACCGAAAGTTAGAGGCGGAGACAACAGATAAGCGAAGTCAAAACCTTGCTAGACCTGTCTGCCTCTGATTGTAATTTGCTGTGTTCGACCATGGTATTCCTTCACCGAACACGAACACGAACACGAACACGTTTTGCCTTGTCAAGCGGGATGAAGTCCTTGCCGCTGCTCTAGTTCCCGACAGTTCCGTAAGTGGTGCAGTTGTAGTAATCCGTCTTGTTCACTTCGAACACATTGTGCTGATTCTTCTGGTACCTAAAAGCTGTTGTGATATAAAAGAAGAGAACCAGAATGTGAGATCTGAAGGTGGGGTTTTATCAGGATTGCGAGGGGGGGGGGGCACTTACAGATGAGGTCGCTGACGTAAGGTGTGGTTGTTGGCCCAGAGTGTATGGTTGATTCTAGGGTTCCAGTCGTGGTTGGCTCCGACGATGTGGTCGGTTCCGCTGACGAGGGTGGTGATGGTAGCGGCGACGCATACGAGTAAGAGGAAGCGGGGGAAAGGGAGACGGAGAGCTGAAATCGGCATAGTCGCTTCTCTCTTAACCTTTTGGGAAAACGGAGTTGCCAGACCTTCTTCAGTTGTGGGGTTCAGGATGAATTCATTGTCCTTCTTGATATTTTTCAAAAAATTACTTTATTTTTATTATTTTATAAAAATATTATCTTTTCAGGGCAAAAAGTTGTCCAGTATTGGCCTGTTTGTTAGAACTTGGTTTCTGTTTCGTTGAGGGGGCTTTCACGATATATATATATTTTTAATTATCTCCTGAAAGTCAAAATTAATTTATATAATCTGTTCAACTCTATTTATCTCTCTCCCTTCCGCCACTCCTAACTTCCCAACGCAAAATTGGATTTGGTCCTCTCACAGTCCCTCTCAGTCGCCCATTGAAAATATCTCTTTTTGAAAAAAACTTAAAATGGTGGAGATGTTTCCCATGTATAGGCCATGAGGGCATTTCTGTGAGGATTAAATCCGATTTCGTATTGGGGAAAGTGGGATTGGCGGAAGGGATTCCAAATTCCATTTCGCATTGGGGAATTTGGGAGTTGCGGATGGAAGAGACATCCTACGGGGTTTTTTGAACAGATTATAAAAATCAATTTTGATTTTCAGGAGATTATTGAAAAAGGACAATATTAACGGGCAAGAGATTATGCGGGTTTTATAAACCTCTCTTGTATTATGCGGGGCAAAGAAGACAATGGAACCATGTTCTTATGATCCATTTGACATATCTGTTTAATGTTTTTGAATCGTCGTTGACTCAGTTGGTCGGATTGTTCGGCTTAGAAACCGTCCAAGCAATCGGTTCTGTTTCACCCTTAATCCGTTCTTGGGTTAAAAATCGTTGACTTAGTCAGAAAACCGCTGATCTGGACGGTTGAACCGTTGATTCGTTTGATTCGGATAGCGGTTCTGATCCAAGAACTCTCTTCTTGATCAGAAAACATACAAACTCAGATCTGAGTTCATGTCTCAGATCTGAGGAGGAAGAAGAAGAAGATCTGAGAACTCAGATCTGTATATGTTGCTGCCGCCTCGCCGTTGCCGTTGCCGTCGCCATTATCGTTGCTAGTGAGCATCGAACCACCCTCCTCTTCCTTCTTCTTCCCTCCTTCCTTTCTTTTATCTTCTTTTCTTTTTTCCTTTCTCCTTTCTTTCTTTCTTTTCTTTCTCAATCGACAACATCTCTCCTTTCTCAAATTTCATAATTCATATAAAATAGTTGCCCTAATATGCAAACCGTCTGAACTGTTCGACCCGAATAGTCGAAATGGGTTTGGCGCGGGATGGTTTGGCTCGGGCTCGGTCTGTCTTGACCCGAGATCTGCCCCCGCTTTCTTTGCTCGGTTTGGATTGTCCTGTTTGACCCATATTTGAACAACCTAACTCCGAATTTGGACTAGCTTGATTTACTTCTCTTGACCCGCTTTGGGCTAGTTGGTTCGGTTTCAAACCTGTGCACAAACCTGATATGGGCTAGTCTATGTCAATCCGCTATTGACTGAATCGGTCTAGTCTGGTTCAATTGGATTGATCTAGATCTAAACAGTTCAATAACCTTTGATGTGATTAGCTCGAAGATAATCCAATTAGATAGTTCAAGTTGGTATGGCCAGTTTGAACATAAGTGGTTCAATCAAACCCGAATCTCGAACATAGTCAAATGGCTTTACCACTTGTGTGAAATAACATGCATGTAATGCAATTTAAAGCTTCACCACTTATGTAAATAACAACTACTATTACTACCAAGCTATGACCAACTTATTTGTTTAAAGGGAGTTAGTTTTTTTGTTTTATGTCATTAAATCTAAGATTAATGGGTTTAGGTGGGTTGGATTGGGTTAAAGCGGGTTTGGGTTGAACCTAACCCATTTAATTTTATATAACTAGGTCATTAATGGGTTGACGGGTTAGATGGGTTGGTTTGAAGCTCAACCCCAACCAAACCCAACCCAACTTGCTCAATTGCCACTGCTATCTATTAGTAGGGGTGGATTCGAGTCGAACTGAGCTGGATATTTGGTTATTTGAGCTTGGCTCACAAAAAGAATACTATACTTGAGCTTGATTCGAAGTTTCGAACTAGAGACTTGAAATTGAATTTGGCTTGGCTCAAAAGCTTGTACATTTGAACTTGGTTCCAGTTCGATTGGGAGCCAAACTCCCTATAAAAAATAAAATTTATACATATATAAATTATTTTTTATTTTATATACAATTGATAATGATAAAGATTATTTATTATAATACATATAAAAAATAAAAATTATTTATATTATACATATTATTTATTATGTATAAAATATTATTATGTATGTATGTATTAGGCTTGATTAGGCTTGCGAGCTTTTGGCTCGGTTAACAAATGAGCCTATATATTTTCTCAACTTAAATGGAGCTGAATCGAGTTTTCCACGAACTGAACTCGAATAACTCGTGAAAAGCTCAATTTGTTTCCAACCCTACCTGTTAATCTTCTTATACTCCACTTCTCTTTTACTCAGACCCTCGCTATTCTGACACATGGTTCTGTAGAGGTAGATGCAGGCCCACGGGCGTGACCCATTACGTCCACCTCTGCAACACATGCAACTAATGTGTGATCTATTTGGTAGATCAAGTATTATTAATAGAGTATGCTAATTAATATAATGTGTTCTGATTAGTTTTAAAATTAATTCTTAGAGTCTGAAAAGAAATTTAAAATTTATTATTAGTTAGAAAAATAATTTTTATCAATTAAGTTCCATTTGATATTAGTAAAAATGATTAATGACTTATTAATTTCATTTAAAAATAACATAAATTAATACAAATTTATCTAAAAATGATAAGAATTAATGAAAATTTATTAATGATAAAATTAATTTTTAAAATCCATTTATACAATGGATAGGAGTAGTAATAAATGATTTAAGCACCAGGAATTTAACAATTGATATGACATTAAATAGAATGGATTTAGGGGTGCAACCTGGGTGGGTCTAACTTGAGCCCAGAGTAACCCAACCCACAACATTACATGGGCGGGCTTAGATTTTCAGTCCTTAGGTTGGGCCTGGGCTCAAAAGTTCAGGTTTTATATCCCTTAGGTAGCTTGAAGTCAACCCGAGTCTGGCCTTATCTTCACTTAACTTGAGCCCTAACCCAACTCGTGTGCATCAAATTTTAGTGCGGTCTGACTGGGTAAGAATAACCTAAAAATAATACTAGATTTGAATTGATTTGGTGTAATTGGAAATATTATAGCGTTTCATTTTTGTTTAGGCTGCTTTTCTTTTCGGTGTAAACTTCATTGATGGAGTTCAACAGGATGGGTTTAAAACTAGTGAACCGTTGGAACTTTTTTAAAGTAAGTGATAATCAATGTAAAACTCAATTGATAGGAAGGTTTTCAATATAAACCTTACACTGAAAATAACTGGGTGAAAATACAGGTCGTGACCAGTCCGTATTTACACTAAAAACAAATGCAAACTGATGATAGAATTTTACGTCGATTCACGTTTATACCGCAAATAGACACAGGTCACACAACCTTAACAAAACTCATACATAACACGGGTCAGGAGTAACTTCTTCATATTTATAAACATATAAATTTTAAGGCTGTCAAGCAATGGGTAGCCTGGTTTGGACACGGCAAGCATAGCCCAACAGTTTATGGGCCCAATATTGTTGCTATGATGAATGGATTTTCATTTTCTGTTCCAACAAAAAGTTTCAGACTCTTGTGATCTGTACATATAATGAATTGGCGGCCTAGAAGGTGGACTCGCCACTTTTACACTACTAGAAGTCTAGAACCACATTCATGAGTCCCTTCTCATAGGAACTAACTAAAACAGGCTAGGGGGTTTGCCATCTTGCATTAGCACTGCCCCAAGATAGCCCCTTGATGCACCACATTCTAAGACAAACTGCGAATCGGGATTCAGGAAGATATAGGCAATGTTTGGCATCGATGTCATTTTTTGAGAAAATGGCACCACGTAGGAATCACATTAGAAAAAGCAGTACTTCAAACAATACCCTCTTATTTAATGTCATTTTTTCAGAAAAAAACATTGCTCCAGACCGTTAAGCCTGGAACCAGTGGAAACTATCGTTGCGCAACAATTGTGTATACTGTAAAGGGTGCTACCAAAAACCCATATTGAAGGGTAAATTGCTTGTTGTACCTTGCAAGGCCCAAAAACCCCTTGAGTGCCTTTAGAGATGTAGGAGTGGACCATTGCATGATGCACTTGATTTTGTTAGGGTCTGCCATGACTTGACCCAAATAATAGACATGAGTAGACTTGTTCATGGGCCTGGTTGCCCGACGGGCCAGCCCGGCCCCCGGACGGGCTTGAACATGTTTATAGGCCCACGACTTTAAATTCGGGCCAAAAAACCCGGCCCGCAATAAATTCGAGCCGGGCTTGGGTTTTATCAAAATAGCCTAGCCCGACCTAAAATTAGACTTAAAATGGGTTATGTGATTATGTCCATTTGAATAAATTTTTTGATTTAAGAATGTAAAACTGTGTTTTAAAACATAAAAGAAAGGGAACAAAACCATATTGTAGGCCCATTGTTCATTTAAATAGGAAAAAAAACTATCTGAATTTTTAATTCTAATTTGAATAGGGAAAATTGTAATTTTTTTTATTAGGTCGGGCTTCAGGCTCGGGCTCGGGCTCGGGCCTAGCATATTTCCATTAATGATGAGCAAAAGCCCGGCTGAGCCCGGCCAGGCCCGACCCATAAACAGGTCTAGACATGAGGTTGCCCGAATACACACTTTGATTCCTTAGACTGTGTTTGGTTGTAGTGCAAATAAAAATTTGCACTAGCATAAATGCATGGGAGTGCAAATGTAAAAAAAACGCAAATTCTTGTTTAATTTTGTTTTGGATTTTATTTTATTCTGCTTCATGTCTTAAGTTAAAATTTGAAATAAAAATATGTCAGAATTTACACTGCCATGGTTTTGCATCAGTGCAAATTTATTTGCATTGCAACCAAACACAGCTTTAGCAAATAATTGGTGCTGGTACAACAAAAAATGAGGTGCATTTGTTAAGTCAAATGGCATGACAAAGAATTCATAGTGCTCATCATGTGTCTAGAAAGCTGTTTTGGGCACATTAGTTACATAACATTCATTCTTATTTGATGATAATCCAACCTCAAATAGAGTTTAAAGAATACTGTGGTTAGAGGTGCAATCAAATCGAGCTCTAATCGAATAATTCAGACTCGATTTCGAATCTTAGGGTAAACTTGATTAGTTATTCGAACTCAAGCTCAACCAATAAAAGTTTGGCTCGAAAGCTTGCAAGTTTAACTTTATATCATATAATTTATAAAATATAAAAGTATATTCATTTTCAAGCTTTCAATCTAGACTTAAGTTACATTGAATCTTTAATAGAATCGGGCTTGAACCAAAAAATATTCATATCAAATTCGAATTCAAGCTTGAACCTAGTAGTATTGTAGTTTAGGTGAGTCAAGACATGCCAAAATTTGTCTCGACTAAATTCAATTGCACCCCTAATTGTGGCACCTTGCAAGTCATCCAACAATTCGTCAATGAGAGGTATTGGGAAATGGTCTTTAATCATAATTTGGTTTAGAGCTCAATATCTCTATGATCCATTTTTTATTTATTTATTTATTTTTTTAAACTAAGAGTATTAGTGCCGAATATGGACTGGATCTGGGTTGGATAAATTTCTTGTCTAGTAACTCATGTAGAGCTTTTTAGGCCTATGGAGTAATTGACTGAATAGGTTTTGTTGTAAGAATTGGGCTGGTTGGGTCCAAGGCTTGGTGCATGAAAATAGGTTGGCTACCTCCATAGAATGATTTGAGTAATGTCTTCAACTAGGGGTTTCAATTGGATTGAATTTGGTCTAATCCGGTCCAGTCCAATGTGAGTCCATTATAAATGGGTCAGGTCCAATCCAATTCAATGAATATTTTGGACCAATTTAGATCGGTCCAATTCAATGTTTGGATCATCCAATCTATTCAAATTCATTTTGGTTTATATTGGTTTCAATCCAAACCTGGTCCATTGACACATATTCTTATCTTATATCAGTAGACCAGATATTGGCTTAATCCAACCCAATTCAATATAAATTTGTTACGGACGGACCAAGTCCAATCCAATCTAATAAATATTTTGGACCGGATTGATCCAATCCAATATGTCTTGTTGATCCATCCAATCCGTCCAAATTGATTTTGGACCGGATGGGGTTCAATCCAAAACCAGTCCATTGACACCTTTATCTTCAACCCTTGTGATTGTGGGGTCCCTATTCATAATCCCGCCAAATGGTATGCTACCTCCCTTATATATAAGTCCATGGTCAACTATAACTAGTCACAAATCACATGCCCTAATTGCTTCACCCATTAGACCCTTAGAACCACATTAGCTCCATTGAAGCCTAATTGATGTAGATCAACTGTGAAGCCATGTCCTCGTAGCTTGAGGGGAAATGTTTGCACACATTGTCACACTAGATCTAGTTGTCGTTCGTCACATGGACAGCAAAGGCGGTAACCTCTTGGATGCCCAGGCCCACTTGTTTGGTTATGAGTTGGGTCACAAAAATAAGTGACTTTTACGCCTGTCTTTTGGGGAGACAACTTTATTAGTCGGTTTGCTATCTTGTTGGCACATGGGGTATAGCCTCTTCTAGATCTCAGGCCAATGACACTAAATTGAGCAATCCACAGAAAATGTCCCACATCTTTAAATAAATGAAAGTGATGATGCTATCATTAATGTCGTTGAAGTCTACTTTAAAAACTAGGAATGAAGGTTGAAAGAAGGCATTTGATTTTAGTGAGGTTATGATAGAATCTACTAAAGCTGCTAACAAGAGTTAGGATGACCATATTGGTGTATGTATTGAATGCAACAGTGAAAAAATACTCCATGGCTAGTCTGTTAGCCAATGTAAACATAATAGAAGGACTAGGGTATTGAGACTATTATAAAATCTATGAAGTGTTTGGAAAACCATTTGCAAGAGAGTAGTATCCAAGGCTGCCACTTGAACTTATGAAGAATTATATTAGGAGATTGTGGATAGGCAACTTTAGGCATGAGAGAAATATAGTTTAATCTTTTTATTTTCTTTACTTGGACATGTTGGACTTCATTTCTTATTAATTGTTGTTTCAGATATAGCTTGATGAATGGATTTTGTTTCTTTAGAGATAACTTGATGAATGAATTTTTTTGTTGTATTGTGCATGATATTATTTTTTATTGATTGTTAAACATTGATATGTGTTCAAATTAGAATGAGTGATATAAGTTGGGAGCAATTGTTGCATATAGTTGTAATAGTTGTACAGGAAGATGAAGGGTTAAAACATCTTAAGATGAAATTACTATATATTAGTTTAGAAAAAGAATGATATTATTCCAAGAAACTCTATCATGACAACATATTAACTAGATTAAACCATTTGTGTAATGTTATTTTGAACAATCCTAAAATGTATTTAAACATGCCCCACATATGTTCATCAATTTGGTATATTCTTTAAGATGAAGGGGTTTGGTTAAAGATAGTTGATATGTCTCCGTTGGATGAACAAATAGAAATACCACTAAATATAATTGGCCATTACAAATCAATTTGATATACAACCAAGCATTTTCATTATTTGAGGGAAACAATATCTTTACATTTTAATTCTATACTGAAGGCTCTACGCGAATATAGAAAAAGGGACTGTGCAACCAAGAGACCTTAATGTTGTTTTGCCTAAGGTTCTAAACAATTCTAAATATTAACCATGGTTTAAGGTAACAGTCCATACATTTTCATTTAACAATTTTATTTTCTAGTAAATTACATTTTAAATAATTGTTGTATATGTTTCTTGTAAAATTGTGTTGGTGCGATGGACGGCACACGTCACACGAACACATGTCCATGTATGTATTTCAGTAACAACAAAAAATGTGATGTACGCAAAAAATGACAAATGTTCGTTTGACATTTGACATGATCTTTACAAACTTGTTTCCCTTACCCATACAAGTCAACAAGTTGTAACTATTAATTGGTATAATTATAATTTGAGGTGTTAGTGGAAATAATACTTCTTTTTGCTCAACATAGGAAAATATTATGTGATTGATTTAAGATACACAAAGATGTTTGAGTTCTTGTCCCCTTATTGCTTTGAGAGGTATTACTTAAAAGGCTTCATGGAAAGAGGCAATTATTTTAAAATTGCTGAAGAACTATTCAATGATGTACATTCTTCATTAAAAGATATTATAAAACATTGCTTTGATGTCTTAAACATATGAATTCCAATTTTGAAGTTGATGCCACCATATTCAATGCATTTTTTTGGGCATATTGTGTGTTGTACAACTTCATTAAGTTTTCATATAAGTAAGATAAATATTTAAATGGTTTTTTGGTGCTAGGTGTAATATTCCTCAGACAACACTTAATATTGGGTCCCAAACATATAAACAAATGAAATTAGTGTGAGATGAATTCATATTTCAGATGGCAAAGCATTACAACTTGAGAAGGTGGGCAATATAAATAGTGTTTTTATTTGATGGCATGTATTCAATTGTTTGTGTTGAACTATTTGCTAGAAAAAATGTGTTAAACTAATTACATGTATTGAAATAATTTTTTGTTATTTGTTGGAAATATTTACATTGAATTTTTGTATAGGTGAATACATGAGTGAGGCCCATGGGTGATAACTACATATATTAATCTGTAGATGGGAACTACATTGATATCTTTTACAAGGAAATGCATGAATGAGACTCACTTTAATATTTTGCATAGGTAAATGTGTAAGCAGAACAGTAGAACCCATGAGTCCTATTTGCATGTTTGAATGTATTACTAGATTTCACACATGATGTTTCACATGCATGTAAGAAAGACCCACAAATATGCTTGTCAAATAGCCTTTTCGATATTTCTAGCTTTTGAGAAAACCTTTGAAAAAAATTACAACCAAAAAAAATTGGTCTTAAACTTTTGAAAGATTTGCCTAAAAAGATTATATATATATATAGAGAGAGAGAGAGGAATTAGAGAAGGTTTCGTGCACAAAAGAAATTCAATAGGATAGATATGCTTAACACCATTAGTCATGGATAAGATAAGACTGCTAAACATGTTAAAAGAAAGATCCCAGGTGGTGTAATTTAATTGGGTTAGTAGAATGAACCGTAGAAATGAATTGACGGAAAGAAGGCAAGTAGGCAACAGAAGACAATTTTATTTTATTTTTCTTTTTTTTGGGGGGTGGAGATGAGAAGTTAGGATGTGGATTATTACGTTGTGAAATTCAAAGGAGAAAGGTAGATTTTACCAAACAGAGGATATGAATTATTAAGGAGGGTGTTGTCCAATGTGAATTATTTTTCTTACTTCCATCCTCTACCTGCTCCAATCCTCACCTTATTAGGGAGGTTTGAACTTTGTGGGGTCGCACTTGGACCTGTCATCTCTTGCCAAAGAATAATTCAACTACCCACTATACCTGTTCATGGGCCGGGCCGGGCTTTTACTCGTCATTAATGAAAATACATTAGACTTGAGCCCGAGCCGACCAACGGGCCTATAACTTGGGCCCAAGCCCGGCCCTGATAAAAGTTTGAAGCCCGAGCCCGACCTAATAAAAAAAATTACAATTTTCCCTATTCAAATTAAAATTAAAAATTTAGATGGTTTTTTTTTCCTATTTAAATGAACAATGGACCTACAAAATGTTTTTTTTTCCTTTTCTTTTATGTTTTAAAACACAGTTTTGCATTCTTAAATCAAAAAATTTATTCAAATGGACATAATCACATAACCCATTTTAAGTTGGGCCGGGCCGGACTATTTTGACAAAACCCGAACCCGGCTCGAATTTATTGCGGGCCGGGCTTTTTGGCCCGAGTTTAAGCCCACGGGCCTATAAACATGTTCAAACCCATCCGGGGGCCGGGCCGGCCCACCCGGCCTATGAACAGGTCTACTAGCCACCAATCTAGTTACTGTTCTTGTTTGGCATAAAACATCCCCACTACTTGATAGGAACATTCGCATGATGTGCTCACTTGGGCAAGGTTAGCCCTTCTCTAATCCTAGTAAAAAAAATAAAAGGTTGGTCTGTCTATTTAAAGGATTCATCCCCTAATTTAACCTCTTGGTGTCAATCATATCCCGAGTTCCCGACCAAGACTTCTAACAACTCCCATCACCAACCTTTCACCCTTGCACTTCCATCCATTAATGCCATTTTACAACAAACAGAAGGAAGGAAAGAAACAAGTATAAACAAAAACAAAATTCCACCTCTCACATGCGAAATATCAACCAGAAATTTGTTTCCCAAAGTTCCTACACCACCAAAAGCTTTGACAATGATGCAAAACATCACTCACAAATGGCAACTACATACACCTCTCTACAGAGGGAAAAGAATCAAAGAAAAAATAAATCAACAAACAATTACACAAATAAAGAACAACAGAATATACATATTGCTAAATGCTAATTTTCTATGATTTACAACAAACTGCTGCTTGTGGGCTTGCCCAAAGGAACCAAACTCTACTTGACTCTCTCTCTCTCTCTCTCTCTCTGAGCTATTTCAATTCCCAACTCTATAGAATATAGATGCTAAAAGATAACTTGCTAGCTACACAAGGTTAACAGCAACTTAAAAACGCTTTAACCTGGCTCTAAACTCACTAGGGCATATTAACACAGAATCTACACAGAGACCTCCCTTGGTGTGTGTGCAATCAATCTGGGTCATTGAGAACTTTATCTTTGTGGGTATGCTGGGATTCTCTACGATAAAGTCCCCTACATAGTAGTGACCCCAGTTCCCCAGTTCCTCCAAATAACACTGGGACAGGGCGTGTTGACCATCTGAAGTTGATAGCTGGAAACGAACAGGCTTTATGTCCCAACCATGGACATGCTCTGGGTTACAGACACGGCGACCAAGTCTCTTGGAGGCTCTTCCGAGATGAAGCCTGAAGAACAGGCTATATGTTCCTGCTGCAAACTGGAATTCTACCTGTCCATCTACCTCAAACCACCAGATTTGCTGAAGATATGCAACTGAACAGAATCTACAAGGAAACATAATAACAGCAGATCAATGACTGCTTTTATCTTACTCCAATGTACAAATGGTCCATATGGATAAGAAAAAACAAAGATGTCCATGCCCATTAATCTTGAATGACAAATCAATTAACGTAGCAGGATAAAGAAAGAAAATGAAAAATGATTGACAATACATTCAACATAGATCATAGTTTCTTTAGTGTCACTCAAAAAGCATGTGAACTGCCGCTAACCTGCCACTCTACGTCAAGAGTGGAAAACAATATTACGCTGAGGAATCCAAATTATATGGGATGCGTCATCAATGACAAACAAGGTGCTAAAATTGAGGGCAAAGGTTCAATTAATAGTGAGTCATTAAAACCTGTTTGATATAAGAATTTCAGATGTAACTTGTGGCTAGCCTCATAGACTCCATCAACAAGTCCATTTCCACCTTGATAATGTACACAATAACTTCAAAGCTCAGCAGGTCAATTTCTTTTTGCTCCTTCCCTCCCTTCCTCTCTCTCTCTCTCTCTCTCTCTCTCACAAAATGAATTGCTTTTCCCCATTAAGCATTAACCAACCAAAGACAACAGCGGGCACTCTGAATTGGAGAAGAAAATAAACCATCAAATTGAGTTTATACTCCATACTACAGAGTTAAGGGGAGTCAAGTTTAAAAATAGCTTTAGTTAAACCATGCATTTCATCTTCTAGAAACTGTAAATGAAAGCAGCAAGATTTGTCAGTGAATGTTATTCATTTTGGGTCCTGTCAACAGGACTGCATGAAACAGGGGAAACTAGACCATAGATTAGGAAAAATAATAGCCAAAACATATCAAATTCGTAGAGGTAGGCTTTTGCATCACATAAACGAATGGAGGGAAGTTCTATTATATTCGTAAGTATCGACCTTCCCTAAGCTGCCTTAGATGCCCAACGGTCAGCAGTCTTAAGGTTAGTTTTAACATTTTCTAACAGCAAGCTTTGCTAATTGGTGGGTAAACCTAAAGGATAGGAATTCCCCTTTACATCTGCAAAATCCTTTAATCAGGTCAGTATTCCTCTATCTTAATTGTATATCAAGACAACATGGAAGTATTAATCATCCTTGATGACTGAATTTGCATGCAGTAGTTATGGTGCTAAGCTTCTAGATATAACTCTGTGTAGAAGAATGTGATTTATTAAAACACTCAAAACTGGAATGGCAGTTATTAAGATCTATTAACAATTCAGGACAACCAAACTGAATCCAGAATCATCAATCGAGAACTCAGATCTAGGATAAAGCAAACAAATGAACCTATTCAAAACTGGAATGGCAGTTATTAAGATCTATGAACATGCTGACAGAAGTCTGTGTCAAATGAACCTATTCAGAAGACACCCTGTGAATTTATGGACAGTGAACAATGTTTGGATGACACAAATCTAAAATTTAGGACTTAGATATAAAGAAAACTTGTTGATAGATGTTTCATCCATCAGAAACTTTTGTTTATGCACCTTTCCTAAATCAGAAACTTTTGTTTCAGAATTTTCTTAAAAAGAAAAGGAAGAATCACATGGGTTTTAGATCACGTTGGATTTTCTTCGAGAAACAAAGATTAAGAAAAGGAGGCCAGTTATTAAATGAAACCAACATCAATTCTCCCCCTCCCCTCCCCATTGAATTCGCAGAAACTCGAGTATGACATTTATATCCTAACTGTACAGAAATTTAGCAGAGTCCAGGAAGACACAATCCCAAAGAGAGAATATTTTCTATGTCCATGCCATATAGCAAAAGCATACTTGGAACTTTTAAGAAGAGAGCTACTTTTTTTGCTTATAAATACCTAGACTCCTCAGTTGGGATGCGCTTCCAATACCTCCGATCATCTATCCCTGTTATCGACAAGGCCATAGAAGAGATAGACAGGCAAGTCCCACCTGTGCTCATATCCAGCCATAGTTCCTGCGAAAAGATAAAAGATTTTACAAAGACTATTGGCAAAATTTAAAACAGAAAAACTAGAAAAGGAAGGAAAATAATAAATCCCAGTAAGCCAAATACTTTGGTGCCTCCATCGAAGGGATTGGGGTGACACAATCTGGCGTAAATCTCCTTCTTACTCAAATAGTGAGGGACTTGATCGAACACTTTCTCAATGAGGTAACGATAATTAGAAGGCAACTTAGAGTCCCATACAAAATCAGCAGAGGAAGCATCACGAAAAGCTCGATTGAGCCGTGCCAATTTACAAATCTCAGGCGGATCCAAATACATAAGAACCATAGCGGCACAACTTTCCGGTATATCACCGAGACCAACCTTGACAGGAGAATCCCGTTCACCACTCTCCGATATAACGAAACCAGACATACCGGCCCCCATGAGCGGTGAGCCGAAGCAAATGAATGTCTGCTAACCCGTAGCCCTCAATTACGACCACTTCACAGAGAAAAAAGAGGAGGGGGATGGCCAGACGGAACCAGTAAGATTCGAGAAACAGAAATAGAAAGAGGAGGAGAGGAAGGAGAAAGGAGAAAGGAGAACTGGGTGTGCTTCCATTTCCTTCTTGAACACGAACGCGTACCCCCCCCCCACTCACATCCTCTGCTTTGTTTTTTCCTCTCAAAACCATGAGAGAGAGAGAGCGACTGACTACTAGTGCCTCGTTGGATTACATTACAGATCCACGTGTCGCCTATACCAGCGCCGTGCAGTTGTTTTTGTTCTCTACACGGGCTCAACTCAGACTCAAAATATATTTATTTTAGTAAAAACTAAAATAATTTAAAAAAATCTTTTAAAGAGTAAAGAGAAAAGGAAAGAGAAAGAGAGAAAAATCTTACCCACCCATTAACAGTGTGAGATCAGGCTCGGATCCCACCACAACCAACAGAACGGAATCTCGTGTGAGATAACTGGCTACACCTGAGCTGAGCCTGAGACTAGTGCAACTTGGGTCGGACCAACCCCACGGCCGGGGTGGGTCAGAGCTGACCCGTTTTCAAAGGACAACAACTATTCAAAACCTGTGAATTAAAGATCAGATGATGAAAGGTCATACTTGGTGGTCGTCAACACGTTTACACTGCAGGAAACAGTCCTTGGGATGACAATGAGGATCGGATCAAGAGTCAAGAAAAGTCGGTTCCAACGGGCAACTAACTACCCGAAACCACTGACTTGGTCGGGTCAACAATAGTGAAGAGCTGCTTTTGCTTTTGTTTGTGTAGAAAATTTCAGGTACTGCACAAAGTTACACTATCAAGTATTAATTTATTAGTTATATTCTAATGAGGGTCCATGACCCGATTTGGATTGGCGATTGGGCATGGCCCGCCGATCAAATGGCTGGGAACTAGGGTGTATTTTAAATGTATTAATTAATGTTGTTTTATTTAAACATTAAACTCACTTGCTGAGACGTTCATGTTTTGTTGGGTTGGGCCCACGAAGTCCAGTTCACTAATTGTTAGAATGGATTACGTTCCAGTTGGGCCTTATCCTCAACAAATCTCCCTTCTTATTTTCTTTTCATTTTTTTAAGAAAAAAAAGGGAAAAGAATCCAAAGATGTCTATCCAATTTGGATAATTAAAATGGGTAGGTTGCTAAAAGGTAATGGTGTTGGGTCCTCCATTCAATTTGTTATCTGGATAAATAATGTTCATACGTGTATTGGTAACAGTGATGACAACTGCCAAATTTAGAGGATAGACATTCATTTATGTACAATCAATTGTCAGCTGGCTTTCATATCACAACACATTCTAAGAGATTAAATGAGAAAGCAACTTAAAATCCCATTTTATGGCCAACCCGTTTTCTCTTACCAAATTATCTGTTGTCCATCTGGCTATACCATTGGGAGGTTTAGATAAGGTGGCTGCTTGAAATTCTTCAAAGTGGGTAATCCGACTTTCACCCATGTCCATTTTCAACCCGGATTAGCATCACTTTGATGACTGTGTTAGGGATTGTTTAACCAATAATAATGCTCCATATCAGCTATCAAGTGTATATGCCCCACAACCACTCCAGTCTCACACATATTCGAATGCATGACTGATGTGGAATGGACATTAAACGGCCCCTAACACAGTCATCGAAAAAACTTTGGCAGTTAGGGTTCAATAGCAAATGTTCTTGGACATGACATGTTATCATGGATATAGGATAAAAGAGTAACGGGAGAATGACCGTTCAACCCAACCTCAGAATTCTTAGGCCTAAAGTACAGTTGGAATAGGTGACAGCTCAAAATGAATGGGTAGACATGTCATGAATGGATGGACATGTGATGCCCAAAAACGTTCCCAGCAGCTAAATTTTTTCACAGCCATCAAGTGCAGCTAAGTGAAAAAAGTCAAGTGGACAATAAATATTGTCTTGTGATCATCCAACTTGGTAGCACAATCATTGATACCCCCAAAGTTTTTTGCCTTTCGGAACAGTACATTAAATATTATTTTGATTTTAGAATAAAATGTCACCTTATTTAAGAGTATAATTTTGTCTTCAGAATAACTATTTATATGATTATAAAGTTTTCCTATTTTCTCTCTCTCTTTCTCTCTTTAATTTTCAACTACACCTTTTTTCTATATGTTTCATTGTTGATAACTATAATTTTCTTCAGAGGAATTGGGGGTAGGGCAAAGAAGTTGAATGATTTAGCAATTGGTATGGCACAGGACAGAATAAAATGACAAAACATGATTCAACTAACTGATCCTGGACAAGATTTGTATGATGATGATGATGATAATTGCTAAAGTAGGTGATACATATAAATTCAGTTGCCCAATTTAAAGAACTTTAACTTCATTTTTTTTGAACCGCCCATAGGTGTTATATTTCATTTAATCAAGAAATTGATACAAAAAATACTAAAAAGGCCAATCAGAAAACCTAGAAATAATTTCTCAAGAGAACAACATATAGAACTGGATGAAGGAGAACATAAAGAACTTCTGCAACCAAATAAACTTGACCCAAATTGTACTCAGATTTGGGACAGACCCTTTAATCAAACCTGGCCCAAATTGCAACCTTACTAATAATTTTCTTCATTCTTAATAATATTTAATAGTTCAGATTTATCTTAGTTATTTATATGTAAATCTGAATAACAAATTGTTTAGGAAACCGAAAAAGAAGATAACTAGTAATTGAGTTATTATTATTGAAATTTTTAGAAGAGCTAGGAATATATTAAAAAGGATTTAGGTGGAAGTAATAAAAAATGATTTAAGGCCTAGACATTGCACTTAATAGAAAGTAAATGGCGAAACAGGATTCATGTAGCTAACCCCATATAGTTGGTAGAAGGCTTTAGATGATGATGTGATGATTACTATGTTGTAGCCATAATCATCGATATTCCATAAATTATATAATGGGGTGTTTCACAGCACAAATTGTTTTTCTTGTTGTTGGTTCCGAAAACAAACTAAAACCAAAAACATGTTATTGAATCTTTGGGTTCAAAAGCATGTTTTCTCTGGTTATTTAATATCATATTCCATAAATTATATAACTTCTACAACTACAAAATTTGTTTTTGTTTTAAAAATCATTATTTTGATGGTTCTATGTAAAAACATGCATTGTTTTTTGAAAAAAAAAACCTATTTTTTTACCTTTCAAAACAGAAAACAGAGTTCAAAAACACGTTTTTTGTTTTATTGCTGATGTGGTAAATTTCAAAAACAAATGAAAACAAGAACACCCCTGAATCAATTATTAACGAGAACATATTTAATTATATTTAAATTGAAAAAGGAAGAGGAAAAGAACGGGTCCACCCTTTCACAAACCCTTTTCTTTTCCTCTTTTCATTTGTTTTTTTTTTTTTTCCTTTCAGTTGGACAAAGGTTTGGTGCTTGCTAATAGACCGAAAGCATGGAAACAGAAAGAGAGATTGTTGAGAAGTTTCTTTCGGTTTTTCTAATCATCTCGAATATACAAAGTACAAGGATTACAAGTCATTTCACATGGATCTTCATTGTTTGATTTTTGTTGTGATCATGGAATCCAATATACAAGCTAAACTACAATTTGAAGCATCCACCACCCATCAAGAGTTGAAGACAAAAGAATAACCAATAATTGATAAAAAGAAGCACAGTCCTCTCAACGTGGATCCGAGTCAGCAACATTTTATCCACCACCACATGTTCCCATACATGATCATCCACAACACCTGCCATACAGTCAGCAAAAGCGCCTATTTAGATAATGGATAAATGTAGATGGGTAGATGAGTTCATGAGTAGAGAGAGAGAGACAACTATTGTTGATTAAATATTAGGGTCGGATAGAGAATCATTCTGGTACTGCTTTTTAACTCAAGCGGTCTGATTAGGGGTGATCATTTCAGCCCGGTCTGAAAATTCTGGGCTTGGGTCTGGATTTTGTGTTCAGGCCCACATTAGTTCTGCAAATTTTAGGGTCAGGCTTGGGTTTAATACTTTAAGCCCAGCTTGGCCCATATATATTTAAATTTACACATTTTGTGTATAATGTATATATGTTATTTTATATTAAATTATATTATATATATATATATATAAATATTATAACATGACATATATAATTTATATTATATAATGTATAAAATAAGTTTATATGCATGTTATGTCATTTAATATAAAATATTATAGATATATAATATTTTTATATATAAAAGATATTGGCCCAAAATCAGGCCTGGCCCGACTCGGGACCGTGTAGACCTGGGCTAGGGCTTATGTTTCAAGCCCAGAACCCTGGGTCGGGCCGGACCTGGGCCTAAGCTATAACCCTTATCATAAGTGCAAAGCTCGGCCTGACCTGGCCCATAATGACCCCTATGTCTGGCCATCCAATTTGAATGAATGGCCTGTCATGACTTAAAAAATTTTAAAATAATAAATAATAAAAAACGGCCAAAAACCGTTGTCTAGGTCAATGGTTTGATTGTTTGGGTCAGCGGTCTGCTAATTAAATCAATGGTTTTGGGGCAAAAAATGGTTGTGATAGATTTCTAACATAAAAATTTATAAGGAATAGGCGGAAGAACCAATGAAAATCCCAAAAATAAATCTATTTAGGTGCCCAAAAAGTACCATGAGACGGGATTCATGTATCTGATTGCATATGGTTGAAGGTGTCAGCTAGCTTACTAGTAAGGTCCAACTGGTCTTAATGGAGATTTGAGATTGAATCCTGCTCCGTAGGGATTGAAGGTTAAGGAGAGGGTTACCCCAAGTTTTATATTATTTTTTATGGGACTATACAATAGGGCGTCACTTGTGAGTAGGAGTGGATTTGAGCCGAGCCAAACTATTTGAGCTTGGCTTGCCAAGGCAGCATGAGGCTCGAGTTCGGTTCGAGCTAGAATCTTGAATTCGAGCTCGACTCAAGTCAAAAGCTTGTAAGCTCAAGCTCGGCTCAAGCTTGACTTGAGAAAAATATTTTATAAAAATAAAAAAATTATATATAAAAATATTTTTATTTGGTATTTAAAAATTAAGAATTATAATAATTAGTTATTATTATATATAAATAAAAATATTATATATTATTTTTTATAATTTATTATTATTATTATTATTATTATTATTATTATTATGTAGCTATTTGAGCTCGGCTCGTGCGCCTCACGAGTCAAGCTTTATTATGCTCGAGCTCGAATAGCTTGTGGCCACCCCTACCTGTGAGGGTGGATTCAGTCCTCACAAAATTTAAGGGGAGGCTCACAACATTTTTCAGTTGTGCATTGGGAATATCTCCATATTTGTATCTTTTATGAGTTTGAATTTGTTCCTCGCAAAGCATATCTCGCACCAACCTCACAGAATGTTTAGTCATGCATTTGGAACATCTCCGTACCTGAAAATATTTATTCATGGAAAGATGTTCCCAATGCATGGCTGAAAATATTGTGAAATTGGTGTGTGGCATGCTTTGTGAGGAGCATATCCGAACTCTCTTTTAATTCATGGGGAGATATTCCCAGTATACTTATACTGTAAGGGGCTGTGAGGATGGTTTTATGAGAACCAAATCCGGTTTCATCACTTGTCCTCTCCATATGGCCATACTAATAATCCCTAAACTCTGGTCACAGCATGATTTTATCATACTCATATGGGCATCACCCGTCACCTATCCCCCATTCGGCCATACTCATAACCCCTCAATCCTGGTGACAATAGGATATGGTTGCAAGTCTCAGCCATGAATCCGGATCTGCTCTTCGCAGAGCAGTCCTCGCACCGACCTCACAGCATCTACCAACTACACATTGGAAACATTTTCCATATTTGTATGTTACTATTCATGAAAGATGTTGGGGCCAATTCCTCAGCCACAACCCGAGAAAAACTTACCAGCTGAGCCACCTATCCCCATTTGAAGAAAAGAAAAAGAGAAAAGACAAACGGTTGGTACACAAGGCTTAGATGATGAAAACATATTTTAGTTTTGGATCCTAACCTGATCCCTTTAGATTAGTCCTACTCAGACTGCACCCCTAAAACCACCAAAGTGCGGGTAGCGATCCAGATTATTGAATTTTGGTGAGTTGGTGAGAGAATAAGCTCATTGGGCGATTAATTGGTAGAAATACAGAAACATGACCAAATGATCAGTCGGGTTTTCCGACCAATCCGAATCTGTCAACATTGTTAAAGTGACCCGTCACCAATCAGCAGGTTTTAGTTTTAGGTGAATCAGGCCAATAGAGAATTAATTAGAAGCTGTGCTTTGAAAAAAAAATATATTACAGAAATAGAAAACGTGTTTGGGCTTGGACATGTCAATTAATCCATCAACCAGGTAATGAGTTGGGCCGATTTTCTCCGTCCCCTGCAGTACTGATGGTTGATGGTTGATGGTTGCTGTGCTTGACAATGTGGACCCTGCAACTTGCAAGCGGTATGTATATGGAGGAAGACAAATGGTCATTAATGAGATTGCTCTTGCTACTTGGTTCGGCACAACCACTCATGGGTGGTGATGGTCCTTTGTGTTTTGTCTGCAACCAAAATTAAGGATTCCATGCATGTGTTAATGTGGTAAATACTTTGGACAGACCCATCGAATAGAGATTCTCAAATCAAAACATCTCATCTTCTTCTTTATAGACAAATGAAATTACATTACATGAGATCACCCGAAAGCAAAAGTCAAGCAATATAGTTTAGGAACACAATTTTCCCGTGATTTTGGCAGATATGTATACAAGATATTTCTAATTAATATAAGACGAAATGATTATTGTGCTCTCAAAGTATTTTTATGGTCTTTTTACTTTCAGGACATCCAAACTCACCTGAACCACCCAACGGGCTCAATCTAAGGTCTCTATTACAATTAATTTGAGATTTTACCAGTTAAGTTGGTTCCTACCACTTTCACTTCCAAACTCATCTCCTTTTACATTTCAAGTATATATATGCAAATCTAATATTAACTTTAATAATTTAAAGTTTCAATATCTTTTTATTCTATCCATGAAGTAAAGTTATTGAAATGAAGGTTTACTGAGGTACACCAAAAAATGATATTCACTTTATTTTTTTAGTGGATTTCATTGTTCACTTGGCCAAGTGAACAACAAAGGTCAAGTTGGACCATATTCAGGCAATCTAAATGGCATAGTTATAATTTCATTGTGATCTTCTATATTTATTTGGAAAGGAAAGTTTAAGTAAATTTTCTATTATTATTATTATTAAGATGGTAGAGCTAATGGTTAGAGTCTTAAGATATCAAATCACAAGAAAAGAAGAAAAAGGACCAAGCATGACAAGCTGCCGATAGACCACCTGGTCCCAACCTGATAAGGAAACATGCTCCCATGGTTTTTAAAATGGGACCGAGTGATCGGTTCCGTTTAACCCTATAATCGTTATTTTTGCCAAAAAACATTGATTTGGTCAGTAAAAATTGATTTGGGCAGTCAAACCGTTTGAACCATCTAACGGTTTTGGCTGTTTTTATTTTTTATTTTTTTGTCAGAATGGGCTGTCCATTCAGTTCAAACGGTTGGGTCGAATCGGACCCCTAACTGGTTCATTGTTTGATTCAATTTTAAAAACCTTGACATGCCCCACTTGAACTGATGAACTCTATGGGGTCTTTTATTTTCTATTTTTTGGTTAGGGACAAAACGGGTTGCATCTAAGTCCCACAAACCATACAATGGAAGAGAATGGATTATCTGAAGCCAATGTTTTTGAATTGTTGTTGACCCAAACAGTTGGACCGTTCGGCCTGGAAACCATCCAAGCAACCGGTTCTGTTTTACCCTAAACCCAGTTTCTAGCAAAAAGCTATTGAATTGGTCAATGACCCATTGATTCGGGCAATCGAACCATCAACCCGTTCAACGGTTTTTTATAGTTTTTTATTTTAATTATTATTTTTTTAATTTCTTTGCCAGAACAGGCCACCCATTCAAACCGAACGATTAAATTATTAACCCAAAAATCAGTGACCAGAATGATTCCAATTCCAAATCATTTTTTAAAACATTGACTAAAACAATGGATGTACAACAGGCTGTGGAACCAATAATACCGTCCCACACCACTCATTAATACATATGACCCACAATCACTCATTCTCTCACTTAGCATTTCTGGCTGGCATGTGGTTCAACAAAAGCATGCAATTTGTTTTTTTTTTTTTTTTTCCGCACCTCCTTTTTCTTGGAGTGACTCGAAGAGATTGTTCTGTTATGTGGTTGAAAAAGGTGTGGCTTATCTCAAAACGTCCTTTTTTCTGGAGTGACTCCATGGTTCAAGAACACACCATGCATTCTATAGGCTGTAGTGTGGTGTGTTATGGGATAGAACCAAAATAAGAAGAGGAGTGGGTGAGGCATTTGATAACATGAGAAATTAGCATGGATGAACTGGCACAAGATTATGTGTTTCATAACCAGCCACAGCTCATTCTCTAACAAGCCAGCCCCCCCTAAAAGAATGAATTTTGCCGTGGCTCATTTCAGAATGGGCTGAAATGAGTCCGGAACTGTTCCTCACAGAACGCATCTCATACTTACCTCACAGTATGTCTTGTCTGCATATCAGGAATATCTTTCGTACTTGTATTTATTATTTATGAGGAGATGATGGTGCGTAATCCGGCTGGTCCTAGCTGTCAACGACCTTGCTTCTGAACGGAGCTACAGGGAGCCTGAAACAGAAAAGATGGGGAAGCTCCAGGGGGAACCCGGTATGAATGCTCCGAAGCTCAAGTTAGAATTCTTAGGCAAGATAAAACCAGATGGCGCAAAGTTCACATACCTTGTTCTTGGGGGGTAGGGAGCCTTTTATGGCCACCTCATGCACTCACTCCTAAGCTTTTGTCAGGTCGAGTATGATTACCTCTGGGCTCCTACCAGTTCAGGTGTCATCCCATCCGCTGGACAGAATCGCCATTGCTCCCTTTTGTCGGAGCCGTCTCTATGACTGGCGATGACGGTGGCAGGTGGCGGTGGTAGGTGACCGTTGAAGTGCGGCTGTCAAGCGTCAGATCCCAAGTCAGTCAGGTGCGCTGCCCTTGGATACGGACCTCCTCGGTGTTGGGTATGGTACGTTTGTTCAGGTTGGCGTCCTAGAGGCGAAGTGCTGGAGTGGCGAGCGAGGTGAAGTCTTGAGTTCGGATAGGGGAGTGTTTCGAACTGCCATGAGGCGGGCCAATTCGGGTCACTACCTTGTGTGGCTCGGGGCCTAAGGGAGAGTTCGGGCCCCTAGTAGGGAGTTCGGGCTCCTCGTAGGGAGTTCGGGCTCTTAGTAGGGAGATCGGGCTCTTAGAAGGGAGGTCGGGCTCCTAGTAGGGAGTTCGGGCTCTTAGTAGGGAGTTCGGGCTCTTAGTAGGGAGATCGAGCTCTTAGTAGGGAGGTCGGACTCCTAGTAGGGAGTTCGGGCTCCTCGTAGGGAGTTCGGGCTCCTAGTAGGGAGTGCGAACTGTTGGTTTCCTCCCTTTGGTGCTTGCGCCCTAGGTGCGCTGTTGTGCCGAGCTGTTTGCCTTTGCCACGTGTTGAGTGATTACGAGGTTGGGCCAAATCTTCCTTCATCAATTGCCCCCAACTCCTTGTGCCAAGGGTCTTGCCTTGGCGCGGGGAGTTCGCAAGGTGGCTGGTGGATTTGTCCCGTACTTCGAATCTCGGTTGATTGATAGCACGAGGTGCATTGTCAGGGTTAGTTTCTTCGAGCGCCCAAAAGATGGAAAATGCGCCGACCTGCCTACAAATGTTGCCGGACGTGACAGCGCGCGCTTTATTTCAAAATCAAAAAAGCGCGCCGCTGGGAGACGTGACAGTAGGCGTCCTTTCAAATTTTGAAAATGTGCCGCTGTCGCTTTTAATGTGAGGAGACATGCGCTGTCGTTCTGTCAGTTTCAGAAAGACGTGCGCCGACGCTCTGTCAGTTTCAGAAAGACGTGTGCCAGCGCTGTCAGTTTCAAAAAGACGTGCACCAATCATGTCTCGGTCTCAGGGGACGTGCGGTCAGCGCGACTGCGGGCCGTCGGATTGGCTTTGATCTGTGCTGTTGTTTCTTGGTCACTGTGGGTATAAATAGTGGGGGACCCCAGTCGCTTTGTCACTTCTGTGCTGCCTCTTGAGATCGCGTCCAAGTTTCGGCTCGTGCCCAGGCTTTCAGTTCGCGTTTCAAGGTTTTCGCTCGTTCAAGTTTCCGTAGTCTTGTTCAAGCTTTTTTTCAGGTGAGTACCTTCTTGGAATTCACCTTCTCTCCTCGATGTCTAGCTCGGAATGCTCAGACGGTTCTTCAAGTGGGTCAGATGCAGGTTCTACGAACCGAGTCGCTTCCCCTGATTGTCCTAGCGAGCCGGAGGTAGAGCTCGAGGAAGAGTTTGAACCCGTAGGTCGAGTCACCTTGGGTAGTTTGGCGTCCACCTCTCGTCGGGGTCGGATGTTAGACAAGTTTGGCCCCTCGACCATGACGCCTGAGGGGCTCCAATCCCTTATTACATATTACAACTTGCCTGGGGAGTATGCTTATTTCATACCTTCGGGTAGCTTTCCTTGGGAACACGGTTCTGATGAGATCGTGATATTCCGTGAGCAGCTCGCTGCGGGGCTGCGATTGCCTTTCCATCCCCTCTTTGTCGAGGTTTTGAATCACTTCGGCGTTACGGTTGGCCAGCTTCACCCGAACTCCATTCGTAATTTGGTGGGGACAATCTCCCTATTTAGCGAACAAGGCTTTC
>NW_010729201.1:841357-854474 GCF_000365185.1 Nelumbo nucifera
GTTATGAGAGTTTAGAGGAAGGCTTTTAGAAGCGTTTCCCACAAACGGCGCCAATTGATGGTGCACAATCCGGCTGGTCCTAGCTGTCAACGACCTTGCCTCTGAACGGAGCTACAGGGAGCCTGAAACAGAGAAGATGGGGAAGCTCCGGGGGGAACCCGGTATGAATGCTCCGAAGCTCAAGTTAGAATTCTTAGGCAAGATAATACCAGATGGCGCAAAGTTCACATACCTTGTTCTTGGGAGGTAGGGAGCCTTTTATGGCCACCTCATGCACTCACTCCTAAGCTTATGTCAGGTCAGGTATGATTACCTCTGGGCTCCTGCCAGTTCGGGTGTCATCCCCTCTGATGGACAGAACCGCCATTGCTCCCTTTTGTCGGAGCCGTCTCTGCGACTGGCAATGACGGTGACAGGTGGCGGTGGTAGGTGACCGTTGAAGTGCGGCTGTCAAGCGTCAGATCCCGAGTCAGTCAGGTGCGCCGCCCTTGGATACGGACCTCCTCGGTGTTAGGTATGGTACGTTTGTTCAGTTCGGTGTCCTGGAGGCGAAGTGCTGGAGTGGCGAGCGAGGTGAAATCTTGAGTTCGGATAGGGGAGTGTCCCGAATTGCCATGAGGCGGGCCAGTTCGGGTCACTGCCTTGTGTGGCTCAGGGCCTAAGGGTGAGTTCGGGCTCCTAGTAGGGAGGTCGGGCTCTTCGTAGGGAGTTCGGACTCTTAGTAGGGAGATTGGGCTCTTAGTAGGGAGGTCGGGCTCCTAGTAGGGAGTTCGGGCTCATCGTAGGGAGTTCGGGCTCTTAGTAGGGAGATCGGGCTCTTAGTAGGGAGGTCGGGCTCCTCGTAGGGAGTTCAGGCTCCTAGTAGGGAGTTTGGACTGTTGGTTTCCTCCCTTTGGTGCTTGCGCCCTGGGTGCGCTGTTGTGCCGAGCTGTTTGCCTTTGCCACGTGTTGAGTGATTTTGAGGTCGGACCAAATCTTCCTTCATCAGGAGATGTTCCCAGTAATCCAGTACAGAGTGAGATGTAGTTGTAGGATCGGTGTGACACACTCTGTGAGTAACAGATCTCAATTCGGCTGAAACATGCCAAAACCATGTTATCAAATGCAGCCCAAAATATCATTTCAATAACTGAATCATTGACACTCTACAAGGATATATCTAAACCAATACATATCATACAATACACTAGAATATGTATCAATATTTTGAACCTTGATTGAGATAGCAGATTAAAAGAAAACACACACAGACCGTTGCAAATAGACCTATGTGGTGAGGAAAGAATTTAGGTCGACCTCCTCAACTGGGGCTAATTGTAATGCAATTACCGATTTTAATAATTATGATAAAAAACATATTTTATCAACACTTTAGCATTTTACTTTCAAATTTATTAAGATTATATTATCAACAATGAGGTTCTAAATTATTATTATATTTAGTAATCATAAATGCCAAATATAATCAGGTCTAATCGGATCAGAGCCGATTATCCCAATTAATAATTTGTTGGTTTTAAGTATAAGATAGGATAAAAGACTTAAACCTTTCCTAATTTCACTTAAATACTAAAATATCCACTCACTTTTCAAATTGGACTTAGACCTCCCTCTTAGACGACATTAACGGACAAAAACCTCCATCTCTCTCCATCTTTATTTGCATATGATATCACATGCGGTTAAGTTTTTTTAAAATTCCAATGATGCCCTTTATTACCTCGTTGCTTTTATTGATTGTGTTTTACATGGACACAAACCTCTCCTCATCGATCAAAGACAACCTTGAACAAAAGGGAAAAACTAAATCTGTTTTTTTTTTTTTCCTTTAGCTGTTGTCTGTAAAATGGTTTCTATGAAGCCTCAATCAGAAATTGAAGGTCTCAACATTGCTAAAAATGTCACCACTCATGTGAGGAAATGGAGCTACTTGTTTGGATTGTCTGTGAAAACTGTGAACAGGGTTGGTTTTGGTTTTAATTGCAGATTTTTAGTGGGCTTAAATGAAATTTCAAAGTTTAAATTCTCACAATAAAAAAAAAAAAAAAAAAAAATTAGAAACTTGTGACATTAGAGAAGCTTCCCTTTGGTTTTTGTATTATCCTTCTTTAAGGTATCAAAGGGCCAGCCTCGTTGTTAGCTGGTTTGCTTCAGTGTTGACGCGGAATTGAATCCCATAACCAGCACTTTGGGAAAGAAGGGGTCAAGGGGACCTTATTAATGGTGCATGGCACCGAATACAAAAAAGTGTTTTTGTAAAGTGCTTTTGCAATAATGTGATTACTATAGTTATCTCTGCTTATCTGGATTTTGTTCTTTTGGTAAGGCAATAACATAAAAAAGTGCTTTTGCAAATAGAATGATTAAGCAGATTTAAAATTCAAGTGTGTAACTTTTCACCGATTTAAAGTTCTTACTATTGATCCAAAAAATCCAAAAACAAATCTATGCGTGTATACTAATTGTTTACATTGAACAACCATGAAAACAGAAATTTATATCCTTAACCTCAAACATTCAGTTCACCTAATGAGGGAGTTTTTATGACATGCTTACGAAATCAGATAGCTTCTAATTTCAAATAACTTTTAATTAATTTACAAGCAGACAAATAGAAGGATTAGTGGATATAGATGCAGTTCCATCCGTGGTCAAGTTTTCATTGAGGAATTTTTTCTCTAACTTAATTACAAATTAATTTAATCACAAAATTAAACTAAAGCTTATTAGTCATTTTACTTTTTCTATTAAAGATAATAATTTATAAACCTGAGGTCTAAGTCCCATTTAAAAGATGAAAGAATGTTTCATCCTTTAAGATGTTGTCCTAATTACTAATCGGAACAGGACCGATGCCCCTATCTTGATTAAGACCTGACATATTTGCCAACTCTATATGTATCACAGTCATAAAAGTTAAATAGCTTAGCTTGATGCGTTTTAACAGTCCTACAACTTTTGTGCTATTAATTATGTAATAATCCCACTAATAAAAGAGACTAAAGACTAGCTAAAATTTAAGAAATTGACATATAAGAAAATCAAAACATGATTTATGAGTTGTGAAGGAGCAAATAATCGAATTGAACTAGTTTATTCGGTTTGGTTTGGTCCAATCCAATCCAATCCAGTCCAATGTGAATGCATTATAAATGGATCAGGTCCAATTTTCAATAAATATTTTGGACCATTTTGGGACGGTCCAATTCAATGTTTGGACTGTCCAATCTGTTCTGTTCAAATTCGTTTTGATTTAGATTGATTTCAATCCAGACCCGGTTCATTAACCAATAGATATCAATAGATCAGATATTAGTTTATCCATTTTTGTTTTAACCAATTCCCTCGAGTAAGCACATCGATCGTTCATTTTAGCTTTCGCATTAAAATTTATTTTAACGGTGTTGGACTGTTGGGTTCTAGTGGGGTCCATTAAATTCGGTTTAGAAGTTTGCCAATGAATTCTATCATGTATCTCCAAGCTTTTGAAGCTATTTCCTAAAGATCAGCTACATAGTTTCTGAAGATTTTTTTCATTTCTGTTTCTACTGTATTCTTTCAAAAAAAACCAATAGGATTCCTTATGGTCCTTATTTATTGGGCGCTTTCGACCACTAACCCAAATTCCCCAGTTTGGATCCATCATTTCACAGCACAAGTCCTGCTCCATTAATTTCCAAACTTGAGAGGCTATTTGACATTTGAGAAGGATATGGTCCCCCCCTTCAAGTTCAGCCCCTTTGTCTACTACATTTTGGCTTTTTCTTTGTTGGGATTTTATTTAAGATTAAGAGCCATAGAAACATCTTAATTTTTTCAATAAGGCTGTATTTGGTTGCAATGCAAATAAATTTGTACTGATGCAAAATCATAGCACTGCAAATGATTTGAGTGTAAATTTTAACTTATTTTGTTTGACCACAATACAAATGAAGTAAATTAACACATGAAGCAGAATAAAGTAAAATCCAAAACAAAATTAGACAAGAATTTGCATTTTTTATATTTGCACTCCCATACAGTTGTACTAGTGCAAATAAATTTGCACTGCAATCAAACACAGCCTAATGGATTTTTAAGATACTTCCTCTGTCCCCCAAGAAATAGTCACTGTTTTGTGGTTTTGTTTGTTCAGTTGAAATAAATAAATAAATAAATGCATGAGCACAGTCACTGTTAGTTAATGACAAATAGTCCTCCCCCATTGTTTTGGTTTTTTTTGTTTTTTTTTGGTGTTAATCACCATCTAATATCAACAGCTCTTTTCTTTGATAATAGTGGGGTTGCATGTCCAAGTCTTACCCCAAATGAAATTTCTTGGAAGCTTCTCAGTAATGGAGGCTCTATGCAACTTGCATGAAAATGAGAAAAATCTGGAATGGAATGATTTAATCTTGCCAACTTAGAAATGAATTCACATCTGCACCCTACAAACGCCCACAGCATATCCCAACTGAAGAGGCCTATTGACAGAACATGAAGAGGCCAATTGACCATGGCTCTCTAGTCTGTATGTCTCAAATATTCCTTGTCAATACAGATACGTACAAAATAGCAAAAGTCCAATCTTAAGGAAAAGGAGAAGAGGACCTTTCTGCCCCCCACATATATGTTCCTACCAACCTTTTGATTTTTATATAAAGATCCTGAATTTTAAATCTAAAAACTAAATCTTAAGTTTATAAACCCTAACCCTAAACCCCAGTTTCAAAATTTGTAAATCCTAACAAAAATGCATTTGGTCGGACACAATTCCTCCCACCAGATCGGAGCCAATAATTTCTCATTAAATTCTTGTATATCTGTGTTTTTTGCATGTCTTGCAATAGTGCAAATGGTTGGCATGGGACTAGTGGGCCCTGACCATCCCATCCTCCTATGCTATGATATATAGTCAGATTCAGGCCATGTTTGGGAGTGCTTAAGTTAAAATTAAGTGCTTAAACACGCTTGTTTATTTAAATAAGCACTTGTTTGTATTTGGCACCCAACCTTTTCAAGTGTTTATTTTTTATTTTTTATTTTTTATTGGTTGTTTGGTAATCTTTTTCTCTAATAAGCATTTGTGACTATTTTGTTCTTCATTTTCTTTTAAAATTTTAAAATATATCCTTTGAAAACACTTTTATTAAATTACTTTTATAAACATACTTTTTATGAAAGTACTTTTACGAAAGCACTTTTAAGAAAATACCCTTACGAAAGCACTTTATGAAAGTACCTTTATAAAAGTGCTTTTGTAAAAGTACTTTCATAAAAGTACTTTTAAAAAATTCAAATAGGGATAATTTTGAAAGAAAAAATTGAATAAGTACTTATTGTATAAGCACTTAAAAAAAACTGAAAATTTGGGATTAAAAAATAAACCCCTATTTTTAAAATAAGCACTTATTTTGGACTTATTTCCCAAATACTAATAAACAGATCGTATCAAATCCTATTCAATCTGATCCATTTGCACGCCTATCACAGGTGATCATTTCTAGCCCATCCTGGCTCAGGCCCAAAACTTCAGGCTTGAAAATTTGCCTGGTCCGCCCCATAATATATTTATATATTACATATACATATAATATTATCTATAATGCATTTAATGACATAGGTCCAAAGCCTTGCTTCTTATACAGATTTTATAATTCAGGCTCAGGGTCCAACCCAGGCCCAAACTATAACCCTTATCATAGGTGCTAAACATGGTCTGGCCCGATCTATGATCACCGCTAACACCTACTGCCAAGAGATAAGGAAATATATTATGCTCCTGATTAATACAGCTATAGCCATGGAAGTTTGCACACCCAGAGTTTTCTCTGACCAATCAAAATAACTCCATGGTTATGACAAGTTAGACCCATATGCTATGTTTGGTTTGACAGAAAAATAAGAGAGAAATAGAAAGTTGAAAGTATGTTCTTTAACACATTTTGTGAAATTCCTTAGTAACTTTCCATCAACTTACTTTTTCTCTCTTATTTTCTGTCAAGCCAAATACAGCCTTAGTGTAGTTCTCCAGATTGAGTATAACTATGAAAACGTTGTGGAATCCATAAAATTTTCCCTAATAAACACACGAAAACAGTTCCAAAATCATAAGGCTGTGTTTGGTTTGAAGGAAAAAACAGGAAAAGGAAGGAAAAAGTAGGAAAACTTTTATAAACATAGCCCAAGAGAATTTCAATTACAAGGGCCTAGTAGTTCATTTGCCAAAAACCATGACTAGGGCTGCAAATGGTATTTGCTTATCTGAATTCGATTTAGATCCCTTGATGATTGGATCTAATATGAATTCTCCCCAATATGCATGCTTGTATATACTTAAAATTATTAAATTGTATTTATTAGTAAATTTGGTTTGAATGTTATATTTTTACTAAGAGTCATTTGTTCAAATTTGATACAATTCATTTTGAATGTATTTTGTCCATGATATATATAAGATAAGAGTCCTTTTTATAGTTCATTTTATTAGTAGTATATAATATTTTTATTAATGCTATTTAATATCCGATTGCAATTCAAACCAGAATATAAGCAAATCAAATTGAGTCTCAATGCCCATCTTATCATCATTAATGCACACCTAGTATTATTATTTTAATATGAAACACCATCCTAATTCTCATTATATAGCGTTTTGGTAACCCTAAAACTGATACATATCGTGCAATATGCCACAATATGTATTGACACCTTGAACCATATATAATTTTAAGCATGATCTAATCGATTGGAGAGTTTTTCTCCTCAGCTAGGCACGTTTGTTTGGGTTTGCTCTGATGTCCTTGAAATGTTTTCTCCAGACATGGGATCCATTGATATTGGCCATTGGCACAAAATCTTGGAGTAGGTGGGTTATATATATACTATCATCATCCTCAAGATCAATGTTTTAAAAAACTATCTGAAACCAGAACCATTCTGGCCATTGGTTTCCGGGTTGACCACTTGGATCAACGGCTCAAACTATCCTGGTAAATGACAGTTTGAAAACATTGCTCAAGATCATCATTATTAAAAAGTTTTTTATCGGCTTATACTTTTGTCATTCTATTTAAAATAAAGAAAGAACATGTATCATGACACTGACAGTCACTTAAAGTAGAAGAGGTTAAGACTTGAATCGAACAAAACAAGATTCATGTAGCAAACCCTAAATTTGAGAATTTATGCAAATACATGGGAGGCATATAAATGGAGCCCTTAAATTCCAAAGACAAAATTTAACCAGAGATATGCACATTGGTGAATAGCCCTTAAAAGAGTTCCATAGTTTAGAATTTTTTTTTTCCTCCACCCACATCCCTGCCCACAAGACACAAAATGTATTGAGTTCATTTCCCCATGAATGACACGGGATTCTCACCACACGCTTACAGTGTCACATGAGCTGAGCATGACAAGCATCAGACCCGGGGCTCCCCCTCCATTCTTATCTTACTGCATAAAGAGGTCTATGCACCCACCAGTATTCTGTTTTTTTTTTTTTTGGTAGGACAAAAGTGAACCGTGGGCACAAGGGAAACGAGAATTTCATCAGTTTAGAGTTTCTTACCAACTTTCCAGCACCCAACAGTTGCCCTCCATTAATAACACGAGGAAATTCAGGGGATGCCTAAAAAAAGAAGCTGAGACTATTGCAACTTGTCAGAAAACACTTTATCAACCCTCAAAATGGATTCACACAACACCTAAATTACCTGCATTTAAGCATGTACTGCCAAATTGATCACTTCCAGAAGTTTGGACAGACCTGGCCAAATTTTCATTCATGTTGTATAGGCACAGGAAACATCCATCGGCCATGAATCTGAACTAACAACAGGTAGTTAGGATGGTTTCAATCATCAGATGAGCCCTAACCTGAAGCTTGCATTGATCAAACAAGCACGTCACTTGACATATTACCTAAAACTTGATCAGCTAAGAATAGACAAGTTGTCAGACATTGGATCTCTCAGATACAAATCTTGGTGGACATATTATGTGGCCTACTTCTTGAACTACCTAATGAGTGCTTGGCTGAGTACTTTTAACAGGTCTCTCTCTATATAGGACAATTGGGGAAAAATTACTACTAAAAAGAAAATATTGATTCTTCATTAGCAGGTAGAGATGCACAATTAACATGTTTTCAGACAATAAGCTACATAGATAATATCCACTTCAACCAAGAGCTGTGCACAGATCATTCCTGGAGCAGGTCCCACTCACCCCAAGAAGTAAGACCTGTATCCATTTACATTATGTTGAACTACAATTGGATAATCTGGTCCATCTCTTGGAAGATAATTTGGACAACAAGGATAACCTACCTCTTTTCCATACAAAATTCAATCCCCAGGAACCACTAACTAAACAGTTACTTCATTCCCTTTGTAAGCTTTCACCCAAATACTTCGTCCTTGCACACTGGACATGCCTGCAGGGAAAACAAAAACCATCCACAACTTAAGGCCCATTTTTAGTGAATACTCCTTCACATGATGGATAGAAGTTCTAAAAATAGAGATTTCATCATACAACTTACTAAAGCAAAACAAGATTACATTTGGGATGACGCAAAGTGCAAAATACTATATATCATTATCACAGAGGTGGCCAATCCAGAGTTCGTATTTAATATGTAAGCCTCAGCATATGTCACATGTCCAATGCCTATGTCCATATTAGGCTCATTATATTTCCATCTTTTCCTAAGGCTCAGTTTGGAAGGAGTAAGAAAGAGTACAAATACAAATATGTACAGTGCAAATACAAGGTTTAGGAACACAAAATAATACAATAAACAAGGTTTTACACTGTAGATATTTGTATTTATACCAAGGGACAGAAGAGATTGAAAAGCACAATTTGGATTAAGCCTTAGTTGCATTAAGTCATTTGCATTGCAAAGTCTAATCTAAAAATAAAACTTCACTTGTGCATAGAAACACTTGGCTTATATTGTATTTAGGAGTCATTTTATCAAATTTATCATTTATACTTGATTTACAATAATGTTTCTTCTGTTGTGTTTTCAAGGGGCCCATTTATTTTTGCTACAGAAACAGGGTTTGACGGGGTTTTGGAATATATCCTCTTCCTAAAACTCCAGATGCAGAAGATTAAACTTAATTGCAACTGAAGAATCAAATCAAACAAGGTCATCTTTGAAAGCAATTTACAAACAAAAATCCATCACAGGGAAGTCTAAATTTTTTATTTGTTCATATAAAACTTCTGGAGGAACTTTTAACCTGAATATGGTTTGAACTTAGGACACATTAATGGTATGCTAAGCACATTTTGTAGGGTAATGCCCAATTGTATTAATAACTTGGGATTTATGGACAAAACTAATTTGTTATGTGGACTAGAAAGGTCTTTTAGCATATACAAAATATCTGGATATTTTGTTTTTTTTTCTTCCCTTTGTTAAGTTCTAATGAATAAACATTTGTGAGTTTCTACGGTCTTAAAATTCAAGTTCAATTACACCTAATTATTTTCTGTTTCAATTCAACTTCAACATCTATATGCATCTGCATGCCTACTAAAAACTATTTAGAAAAATTTTGTTTCTTAGGGAATTCACTTAAAACGTCCTTTCATGAATAATGAACATCCAAAGAACAAAAAAAAAATATTAGAAAACATAATAGTGGCAAACACAAGTATACAACAATGGTTCTGCGCCAATGCCCTCTTGGAACTTGGAAGAAATCTGCAGCATCTGCTCCATTAGGGGAGGGCAGAGGCACAGTTTTATCACACATTAGCAACGTGAATTACTTTGTTCATCTTCAACCACTGTGTGATGCACTTTGAATGATAGTTGTGCTGGCATGGCAAAGTGGTCAACTTATCTCGGTTTTTGTATTCCATACAACAGATCACGCACCTGCAAGAAGCAAACAATCATGAAAAAGACCTTTTCTGTCTTAAAATACCAACAAACACAACATAATGTCAAAATCTGCAAGTTTCCAAATTCTAGAAACTAAAACAGACAAATACAAACATACACAACCCTCAAAAATCATGGAAAATGATTGTTATCTTCTATATATTTGCAGTCCAACTAGAGTTATATGCATTAAAAGAAAAGAATCTAATATTTGAGTTTATTCTTGGGAAGAAAACTCGTGGTTTTGTATCTGTAACATTTAACATACTAGTGAGCTCCTTGATCTTTTACTCAGGCTCTACAAAATAAATAAGATCCATTTGGATGATGAAAAGGAAAATCCTAGTTGATCTACTCAAACCTACATGTGCCTCAGAATGAGCATAAACATTCCATAACATTGAAAAGGAAAAGATATAGGAGAACCTTACTCTTCATGCTTGTCTTTTCTTGAGAAAAAGCCTGTTTTGTACTTGAATGATGGCAAGTAGCTAATAAGCTCTTCTGATAATCCTTTACTCTCATTGCCAATTGCTTCTTCTAGAAATTCCAATTCCTGAGACATGAAAAATGTAATAATAGATTGATACATATCAAACAGGAATAAACAGCAAAAGGATAACTTCTATCATACAGGAAGAAATTTAAAAGAATTTTGTTTAGGCAATAAGGATAACAAGATCAGTTCAAGAAATTCTTCACTGAACTGGTTTGGTGGTTTAATGGATTATGACAGATTTTAAACCCCTTGGAATTTGAAACTTATGCTACTATAACCTTCCAAGGACAAGCCAACTGCATTTCCTCATTAGAACTGACATAAATTTGCTCATTTAAGACTTTAAGGTGCCTTGCCTTCACGTCATCTTTTAATATGCAATGGATACAAGTTGGTTTACATGATAAGGAGAAGCCCAACAGTATTTCCTCGTTAAAACTGATATAAACTTGCTCAATTAAAGCTTTAAGGTGCCTTGCCTTCACCTCATCTTTTAATATGCTAAATTCTGCAATTTGGAAAGATCTGGCATATTTCAATCACATAAAAGATAGAAAAGAACAGTGAGGAGGAAGAATAAGGTATTGATGATTTATCTATGACCCTACAAGTTTTATGTGGAATGCCTCATTCATCAACAAACTCACCTCAAATGTCAGATTATCTGGATCAATATCATGTTGCCTCACAACCTGTGATTCGGCACAAGGAAACTTTTGGTTAAGATATGTGAGCCATATTGAACATGGAAAACATAATCAAACAGCAAAGGAAGTAATAATTATGTCATAGATTACCAGTGCAGTAGAGGCTGCCTCAGGAGTTCCTTCTCCATTGACTGCAGAAGATATTGTAGCTGTTATTTTTATAGTCAGATACACACACACACACGCACACATGCAGAGACATACCAAACACATCTTCTCAATAGCTAAAATAAATATGACATCTTTTATAGTTGATGCATCCATGTTTCTGGTATAGATAAGAAAATTCTTGCAGAGAAAGTACCTCATAAGTATTTAAAGCTAAGTAACAACCAATCTCACGAGTGGTTGAATTGTTGAGGTGTATATTTCAGCATCAATTTTTTTTTTTTTTTGACAATCAACAAATAATGTTGACAAGAAGAACAAAAAGGTGATTGACCAAAAGGATCAGTTGGAACTCAAGAGCACAAAAGAGGGGGAGAAAAAGACCAAAGTAGGTAAACACTAATCTAGGGAAGCTTGAAGTTTGAAGTTTCTAAGAGGGCAAGGGGATKCCTAAATGCAGTGTTACCAAAACAGCTAAAAACTAACATGTTTAGTTGTGTATAGACTTGGTACTTGGCACAGCACTTCTTGTAGTCATGGTGATGCTACAGATAAAGTTAGAAAAAAATTCCGTCACTTAGCACCACTGATGAACATGATATTATGAAAAAGGATGTAACCACTACAGAGTCAACACTATGACTTCCAGCTCTTGGGTTTAACTTTCTTGTCTTAATATATTTTAAATTATTTATGCAATGTAATATTCCTCTTTTGCCATTTGAATACTTTGGCAACTATATCATGTATTGAGGTAGTGAGGAAGACTTGACAACTTATAATCTTATAAAGCAGAAAGAATAGGATAGGTTGAGCTAATGGCAAGAGTTCTGTTAAGGCATAGTTGAGTCAAGTACAAAAGAAACCTCCACAAGCCCTTGAGAATCAACCTATTACAAACTCTGCTCCTTAACATTTCGAAGATGCTGGAAGAGAATGGCTACAGTATTTAAGAAAAATGGCAGCCCAATAAATATGCAATTATCATGAACAGGGTGCAAAAACCCCTAAAGCCTGATGGCTCATATTCCCTATGAGCAATCGTCAAAGTAGAGTTTAACCTCATTTAGGGAAAAATACAAAAGACCAAGGTAAATGGCAAGAAGAACAAGCCAAGTGAAGGAATTGTGACACCTAAAAATGTCATTCAACAACATTTCACAGGACACAGCTAAAACTGTATTATAATTTATAGGTTTGTTTATAAAAATAAATATAGTTACAGGCATAACAGAACCTGAAGACAAAGGAAAAGTTTGAAGTTTGCAGAAAACTGAGATGAGGACTGTGTTCAAATGACTGTTATGAGGACATATTTCCTAACTGTTTTATTTCATCTATTTGGGGACATATTTCTTGTGATGGCATTACCACAGCAAGATTTTGATGCAAGGTAGAAAGCTAAGAAAAGATCAAGCACAACCATACTTTTCCCTAAGTCTATAAAGACATTCAAGTAGCTTCCATTATGGACCAGAAACCAGGTTTACACAAATCCATGTGAACCCAAGCCGAAGAGGCCTTTGAGTTGAGCCTCAAGTGCATAAAATTGGGCATGTTCCAGCTAGCCCAATCACTTATCTGCCCAACGCAAGGGGACCCACATTATATGCAAAAGATTTTTACTAAACAAATCTTTTTCTGATTGGATTCTTAAGATTGGTTAATATTGGGATGATGCTCAATATTTAGATAGACCCCTGAGAGAATTCTCCAATAGCAAGTATTTCCTTGTTTAATTTCAGTATTTGAGAAATCAAAGAGATTTTTTGCATCCTTTGTATATATTGATCAAAAAAAATAACTGAGTCAACAAAGAATTTCTGTTTTTTAACAGTGTGTGAAGGTGCTGAGTCCATCTCTAGGTGCCAGGCTCAATTCAGAGATCTTGAGCTTGGGCCTGTGGCCATGCACTTA
>NW_010729201.1:854729-917273 GCF_000365185.1 Nelumbo nucifera
TGGTTGATGGCCCAAAATGAAAGCCACTTCGAAGCCTATACAGACCTAGACAGAAGTATGGTTTTGCCCTTTTTTTCATGAATAATTGTACTTTTGTTAATTTTTTTATAAGAATGATATGCACATGTTGTTGTGCCAGACGCCAAAAGTATGCCCTAGAAACAGCACTAGCTACTCATCAAAGTATTGCAAAATCCCCTTATTGGATCAAACCCCATTACCCCAAAAGTAATGGAGAACAGGAATTATGTAGTCTAAATGTTACCATCTATTTGTCTGGAGAACAGGAAGGTACTGAGTGAGATATTAACTCGTGTAGCTCTATTTGGTTTTTATTACCTTATTTAGTTATTTTTCTCAAAAAAAAAGGAAAAGTAGTTTTCATCAATAACAAAGAGAATTTATTGCAAGAAAGAAAAATGTTCAAGTTTAATATATGATCTTAAGAAATAAAACTCCATAAAAGAAATTATACAATCTGAGTAGATGACTTTGGGGATTTCATCTTCTAATGACTTATGTCCAAAAGGAACAAAATTATTATCTCCCTAATTGCTGAACATATGAAATTTTCAGGCAGTTTGTAGAATTTGAACAGTTTCAAGTTTCAACTCAACCACCTGCTTTAGTTTACTTAAGACAAGAAGAAATTCTAAAACTATAATTTCAGTAATGGTAAAAATTGATTGGACCATACCTCAGTCATGAGCAAAACCAGAAGGTTGTTAACCAAACTGAAGGCTCAAATATAAGTCATTAGTTTATGAACTCAAGCCAAGATGTTAGGAGTCAGCTGTTTTGAGTGAAGCAAAGTAGTGACTCGAATGGCATTATTTTTGTTACCACAGATGGTGTGTACATTAATTCGTATGGATAACCAACCAATAAGCCCTTTTACATGGGGGATTCTCCTCTCCTACCATGCTTGTGCGATTAATACATTTATACTCTTTATTACCTACCTAAACAACAAACAAAAAAGGTATCATTTGTTGCAATTATAATCTAGTCTAATCATTAAACTCTAGAACCAGTAACAATAGGAAGTGCAAAATCCAGGTCTAAACATCAGCAAAAGAAGCACACTTTTGGAAACCAAATAAAACAAATATGTTAAATTAAAAAAACAGTTTTCTTGAGTTTCACAAACTAGAACAACAAAATACATAAAACAGCCGTTTAGAATTCTTCCTGTATACCGGTTTCAGTTGCAGTAGTTTCAGCAACAAAAGCACCAGGAACCCGTTGCTCCTCCAACGCTTGCAAGTTTCTAGCTAAAGCTTCATCCATCTGTAATTGTGACTCGACATTGTCAGCATGAGAGGTTTCCCCAACCCTTTGATCATGACTCAGCTCAGAATCAGTACTTGCAGAAGCATTTGCGTTGTCGTTCCTAGTATTTGTTAGGAGTGACTGGTAGACAGTCTCCTGCACCATAATCAGTCATCCATTTTTCATTAACCCTTTTCACTTGGAGAAAGATCAATAATACTACCATGTATCCCGCCCTACTACGAATGGATAAATGATGCTTGCCAAAATTCTAGCCCACCTGATCTAAAACCTCTTCTAGAGAGAGACCGCTGTTTTCAAGGTAATAATATCCTTCGAAATTCTCTTCAATTATGCCAGAGATGGCCGCATTTACATAATGAACATCCACCTGCCGACTCCCCATTGTATCTTCCGAAAAGAATTACAGAGGGTCAGAGACCTTTTCCATTTCCGGATTGAGAGAACCTTCTAATGTCTTCCCTTAGAAGCGTCAAATATCAGTCAACCATAGCTCAAAGTATAAGCAAAAAAAGATTCAAAATTAAAAAAAAAAAAATTCAAGATTATCATAGGAAAGTAACCCATATAGCAAATCAGCACCCAATCTTTTTTATTTTTCTTCTCCTGAACTGGTTATTAGTTTCTACGCGTTTCCTTGCCTTCTTAGACATATAGACTGACCAAGTCCACAGACTGGTGGAGATGGCTTTGTCACCATCCTTACCTCAAACACTTAATCTGGGACTAAAATTAACCACCACACCCACATGGAGATGCCACGGATTACACGGATTACACGGAACAGAATAATAAGAACGCTAATTCATGTCAAAGACAAAGATTACAAGAATGAAAATACCAAAAGAAATCGAATTTTAAAAGAAGATTCAAGTGGGTTCTTCATTTTAGGCATTCCCGACTAATAAATAAATCCAGAGATGATGAAAGCAAGCAGGGAGTACCTCTAGGGTGAAGATGATGGCATGACATCCTTACCAACTTCACTCCTTCGCCTGTCAATTCTGAGCCATCAAATTTCAAAGGAAACTATTGAATGATTGATAAAATGATGTTAGATGGCGGTGCTGACGACGAGAAGCAAACGTTGGGGCCAACTGGGCTTTTGGAAATGTGTCGATTGTCGAATGGAATGACTCAGAGAGAAATTGACGACAACCACCCACTCAAATTTAATCTTCTTTTTAACCATCCTTTTTAATCTGGGTAAAGTGAAAGAAGTGTTTTTCTTTACAAAAATGCCAACCCGTCAGCCACGCAATCACATGCAGAGATAGGAGAGAGAATACTTTATGGAGGTAAGAAACAAGAAACGTCGTATTAGCAAATGTCACAGCAAGATCAAAGCTCAAAAATCCCTGAAACAGCTACTGAAGAGTAAAACAGGCAATAGTCCGTACAGATCACGTAGTTGAAAGTTAGCTTGTAGTTAGAACGTAGAAAGACATTGGCACTGTAGACTGCATCAAACACTCAATTCTCTATCTTTTTTTTTTCCCTTTAATTAATTTTAGAGCCACATGCAATTGCTGACACTGAATCACTCACTGGTCACTGATGTGTACTGGTACAACCATGAGCCATGGGCGTTGTTAATTTCAGGCGCTACTCAGCTGGACATCAATTGGAAACTGAAGCAATCAACTGGTGAGCGCCTTATCAGTCACCAGGAGGGTGTATCCTTCATTGTGGGATCCATCCAATGCGGCTCCTTGTCTCTCCTCAATGTGTCCCTCAGCTTTTGCTCTGCATTCCTTTTTTTATTAATCTCTCTCTCTCTCTCTCTCTAGAAGTAGAACAGCTGTCATATGGGCATGGATCCCCATTGAAACAAGCACATGAGGCCATGAATGGTGGTAGGTGGTACCGTGCTGGGGTCACATTTGCCATCCAGATTCATTTCTCTTGGCCCACTATTCGCTCATTTTTCTCTCTTTTCTTTTATAAAATGTACCAATCAGAACAACTCACTCACTACTTCATGAGAGGACTGCAGACAAAAAACTACAACAAAGAAGAAGGAAATCGACGAGTTGAGCCTTTGGGCCGGCTACCCAAGAAATTAATGATCAGGTCACCGTAATTCTAGTTCGAAATTGCAAGCTTTCTGTTACCCTGGGATCGTTGATGGGTTTTTGAATTCTCTGTTTCTCTTGGCTGCTGACAAGAGAATCCACTAGCATTCGTGGTGCCATTACTCGTTAGCGGCTCCAAACTCCAGAGAGGAGAGACTGAGATTTCTTTTAGTAACCCACCAAGAGGTTGCTTAATTTGGCTATGTTGCTTACTGGGTTGCTACTCTCTTTCTTCCATGGAATCCCATGCAGCTGCTTGTCATTGTCAAGTGTCAGCAACCTCTTTCACGTGAAAAGAACTGAAACTCTGCTTCTACATTTTCACTGTTATCCTATCCTTTTTCAAGCCCATTGAGTGAGGCTAATACGGCCCATACAAAGAGGCCCTATGAAGTCCTTTATCATTGGCCCATGGTGGCCCACTATCTGTTAAAAATAGCAAGCCAATACCAATGAGATGTGTGCTCTTAGTAGCGCAATTAGTAAATTCATCTTTGTTTGGTCTTCGTCTTCAATTGTGGATGAGGGGGGACATGCCATCATCAAAAGTGGGCTTGAAAGGTGTTCACATTGTCAAACCCATGAAGATCATAGGTCCCCATTTGTAAGGACTCAAGGGTTATCATAATGAGGTATAAGAGAGACAATACATCAGTGCAGCCCAACGCCCAACACTATCTATCAGATTGGTTTGTCTCAGATATCAGATTGGTTAGGATAAGTTCATCTTTATCACTTGATTTGTCCAGTGACCAGTGTATACCTGTCATAGAGAAATCTTTCTGTATTAGGGGTTAGGGCACATGGCAGCGAGTTCGGATCAGCCAAACAGGAGAAGTGTTGGGGAGGGTTGTAGTCTGACTAATGGACCAAGTCCTGTCTTCGTCTTTTCGTACTACGTGACTCCTCCTCCTTAGGCGAAATCCACCCAGTGAGACTTGATCCGACTCCTGGTCGAGCAAACACCCTAGATGGGAATGGGATTGATGGCCTGAGAAGTCAACCCACCCCGTCTGAATGACAAGGGAGGTATTCTCAATGTGAAACTGGAGTGGCCTGTTGGACTCCAGATCTCCTACTCACAACAAATCTAAGCATAAAACACTACCTCCGTGCATTGGGAACATCTCCCCACCCATGATAACATGTAAGAATGAGATGTTCCCCATGTGTGGCTGCAATCTCATGTGTGTAAGTGTGAGTAAAGTCCTCGTGGGTAGGAAATCCGGACTCAGCCTGTTGGGACAGAGTTGGTAGCAGATCCCGGACCTGTGGACCACTGGATCATTGGAGATAGATCAAAGATGTGTTCAAATTCAAATGGTCATCAATGAATACTTGTTGCAGAAGAGGTCATTTTAAAAGTATGAGAGAGGGTTGGGTTCAATAGATGTAACTACAAAATATTTTCTCAAGGCTAGTTTGCAGTGGCCAATCTGTTTACATGTTTGTAAGAAAAAAACTTTGGTAGGCAGGTTCCAACCTAAACCAATAAACCCATCATCAGAAGGGGCACAGAACGTGCTCTTGATTGTTGAGATTTGAGTTGAATCGTTGATCCATCCCTAACTTCAGAAAGAAGGCTGTGTTTGGTTTGATAGAAAACAAGAGAGATTCTATTTCCTTCTTATTTTCTATCAAAATAGACATAGCTGCTTCAATTCCTTATTTGGGTTGTGTTTGGTTTGATAGACAATAATTATTTATTCATCATATTGGACTTGAGATTGATTAAAATACTAATAGATTGCTTGAAAAAGGACAAATACCAAATCATGTACAATAGAAAGCAAATACATGGTAGGACCACAACTCAATGAAATCATTTCATACATAATAAAATCAAATTCCCAGTTACATGGTATGGAAAAAGTAATAATCCCCACCCAAACAAAGCAGAAAAAAACTGACACTGCTATTAAAGAATTTCAACATACATAAAAGAATATCTGAACCCTTCCCTCCTAAAAAGAATGAAAGAATAAAATCAATCTAGACTCCAAATAACAAATGGAACTGTAATGAATTTGAACTTAGAACAAAAGAACTCTGTATCAAGCTATGTTTGCTGTTTGAGCTAACTCTAACTGCATGAAAGAATGAAAGAATGAGTTAAAATTTAGCTTTCTCTATCTAGAAATAGAAAGAATTGGAATGCTACCCTTCTGCATGGCATCCATGGAAGAAGATGAAGATGACTCCCCATAATCAACTTGGCACCTGAGGTAAAGAGGAGCTTCCTGCAACATCAACAGGTGCCCACGCAGAAACAGTGTACAGAGGCTGCTCTAACCACCTGAGAGTAAGCCCAGCTCCTTCTTCCCCTTGCTTCTCAACGCTGTACTTCTCACCGGCGTACATCTTCAACAGCATTCGGCTCTGAAGCAGCTCTCTTTCTCCAATCCCCACATATCGAAACCCCCCATGTTCCATGAATCCCCTCCACCTCGCGAAGCTCTCGTGCCTCTCCAACCTGTCATTTCCTTCACAAGCAACTATGTTTCTGATCTCCCTGGCATACATCTCCTCTACTTTGATCCTAACCAGGCTATCTAATGGCAGAGAAGAATCAATCGAATCAAAGATGGCGGAGTAGTAGCGCAGAGAATTACAGACCCTCGCTTCCAGACTGGCTTCATTGTGCATGGCTTCCTGCTCTCCCATCACAACGACTGTGGGGTTAGTACTCCGTATCAGACCCAGTAGATCCCTCAAGGCCCCACCGTTCTCGTCGTAAAGCATCTTGTGTAGTTGGAGAATGCAATTCACGGCTACACTTTCCTTCTCCTTCACATGAAGCATCCACAGTCTCACGTCCTCCAACCTGTCGACAACTGCATGGAACTCAAAAGGAAGGCTCAAGGCATCGGCGAATCCCGCCAGTCTATCGCCTGTTTCCAGCAGCTCTTGCTTCGACTCACCTATGCCTGTGATTCTCACATGGCTCGGAGGATTAGGCCTAGATGCTAGACTCTGAAACAGACTAGGCCATTGTAGACCTTGCTTTATGTCGAAATCTATGATATGGACCCTGTCTTTTCCTTCAAATGCCCTCAACAGCATCTCATTTGATGTAAAATGGAGGAACTTCGGAATTGGGCTGACATGGTTTAGAAGTCTCAGTGCAGTACCCATGTCGTCTTCGGACCGACCAAGCTCCCGAGGGACGGCGATGTGGAAAATATGGGGCCAGAGCCTTCCTACGCGCAGAGCTAAAGCTTCTGTGAAGTAGGCAGCGACACGGTGAATGGACGTGCCCTCTGGTGAAGCGAGCTCTCCGAGTCTTGCCAGAAAATGGTTGATGGCAGCAATGCTCTTTGAGCCGATTGATTCCACACAGGCCACCAGTGAGCTCACAAGCTCGAATCCTTGATGCTCCGCTTGGACATCCTCGCCGCCGGCTGACATTCCGGCTCTCTCAGACGGGTAAGGGAGTTGAGATCCATTGCCAGATTCCCTTCCAAAGTTCTCGTTTAGCCTTAGAGACAAACTATCACTTTCTGATGAACTTGATCCTGAGCTTGCCTCTTTAGGCTCTTGGCTAGCCTCCACATCCCTGTCACCTTTATCTGTAATCTCAGTCACAACGGGCTCGACCCAAGGATTGTTGTTGGACAAGGGAAGAGTTGGACAAACTATCACTTCACTAGGCACAAAGCAGACTTTTTCTTCCTCTTCAGAAGAAGAAACAGGGAAAGGAATCGAAGGAGGGTCGAGGCCTGTAATTCCCAGGATTGACTGGGGGACCCCAACAGTCTGCTGAAACCAAAAATGGTCTCTGCCCAACTGACTTACGCTCAACCTCTCGCCTTCTGAAGAATCATCTGGCGAGGTGGTACTACTGCTACTCTTCTTTCTCTTGGCTCTGCTTACGCACACTTCATCTGATGAACTCTGCTCGGCAAACCGCTTCAAGCTCTTCCCCTTCTCCCAAAATCGATCTTCAACCTCTCTCCTTCCTTCCCAGTATGACGTTTGAGCAGTGGTAATGGAAGGAGGGAGACGAAGTTTCTGTTTAAGAGAACAACTACCCTTTGCTTCGACCTGTTTTTCCACCGAAAGGCTGACGGGTCTTATGGGCTGCGACCGCTGTGCATCCTTCCGTGAGAAACTACACGGCAACTCCAATCTCTGTGTACTCATGGAAGGCAACGGGAAATGGCAAGCTTGAAACTGCGCAGATGCTTCACTCCTCAATCTATGCCTTGGCGACAGCAATGTAGAACACCCAGCCAACATTCTCTATATCCTTCCAATTTTCTATTTTTCTGAGTTTTATGTTAAAATTCAATTCAATCACCCCTTTTTTCCCTGTTTTCTCTTCTCCTTCCCTGATTCTATTTTTCCAGACCATGCGCAAATTATGCCTTTTTTGTTTTATAAAATCATGAACTCCGATTAAAAACTGGAAAGCAGTTTTCAGGGAACTAGAGAGAGAGAGAGAGAGAATGTGTGTGTGGATGTGAATTTTTTCAAGAAAGAGAAACGAAAAGAAATGCAAAAGAGGAATCCGATGGAAATTTTTGTTGCAAGAAATCAGAATAAGAATCTTCTAATATTTCACAAATTTGAATGAATGTCTGTTTTCAGAAAACAAAGAATACGATTCAAGGGAAGCTGTAACACCCCAAAAGAATTAAAGAATATATGATATAAGACAAAATCTATTATACCTACCGGAAAACCGTCATCGGATTCCAAATTTTGCCGGAAATCTCATTGCAAAAACCCGTGATCCTTCTGCCCAATGGCACTAACACCATGCAAGAAAATGCTAAGAGTTACATGCATAAATTTGCAGCTGAGATCTCCCATAACTTTAAGACCCAGATCAGCAACTGGAAACAGTAATGGCTCCATTCCTGCTGATCCTGTATCTTAATTCAAGCCCAGAAGACTCAGATTTAAAAGCCCTTCAAACATGCAGAGAAACTGATCATCACCCAACTGAGAAAACCACCCGAAAGAACATGAACCGTAGCTGAACGACCTTTTTATGATAGGCTCATGTTCTTCCTTCTCTCATCCACTTCCATAGAGGTCAGTCATGTTTTTCTGTTTTTGAGATTGATTCCCTCCCTCTCAGTCTCAGCCTGAGAGAAAAAGAAAAGAAATGGCGAACCAGGAAAGCTTTTTCCAGAAGATCTCCGAAATTTTGTACTTCCGTCGTTCGATGGAGATCACACGGGCGAGAATAGCCGTAAATATGACCGTTGGAGAATGTCCGGTCAACATGACCGTTGGGGCTGTGTACGGACGGGTGCTTGGATTTCATCGTGATCGTGGGAAGTCAGTTGCGGTTGCATGAACGCACGTAGGCAGCACGTGCTTGTCTCCTCTGCTACCCGTTTATGTGACCGTTGGGTTCCCACGACAGTCGCACCATCATTTTTCCTTTTTCTCTATTCATGATGATGACACGTGGCGCACATGCAAAATGATAATTAAAGGATTAACTACATCGAGTGATCTCCACCGTTCGATTCGTACAAATTACGTGGATAATCATTCGTCAATAGAAGAGAAGATCTGGTATCTGTTGACTTGATTGTAATATGGGTCAACGCTGAAAAGGATGATGTTGGTTTTCCGTTTTCAGCGTTCAAGTTCTGTAAATGGGTCAGGGGCCCAGGGCAAGCCCAACCCATTAGGACCTCCAACGAAAAACTGATCTAAGTTTATTCCGAACCAGTGTTTGAAGAATCGGACCGGAGTAAAAACCGGAATGCTCTCCGGGTCTTGGTTTTACTAGTTAATCAGGTCATTTGCTCGTCCGACCCGCCAGAACTGTCATTTAACCGGGACCTAAAAAAATACCAGTTCCCAATTTTCATGGTCCAACCATCCGGTCCAGGCCAAGTCTTAAAACATTGTTCCCCGAACAAAAGGCCTAGCATAAGCTCATCCATTTCTCAGTCCAAGTCGGGTCAAGAACGGGCGGTGCGTCCATGATGGTTTACTGGTTTAGGACTGATTACAAATTTGCAATATTCCATAAGCAAAAATCACCTTTTACTTTTAGGGCTGTAAACGGATCGATTCATTTAAGTATCTAGATATTTTGATTGGGACCCAATTCAAATAAAATATCAGCGAATCTATATAAAATTAATATAAATTTATAAAATTAAATATAAAACAAATGTATATATATATATATACCATAAATAAAAAATATCAGGCTGAATAATCTTTTTATTATGGTTCAACCTTGCCAGTGTTGTATAATCGCTGGAGTAATAAATTTTAAGTATGAAACACTGATATAAACAACAAACTTGTTAATTATAAACTTAATCAGGCTTGAAACATAATTGGATCAAATGGAACAGATTCGCTTCTGATCCGATTATGTAGATGGATAATTCAAATCGGATTCCGGATTCGGATGGGATATTCAGAGAGTCCATTGACTGCCTTCGATACAAAAAATAGAGGCTCAATTTGGTTGCAGTGCAAAATTCATTTGCATTAGCATAAATGCTTTGGAGTGCAAGGTTTTTGCTTCATTTTTGGTTTTGCCTTACTTTGTGAGAATAAAATTGGAAATAAAATGATATCCAATAAAACGGAGGTGGGAGGAGTTTTTATATATATATATATATATATATATAAACAGACGAGGGTTATTTGTTTGGAAGTGAAGTAAGAAGCTTAGGTTTTACCAAAAAAAGTAAGAAGCTTAGATGATGTGGTCCTCATTTTATACAAGAGAGAATTGAGGTAAATTTTGCACCAGTTTTTCAGGTGTAAAACATTCAGTGTAGATAAATACAAGTGAGACAAAAAGTACAAATTCTCTATCAAATAAAAGTACAAATCATAATTATAAAAGGATGCGAAACTGAATCAGGTGCAAAATGTGTATGGTATTCAAATACATATATGTAAAGTGCAAAACCTTATATTTTGAATGTATTTGTACTCTATATATTTGTATTTGCACTCCTTCCAAACTAAGCTTAAATAGTAAATTAAGCCAATTAAGTAAGGTTTTAAAAACCAATCCAATTTGATCACCGGTTTTAGGTCAACAAATCGATTTGTTTGGTCCAAATGGATCAATCCATGACATTTTGAAAAATAAAAAATAAAATATAATTAAAATAAAAGTGACCCAAAAACCATTTACCAGATCGAACAGTTTAGTGGTTCAACTATTTGGGTCAACAGCTTGTTGATCAAGTTAAAAATTTCGAATGGTCAAACTATTCGACCCAGGAATTGGTCAATTGTATCCAACCATTCAACTCAAGAACTGGTAAATTTTTCAAAAAAACATTGACAGACCATTATCCTAAACGGTTGACCTGTTAAATTGTTTGATCCAATAAATGGTTTTTAAGTCATTTTTATTTTAATTATATTTTTTAAATGTTATGGATTTATCCATTCAGACTAGAGTAGACAATTGAATTGTTGACTTAGAAACTAGTGGTAAAAGTGGTTCCATTTTGGGGCAACTTTTAAATTACCTTGCTTATTTGGCTTAATTTACTTATTTAGTTTGGTTAGCTTTGCTTATTTAATTTAATTAATTCACTTGTTTCCTTAATTAATTTTTACTGATTAAATTGCTTAATTTACTTAATTATCTTAATTAATGCAATTTATTTAATTATTTAATTAACTCAATTAAATAAACTATATACTTTATGATCATTTAATTAATTAATTTTATTAATTAAGTAAGTAAATTAAAACTTAATTATACCTTAGGATCATTTAATTAGACCCCTAAATAATATACTTAATTAACTTTATTAAAGTAGCCCATTTTCAAAGGGTTGAAAATAGCCTTTTTTTTTCGTACTTTAGCAATGCCACATAATGTGGTCTAACGGATCTGTTAATATCATTTTAAATGCCGTTTGTTCAAGGTAGGAATACAACAGTACATCAATCGAAAGCTGCAAGTTGGATCCCTGCCTTCTCACGAAGCTAAATGGGCTTATATAATTCGGAACCTCTGTACGGTCCATGTATGTGGTGCAGGTTAGTCAATCGACTCAAGCCCATGAGCACCTTCACTTGGTATGTTGAGGTTCATTTTCTTTTAGTCCCACCCTGATGTTGATCCATTGGAGTAGAAAATGTAGACAGTCATATCACACGATGTATCTCCAGTTGGGCTGGAGATTGGAGATTATTCAAATTCTTGTTGGTGTCGGATCCTAGGCCCGAGATGGAGTACCGATGAGTTGGGCTTAACATTTGGACTACATTGTTATTGATGATTTATGCTAGCATCTATCAGATTGACTTAAACCCAGCAAAGGCCAAGGTAAATGGGGGTTCATGTTGGGCCCATAACTCAGTCTCACTCACCAATCACCAATCACCAGTCACCAGCCACCATTGCAAATTTGCAATCTGAGCTTCTGAGCAGAAAGGGGAAAAAAAGCCTAACAGTCCGTCGTCGTTGGAGAATGGGGAGACCAGAACTCTGAGACTGAGCGAACCTCAGTATCGGAGATTTAAGAGAATAGATTAACTTTCTGAATTTCGAGAGGCTGAGCGAATCATGGAGTTGAAGGAGAAAGAAGGGGGACCTTGAAGCTTTCTAATTTCTATTCTGAACTCTGGAACTTCAAGTCGAAATCGAAGCAGAAGGGAAGCTTTAAACCTTGATCCTTGAACTTGAAGATTGGAGCTTAAGAAGCTAAAAGAAAATTTGAGGCTTGAGTTTTGTAGTCAGAATCAGTTTTATTAATATTCTAGCGAGATTTCAAAGAGAATCTTGCCTTGAAACCGAAGTTGGTTTGATAGTGCAGACTTGTACCCTCACTTGTAGGTGAGCCTCCATTTTTATTTTTCAAAGAGAGAATCCTGGCCACTTAGTTATTATTTCTTATGGAAAAAAAAATTCCAATAAGATAGTAAGATGGAGAATAAGAGAAGGGAAGCTTTTAGTCTTTTAGGCTGTGTTTGGGTTGAAGGAAAACACGTAGGAAAAGGAAGGGAAAGGTAATGACATGGGGTAGAGGTCGAACCGGAACTCGAATCGTAATGACGTGGCATATATATATATATATATATATATATATATATAAGTAGATTAAAATCTTTTTCTGCATTTTTTCTTCTTTCTTATTCAATCTTGTCAATGGTCATGTTGTGTGATGTGTAATATGTTTAGACACAAGATGATAGAAATGAGACATTTAATTGATTAGTAAGCATACACGTGCTTTGCATGTGTCAATTCTAGATGATGATAATGATAGTAATAATATATCCATTTTTTTCTATAAAATTTATATATTTTTTTAATTTTTGTTTTTATTATTAGTCAAATGCAAATTGTAAAATCCAAATCTGATTACATAAATACCTCACCCAAATATGTGATAATCGGATCGAGTTGTAAAGTTTCAAGTATCATTTACAAACCTACCTACTTTGGATAGACTCTTATTTTTATAGTGTTTTCTCTTTTTGGTATATCTTTTTTTTTTGTTCATTTATCAAAAAATTGTAAGATATAAATAGAGGGAATTGAATGAAGTGAAAAATAGTAGTTCAATTTACAATTAAATGGGGACTAAATTCAAAATGAGTATTTTAGTTGAAAGAAAGTTCCACAATTTTATTCACATTTTTAATAGTAGTATAAATATAGAATTATAGATGTGCCCAATTTTTTTTTTGTATTTTTGTGTGTAAAAATAATTCTAATATATCACACCTACTTTTTGTTTAATATGATAAATATACGATAATATACATGTGCATGAATGCTTTTTTTTTTTTGCAAAATTTATGTATTTTTTTATTTTTGTATATTTGTATTTTATTAACTTTTATTATTTGTTTATGGCATTAAAGCTTAATACATTTAACCCAAAAGCTGAACTATTTATTATTATAAAATATCATAAATGTCTCTAATTTTTCTATATTTGTTGTAATTTTATATATTTACTTCTATTTTAAAAATTTTATTACCTAACTATGACTTCATAGGTTGATCAATTTGATTGGGATAGTTGAATTGCTTAGCCATCACTTTGATAAAAAAATGGTTTTGTTTTTAGTTAGTTTTAAAATATATGGTATTATATTGTTAAAAATATTAACATAGATCTAATTAGTAGCATTTATTAGTAAAAAATTAAAACTATAGGATTTAATAAAAGAAAATGGGATTTAATACTTTAAATATAAGAATTAATGAGAGGGGATTAAATGAGGTGGAAAATAATAATTGAAGTTACATTTTCATCCCTTACAATTAGAGATGGATTAAATACACAAATATAGCCATTTTAGTAACCATTAAAGGTGACATAAAATGACTTTTATACCCTTTCTCATACAAAGAAGTAGAGGGTAATTTTAGTCCAAAAAAAGTTTCACATTCCATCCACACTTTTATATATAGTATAGATTTGTGTGTCTATTAAATCCTTTGTATCAGTGTCCAATTAGGTCAGCTATCTCTTTTCACTCTGATTTGTCAATTGCCACTTCTACCACATTGTGCAATGGAACCGTGTAATCCTCTGCCACTAATTACGCTTTTACCACATTACATCCACACTTTTTTTAATTTTATTAATTATTTATGACATTAAAAGTTAATATGTTTGACCCAAAATTTGAACTATTGATCTGTGCCAAATAGTAAAATAATTTCATTTTGGTATATTCTAAATTATGTATTTCATTTTCATTTCCAAAAAAAAATAATTCTTGTTTATTACACTTATTTTTTTTAATTTGATTAATAAAAATATTATAAACGTGTCTAATTATTTTCTATATTTTTTGAAAGTTTCTATATTTATTTTTATTTTAAAACTTTTATTACCTAACTATGACTTCATAGGTTGATCAATTTGATTTGGAGGGTTGAAATGTTTAGCCACCATTTGGATTAAAAATGGTTTTGTTTTTTGAGGCAGTTTTGAAATATATGGGTTTATATTGTTAAAATTATTAACGTATATCTAATTTAATAAGAGAAAATGGGAGTTAATAATTTAAGTATAAGACTTAGGTGGCATTCGATAACATATTCATCTTGTGGATGGACCATTTTGGTTTACGCCACAGGATGAACTTCCTATTCAATTGGTCGTGAACGGGACCAGTCCACACTATATCGTGGACCATCCCCGCCCACAGCCCAAAATCTCGGATACACATATATTTCGTGGATGTGGACAGTCCATAGCATTTTCACACTCTATTTTGATACAATACATCTCTTCTACATATTTTTCTTTCTTTTAATTTTTATATTTTAAAATAATAATTTTTTAATATTTTATCAATAAAATAATATTTTTTAATTTTAATTCTATCACAAGCCCAGTGGTACTCCTTCTACACTCTTTTTTATTTATTTAAATTTTAATGTTTTTATCAATAAAATAATTTTTTATTTTTTTATTGGTTAATATTAATTTATCGATGTCTTTTTCAATATATTTATCATATAACATGCAAAAATTAGACATTTATGATTGATTGTGTAGATCATTCATAAAAATATATATGAAATACCCATACCACACCTAAAGAACGACACTGTGGGTGTGGACTGGTCCAGTCCACATAGTCTGTCCACCGGTTACGGGGGTGTTCTGTAGTGTGGATGAGAAATTGGTGGGTGTGGACTGGTCCAGACCACACCCTGTGGCAAGGACCAATCCACACTACACCACAGTCCACATCTGTTATGAACTATGGACAAATTGTCCCACAATAGTGTTATGTAGGCGTGGTGTAGACCAACACTTTTTTGCTTCCATCGGTTTTCGGGTCGATGGTCTGACCATTAGATTCAAACAGATGGCCCATTCTGTTGTAGCTCGAAATAATCTAGGTTCGTATATGTTTGTTGGACTGGTTAGCTAATCTTTGTTCTTATATGTTGGATTGTGTTTTGATTGATTGTGTTTTATCCTTCCTCTATTCTTATATATCTTGGGTCAGACTGTTATTGGAATTTGAGTTTGGAGATTTCCCTAAAGCCAACCCTAGTTATTTGTTAGTTGATATGAAGTCCAATGGGTTTTCTTGGTTGAATAATATAGATTATTATAATAGCTATGCTGGAAAAAGGATTAGTTAATAGAGATTATTATAATTAACTGGGACTATGCTTTTTTATAGTAGATATTATGTTTTTTTCTAGACAATTTTAATATGTAGATATTCATGTGTCTCAAGTAAAGTTTGTTAAATTGAATCTTTATTTAACATGAACAACCTCACCTTTACAAAACTAGAAAATATCAAGTTCAATTTGGAAGATAGAATAGAATAGAGAGGAAAACTTAATTTGAGGCGAAAACTAGCTAATATCCATAAAGTTAATCACAGATGATGGTTTTTTCGCTGCCTATAATGGGATAGCCATGTCAATTCCTTCTTTTGGGTAGATGAATTTAACAAGAATGGTGCCAATCGGATGCCATGTGTAAATTATACACTTTGTTGTCAACATGTGGACCATCAACATACTCTGCATCACTATCCTAATATGTGAAACAAAATTTAGGATTTTAAACTTGGGAGAAACTATTTGTATCTGACTTGTGAGCTTACATGTATCCTATTATATGGATTTCTAGCAACATGTTAATTAATAGTTGAGCAATGGTTGAATGTAATTATTTTTAATATTTTAAATCATAGTTAATCAATTTTATTTTCATTGGTTATTATTTTATTAGTTCTTTTATGTATGTGTTTTATATTTTTATATTACTTTTATTTTTTATCAATATTAGTTTTTTTTTAATTTATTATTAGTATTTTTAAAATTTTAATTATTATTTTATTAAAATTGTTATTATTAATGTTTTTTAAATTTTTTATCAATATTAATTTTTAAATTATATGACTATTAATTTTTATCACATGTTAAATTAATTCATATTATTAATTTGCATTTTGCTTAAAATGTCAAAACATATTACTCTTGATCGATAACGTAGATCACCTCACGTTGTGTATATGAGATACATGGAATCAATATACAGGGTGGCTTGAACCACACCACACCTTGCAGAATGCCTACGTAGGTGTGGTGTGGTTTAAGCTACCAATTTTTTACCACAATATAGAACACCTATTCTGCTATGGCATGATGTGGTCTCACCTGTGGTGTCATTGAGAACGCACCACCCAATCTTTCAACCACACTACAAAACACCCCCTAAGTTATACATTATTCATACATAAGACCCATTAATTCATTGATCTACGTCACCAAATGTTTCGACTAAGACAACCATGCTTGGTTGAGATTTAAGCGAATCTGGACCCGTTGATCACAAGACCCCACAACCATACAATTGGGAATATTTATTGTACTTTATATTGTCATTCATGTGAAGATGTTCTTGATGTACGGTTCTAATGTCCTATACACAGGACTAGCCAATGTGTTGTGATCAACAGTTACATGCATTATTTGTGATCAAACCATGGTTTTGAAAATCTGATCGACTCCTCCTCCTTTTGAGTTTTGGCAAAATTATTCTTACTCATCCATTCAAATCATCTATAACCTTAACAAACTCTTACTCTTATACTAGTGGGGACTTGTGTGATGCACAGGCATCGTTAAAAACATTTGAGGCAAAAAGGAGTTAGGGGTGCAACTTTATTGAGCCCAATTTGACTCAACATAGATTTTGCAAAAGTTGGACTTGATTTTTTTTTTATTTTCAAGCTAGGCTTGGGCCAAACAAACTCAGGCCTAGCCTAAACCTAAGTTAGGCATTGGTTGAGGCCTCAAGTAATCCAAGCTCAACCTAACCTAATCTAAGCCTGGGTTTAAGCTCAGGCTTAACCTTAAGTTGGGCCAAGCTTGAGATTGAGGTTTGAGACTTAGGGTTGGGCTTGGGTTGACCCTCAACCTGACCCAACCCACCCAAGTTGCACCCCAAGAAAGAGTGTTGTGACTTTCCTAATATTTAAAACTAATAATCAAAAAATTTGTAGCGTTCTTTTAGTTTTTTAAATTAAATTTAAGTGGATATCAATTATAAGATTTAACTTTGTAACTAAAATTTTCTTACTTTTTGTTGTTTTATTAATAAACATGTATTAACTTTATTTTTATGAAAATTTTGGAAAATTATTACATTTATGTAGTTTTGAAAAATTACTAAAACTTATTTTTAAATTATTATTAAATAATTTATTTCCTTTTAAATAGTTTATTTACAAAAGTACACTAATTTATCTTTTTTCCAATACAAGTTGATCACTAATTCTTTTTCCAAAATTTTCCAAAACTATACAAATTTATTATTAATTTATATATTGAGGAAATGCAATCCTTTTCCAATATAAGTTAATCAATAATTCCCTTTTTCCAATCCTAATTTATCCTTAATTTATCTTTTGAAGAAATTTTCCAAAAGTACACTAAATTATCTATAATTTTCCAAAATGTAATTTTATGAAAATTATGAACAAATTATTACATTTGTGTAATTTTGAAAATTATCACTTTTTTTGGTACGGAAAAGAGTGGCACTAAATTATCTACAATCTTCCCATCTAATTTTCTCGATTTCTCTCGTCTTGAGTAGAAGTGGAATCCGGAGAGCAACTGTGACCTAAGTTTTCCAAAAAAATCCGCCATAAAGTTTGCCTCTCTATGGACATGAGTGAACCTGAACCTGAACCTGAACCTCTTCCAACTGCTTCTACATAACGCTTGAATGTCTTTAATGATGCTAGACAAGGACTGTGGATGCTTGCACTTTGAATTGATGCATGCGATGGTGAAGGCAGAGTCTCCTTTGACAGTGAAATCTTCAAACAGTAACTCCAACATGCCTTGAAGAGCCTCTCCAACGCCACCCAAGCCTCCGCCACTACAATGTTGTTAAAGCCTATAGAGTGGAAGTTGAATGGAAGAATAGCTCCAAAACAGTCTCTGGCCACCCAAGCTATACTAACCAAACCGGTTCTTCTAACATAAGCATCAAAATTGATCTTAACATGATTCATCTCGAGAGATTTCCATCTTACATAAATAACATCTCTCCTATTCTCTCTTGAGATGGAGTGGTAGAGATGCATCCTTGTAGTCTCTAAGGTCACAAGTAGCGTTTTTCTGATACATAGGGGATTTGAGAATTAAAGACCACATTATTTCTTTACTTTCAAATGTTCCAAATAATATATGTCAGTTTTCTCCTGTTTCTATTCCCCTCCTCCGGTCTTTGGATATTCTCACCCACCAATCTATAAACCTTTCATTGGATTTAGGCCCATTTGGGGGGGATTTAGAAGGGTCCAAATTTGATTTGAGAAGGTGCAATTCACAAATAAATGGTCAATCGATTCCAACTCACGAGTCTTGACCTTGTATGTATTTTTCCCATACTTAAGAATCACAAGAATAACTTCACTCTTGGCTGAATTTTCAATTTTCTAACGAGACTTCACAGTCAAAACTTGTTCATTATTGCTATCAATATCAGCTTGAAGCCAGGTCATCGAATTAATAGTAAATTCCCCATTTCAATTCATCATTCATATTGGTCTTTGGAATAAAAGATCCTTCAAGGACATTTTTTTTTTTTTTTTTTTWTTTTGGGAAGGATATTTGTTGGGATTCTAGAATACTCCCAACTCAGCGTATTTGGGTTAAGAATTCATTGTATTGATAATGCTAAGCTCATCCAGGTTCAACAATTTAAATAAAACACCTTCATAGTCCAATTGTTCATCCAAAATAGAATATTTTCTCCATTTCCCATAGTCCATCTCATACCCTTGAGGTTAAGGGACATGTTAGCTTTTGGGGTAGCTTCCCATAAACTTTGATTTTTAAGATATTTATGTCGAACTACTTTTACCCATGAACTATCATGATCACTCAGCACCCTCCATCCTAACTTAGCCATGCAAGCCATATTGATGCTTTTAGCCTCTTGAAAGTCAAGCCCTCCAAGACTAGTTGGCTTGCATAAGTTCTTCCACTTTGTCCAAGAAAGTTTTATCCTATTCAAACTTTCACTCCAAAAAAAAATCTCTTTGGGTTTTATCAATTTCCTTAAGTGCTTGAGCCGGAAGGGGAAAACAAGCCATCTGAAAGAAAGGGATGGCACTAGTCATAGACTTAATTAGAATTGTTTTTCCCACTCTAGAGAGAGTATTGGCCTTCCAACCACTTAATTTGTCTTTAAGCTTTTGAATAACTAAACCAAGACTACTCTTTTCGCTCTGAGTACTAATAACAGGGGCCCTTAAATATTTTTCAGATTTCGTAGCCTTAGGGATTCCAAGATTTCGGGCAACAATATTTTGGAGCCTATTGAGCAAATTTTTTAAGAAAAAAAAAATTTTGATTTATTAAACTTAAACTTCTGGCCTATTGCCATCTCATATTGATCAATGATTGATTTGATCTCAATGCATCCATTAATAGACGCCCTACCAAAAGATCATGCAGTCACTACAAATTTGAGAGGGGGTCACTTTGCCTTATACCTTGCTTTGAGATGGGGTAGTGATGCATTGCATAAACCAGTTAATCCATGTGTGACTAAATCCCAACTTCTTGAGGCATTCTCTAAATTTCCACTCCAATCGGTCATATGCTTTTTCCATATCTAATTTGTAACTCATCCAAGCTTTTGCTCCTTCTTTCCTTTTCATAGAATTGAAAATTTCATGCGCTATTAAAATATTATTCATTATTTGTCTTTTAGGGACAAATGCACTCTGAAAAGGGGAAATGAGTATTCGATGTTCTTCCAAGCCTTTCTCACCACATTTTCCAGATTTGGATCGGTAAGCCACATAACTTCAAAGCAAAAAGGCCTTAAGCCTCTCAAGATCTTGGGATGAGTATTCAAAACGGTGGGGGTGCGATCAGGTTCAATGAAGGGAAGGGTTTTTAGTTCCACATCGGGGAATTCCCTTCTCCAATCACTATTCACGAGAGCACGGTCTAGTCTCTCATGAACCAATCTCCTTCCTTCTTGCTTGTTATGCCAAGTGAAGTGGCCACCCTTGGAACTTGGAAGGGAGCTGAATTAAGTCACTCCTAGAAATAAATCAATTAAGATATCTGTCAATATTTATTCTTTTAGCAACTCCTCCAGATTTGTCTTCAGAACTTAAAATTGCATTAACATCTCCTATTATAAGCTACTTCATACCAATGGTGTTGGTTGCGATGTTATCAAGAGGGTTCCTATTATAAGCCAGTTCATACCAATGGGGTGTTTGAAAATTATTGAAATTAATTCTTAGGGTCCTGTTAAGTAGTTCATTTTCTTATTAAATAGTTTATTTTCCAATATATGTTAGTTAATAATTTCATTTTCTGTAACTATACTAATTTATCTTAATGAGTTACTACATTTCGATTTCAATTTCCAAAATTATAATACATTACACTAATTTTGATAATTTTACACTAACTTCTAATAATGTTCAATAATTAATTATTAGAAATTAGAAAACAACAATAAATTATAATAACAAATGAAATATTAAATAACAATAAATTAAACTAATTGTTTATAATTTTACACTAATTTCTGATAATTTTGAAAAATTATTGATTAAAAATGAAAAAACAACAATAAATTATACTATTTTTTATAATTCTCAACAATTAATGCTTAAAAATCGGAAAGTAACAATAAATTACAATAAAACTTAATTATTAAGTAAAACTAAATTACACTAATTTTGACAATTTCTAATAATTAATGATTAAAAATCAGAAAATATGCAGTAAATTACAATAAAAATAAATTACACTATTTTTTGACAATTTCCAATAATTAATGATTAAAAATCAGAAAATGTGCCATAAATTACAATAAAAATTAAATATTAAATAAAAATAAATTACACTAACTTCTGATATTTTTCAATGATTAATGATTAAAATTCAGAAAGATAACAGTAATTATCACACAATTATTCCAATTTAAATAAATAAAAATATCAATTTTAATAATATAAATAATTATTAATCACAATTATAATTTCAATATTTTAAAATATGTTTGGAAACTTATTAAATTTATCTGAAAATATTAAAAAAAATGTAGACTGTGTGTATTTTTAAATAATGGAAATTATTTGAGAGAAAATAGTTGATAAAATAATATTTTATGTAATGAAATAATTAATAAAAAATGTTTATAGTTTTTCCAAAAATTATAAAATAACTTAAATTATTAAATCCAAATAATTAAAGTTATTTGAAACCAAATAATTGATAAAATAGTAGTTTATGATTTATTCGAAGAAATTGAAGTTTTATAATTGAATTTGCTAAAAATTATTTTTTTTTTGAAGATTAATGTATTCTAATTGAACAATATATTCCAAAAAATTAAAATTAAATTTATTTCATAAAATTGAAATCTAATTTATGAAAGTAAATTAATGTTCTAAAAATAAGGATCATTATAGAAGCGGGCGACCTAAATCAGTACGTCTGGTCCATGTTTTGTGAGGCCTAAGCCTAGATTTTTGTTCCATAGCCTAGATTTGGTGGGCCCAGCCCATTGTAAGATCAGTAAAAGACATGGTGGATACTGGCCGTATCAATCCTATCAAGTGTCAACGTTACCCAGATTTTTATATAATATTTTTGTTATATTTAGCATCAAAACATGCAATCAAGGATATGAATGGGTCGGGTCGGATTCAGAGATATGTTGTATTTGAAAAACCTGACCCAAAACATTTATCTTCTTCACCTGTATTGTAACTTACAGTTTCGTGGTTTTCCTTTTCTGAGAAGTACGGATTAATTTTCACTGCAGAGTTATAAACATTCAAAATGTCAAAAATTTATACTTTATGTGTTTATATCCGCCCATGAATTGACAATAATTCTGAGCTGATATCTACCCCAAATGTACTTTAAACTTACAAATTCTGACCCTGTGCTGAACCGTCTTTCTCCTTTCTCTTTTTCATCCATGAACGTTGTATTCACACCAGAATAACGTTAGCAGACATTATTCACATCGGAAAACGCCCCTGTTTCGGTTTTTTGAGGCCTGCGTTATTCAAGTAGGAAAGCACAATTAACATACCTGGGATGTGATGCAAGAGGAACCCTTTCACGATGAATCTCCACAATCTACTGAACCAAACTTCTACGAGTCTCTGAATCTCCACAATCTACTGCAACTCACTGAGTGTTTCATGTGCCTCTTCTCCACACAAAGAGAATAGAGTGAAGCAATGGAAGGGAATAGAGAGATGACAGAAGAAAGAAATTGGCTTTGTTTCCTATCATATCACGATCGTGAATCGTGATCTTCCCAATTTTCTGGCAAAAAAGAGAAGATTACAAATAGGCTTTTAGTGAGAATCTTGCACCCCCTCTAGAATTACTTTTTTGAGTAATGGAGCACAGAGAGGTAATCTGATTTGGCATAACATTAATTTAGAAACCAATCGATTCATGATCAGGTCAAAATTACTTTATTTCATCGCTTATTTTTAAATATTTCATCATTAATAAAATTAATTTTTATTTATCACATTTATTTTATTTGTATTTAAACCCATATATATTCAATTATAATTTAATTATTTCACATGCAATAAAGTTGATCCAGCCAAATGCTAAATTGTTTATGTAAATTTCTTTTCTTTGTATTTTTATAAAATATTTAGGATTCATTTGGTTTGTAGTTGAAATCAGAATGGTCTAATCTCATAGTCTGTTTGATTTAATTATGAATGAGGATGAGAATTGAAATCAATAGAAATGAGATTTCATCCCAATGAAAGGACCATTTCCTCAAATGGGATTCCAATTCTACTCAAGCAAATAATTGAAATCAGAGTAGCCCGTTTCAATTCCGATTCCAGACCTCTGTTGCCGTGAATCAAACGATGCCTTATTTATTTGTTTCCAGTGAACACGAACGATGACTCAAATTCAAATATCGTCGACCACGACACTATTTCAGGATCCAGGTACAGAGGTTTCCTTAATAGGGCGTAGGGCCCATTAACAGAGCTATGGCCCACAGAAATGAAAGATTGATAAGAATTCGAAGATGATTCGTCTGCCAAATCCTACACCTGTCAAAGTGAAAAGATGGCTCTACCATGTTTCGTCGAGATCGGCTTCAGACTGTCAGTGCAAGGCCCGTGGTGTTCGAATAGCCTTGCATGGAGAACATCTCCGTATTTCTGTTGATGGAGAGATATTCCCATTGGAACGTTATAATGGCTGTTGGAACGGAATTTGTTCTGACTGAATCCGGTTTCTATTTTATCAGATCTTATCCCAACCCACAGTCCCAATAGCCCAGCTGTGAACACTGACGATGACTCAAATTCAAATATCGTCAACCACGACACTATTTCAGGATCCAGGTACAGAGGTTTCCTTAATAGGGCGTAGGGCCCATTAACAGTGAGCTATGGCCTACAGAAATGAAAGATTGATAAAAATTCGAAGATGATTCGTCTGCCAAATCCCACACCTGTCAAAGTGAAAAGATGGCTCTACCATGTTTCGTCGAGATCGGCTTCAGACTGTCAGTGCAAGGCTCGTAGTGTTCGAATAGCCTTGCATCGAGAAAATCTCCGTATTTCTGTTCATGGGGAGATATTCCCAATGGAAGGTTATAATGGTTGTTGAAACGGGATTTGCTCCGACTGAATCCGGTTTCTATTTTGTCAGATTTTATCCCAACACACAGTCCCAATAGCCCAGCTGTGCATATGCAACATCACCATGGCCTTCGTGACGAGTCCATATATGCTCCACACAAGACAGGATTCAGTCTATGCAAGTTCCGTTTGAACGGTCTTTATAATCTTATATTGGGAATATTTCTCAATGCAATAAAGCATAAAAGTATTAAGATGTTCCTAATGCAAGGCTGTTAAAATTGTTCAAATGATTTTCAAACAGAGCATGCACTGACTGAACCCGATCTCTGAAGACCGATATCATAACATGTATCAGCTGTACATCGAAAACATCTTTCCTACTTATATGTTATTATTATTTATACAAGATGTTTTCAATACACTATAAGATGTTGTAAAATCGGTTTGAGGAGCAGGTCCCAATTCCTTTTCCCAATGCATAGCTGCGATGGTTATTAGAACTAAATGTTGGGACCCTGGGTTGGGAATAGATCCGAAATGCAATGTAATCGAATCATATTCAAACTGAGGTATATTTGATTTGATAATATAAATCTTATATCCGATTTAACTTCTATAAAATTTAACAAATTATTAAAAAAACAAAAAATATAATCATTTTTCTCAATTAAGGATGATAATTTTCCTCATTTTCCCAATTTGTGCATGGAGCCACTCGAGATGACTTCTCCCATGGGGACATGGATGGGGACATTTTCATCTCCTTAAGCAATGATGGAGTGGGGATGGGAGAGTACTCCCTGCCCTGATCCTGGTCTCATGGGGATCCCCAATTATATATATATATATATATATATATATATATATATATATGTATTCAAACATATTCAACTATATTTTAAAAAGTATTAATATACATATATATTAATATTTTTTTAAAATATAATTGAATATGTTTGAATATATTTGTGTTTTTAATAGGATTGTAATTTTAAACATTTTATTTTTAATTTTTAAATAAAATAACATAAAAAATAAAAACAAAATGATTGACATATTCTGCTCCCAATAGGACAGAAATGGAGATAACTTTGTCCCCGATAATGAGATGGAGATAGGAACTTTTTTTAAGACCCATCTCTGTCCCCCATTGGCCATTGCCATTCCTAATCAGATACATTTGCACTCTTACTTGAAAACAACATAAGATTGTTGGTTAGAGACAAAAGGTAGGATAAAGAATGAAAAGATTCAAACCAAACATATAATCGGTGGCGAGTGGAGACGTTGTCTACTCCATCCTAAGCCATGGCTCCTGTAACTCGTGTTTGGGCTTTCTTGTAAGCCTCTCTTCATGTGGAAAGTTCCAGCATATGTAAAGCTGTGAACAATTAACTGGACCACTGCTATTCTGGGTAGTTTCCATTCTTCCAATTTTCCTTTCTGGACCTTTTAGGAAATAAATATATCAATTAATCAAATAGCCCACATGAGATGTTTGATGAAATGCCAAACAAAAACAATAGCTCTCCATTGTAATTTGTGATTGTGAGCCTGAGCCCCCACACATTCTCGCTATTTTATGTGTTTTAATTTCTTGCACGCAAACCGGAATCTCAGTAATGAAGCTTCGGAATTAGGTTAACTTTCTAATTACCCCGAGTTATTACTTATTAGGACTTCGAGATCGACCCATGAAATTATAAAAAACAAGTTCAAATTTTGATTTTTGATTTTCAAAGTTTGAAGCAGGAGCCGGAGAAAAGTTCAACCGTCATATGGACCATGTTTTTTCACATTCCTCCTTTCTGTTTTTTTGGATTATTATGGGGAGTTGGGAGAGCGGAGAGCCCATCAATGTAGACCTGGCAATTGGGTTGAGTGGGTCGGGTTGAATTTCCGGTTGTGTTGTTAAATGCTAGACCTTAACCCTAAATATTCGGGTTAGGGTTGACCCATGGATCAATTCGGATCATCCTAAAAAATAATTGAAATTTTAAAAAATAAAGAAAATTTACATGAAAAATGTTAAAATTAAAAGAATTAATCTTAAATTTTCAAATATAAAATAAAAAATTTGAATATTTAACAATTTAAAGAGTAAACAATAAAAAGTAAAGACTAAATAGAAAAAATTAAAGAGTGGAAACTTCTAACAATGCACAAATAATCTCAATTAAACTTGACAATCGGGTCAACGGATTGACCCATGACCCAACCCAGTTGTTTTCGGGTTGGGTCATTTTCACATTCGGATAGCTAGATATGAGACCCTAACCCTGTTTTTTTAGGTTGAAATGGGTCGAGTTCACGGTTGGATCAACTTTTTGCCAGGTCTACCCATCATTCATCAACCCATTAAAGCTTTTTCCCCAAATTTCATAATTAATGCGATATTTTGTTACTTATGACAAGAGATATTTCCATATTTACCCAATTCTGCTGCCATTACTGTACGCTACAGCTCTTAATACGCGCAGGGAAATAAATGAAAACAGAAAATTTCCTCGCCACCGATATCAGCACCACCACCAGATTCACATACAGAAAAAGCAAGTATTAAGAGTATCTACATGGTGGTGGTCTGCTGGAATTATAATTTAGAAGTATTTCTAAAATAGAATTATAAAAATTTATGGGTAGTTAAGAAATTAAATTATGAGATATTAAGATTTTAAATTTTTGAAAGAAAATTAAGTACAAAATTAAATTTAGTATTTTATTTACCACCAAGTTTAAGGCAGATTCCAGGAATTATATGCAAAACTTAATCCATTCCTATTTCGAATTAAAAACATAAATATAAAAATGATACCAAAATAACTTACCCCCAATCAACTGACATAAAAGTATAGTAAGCAATCAGGTGAATTTTCATCAAATTATATTTTTTGGCATTGTAGATATTTTCAAAAATTAATAAACTATTTAAATGAATATAATATATATATATATATAGGAGACAAGACCCAAAAAGTGTGCCACCCCAAACACCACCTACGACAGAGGATTATCCTACTTAGTGAACGTCATTTCCTCTTTATAATAATATTTCCTCCTCCGGCTTTACTCCTCCGCCACCTCCCCCACACTCAGTTATCATGTTCTCCCCCCCCCCCCCCCCCCCCCCCCCCTTTTTAATTTTCCCCCCCCCCCCCCCCCCCTCTCTCTCTCTCTCGAAAAAGAAATCACAGAGGTTGGTCATAACTCATATATGAGAGATCATCACTGAGATCCCAAAACCCACAAAGTGAAGCAGGAGGAGAGAGAGAGAGAAGAGAGAAAAAAACAGTCCCCCAGTAGTGGTGGCTATGGCTACACACAAGCCCCACAACAAGACAACCAGTCTCTACAGGATGGTCTTCGTCACCCTTCTCTGTTCTGTTGCCTACCTATTCGGCGTATGGCAACACAGCGGTGGCTCCGACGTTAGCACCAACTCTGCCACCGAACTGCTTGGAACAATCCGGTGCGTTCAGATTAAAAACATCACCCAGTTGCCTGCAAAGCCGACGGTTTTAGATTTCTCGACCCACCACACGGCGGAGGGTGAGATCACCGCGACGCCGGCGAGGGGTCCGAAGTACTTCCCCGCCTGCGACGCCAAGTACAGCGAGTACACACCTTGCGAGGATGCAGTGAGGTCGTTGAAGTTCGAGAGGGATAGGTTGATCTACAGAGAGAGACACTGTCCTGAGAAGGCAGAACTACTCAAGTGTCGTGTGCCTGCGCCTTACGGTTATAAGAATCCGTTCACCTGGCCGACGAGCCGGGATTTCGCCTGGTACGCCAACGTACCCCACAAGGAACTTACGGTGGAGAAGGCGGTCCAGAACTGGATTAGATTCCAACGCGACCGATTTAGATTTCCAGGTGGCGGGACCATGTTTCCCCATGGCGCTGGTGCCTATATCGATGACATTGACAAGCTGATCAATCTCAGAGATGGGTCTATAAGAACCGCCATTGATACTGGTTGTGGGGTAAGCAAAAGTTCCGTTTTTTAAGCCTTTCCTTACTGTTTCTCTTACCCTGTCTGAAGTGTTCTCTCCCCATTGGATTGAGCCGGCCATCTCTGGGTCACCAGTACCCACGAAAATCTTCTTCCTCCTCCTCCTTTTTTCTCTTCTATTTTTGGAATTTTACTGTGAATAAAGCATAAACTATACTATCAACGTTTCAGGATTGAAAGATATTAGTAGCTTTTCTTGTTTTGGAAAAGTATAGGAATTGCTTTTCTTATTTTCCGGAAAATCTGTTCTGCTAGCTGTAATGAATTTTAATTTGATTCGGTTTATGTTTAGCTGTCTAAAGATTTTATATGCCTATATTGCGTTCGATTTTGCCTCGTCATTGTCTCACTGAAATGCTTTTTCGTTGGCTTGGACCGGGGATTTAAATGCATGCATTGATTAGATTTCTATTATCAAATAACATGTGGCAGAGCGCACACGTGAACATGACCCACAGTTTCCAATTCGTTTCGGTTCTGATTTGAAGTTTTTTACTTTCTACTGAAACGATGTTGTAAATTTTGATCATGGATTGAATAGCAGAGGACCCATCAACTGATTTTGTCCAAAAGAGAAAATTTTGGTGGGTTCTCTATTTCTGTCTGTGAATTTAAAGTCTGGCTTCTAATCTTTGCAGGTTGCAAGCTGGGGAGCCTACCTTCTATCTCGAAACATTTTAACGATGTCATTTGCGCCGAGGGATACCCATGAAGCGCAAGTGCAATTCGCTCTCGAGAGAGGGGTTCCGGCGTTGATAGGAGTGTTGGCTTCAAACAGGCTTCCTTACCCGTCAAGAGCTTTCGACATGGCTCACTGTTCTCGTTGCCTCATTCCATGGGGTCAATATGGTAACTGAGAAATATCAGACATAACTGTGCCTGGCTTCTGTTCGATGATCTAAATCGATGATACTCGATATGGGTTTCCATAATTGGTTGGTTTTATGTGCAACAGATGGGCTTTACTTGATCGAAGTCGATCGAATTCTACGCCCTGGTGGATACTGGATTCTATCGGGGCCCCCAATCAACTGGAAGCGACACTGGAAAGGATGGGAGAGGACGGAGGAAGATCTGTACAAGGAACAGTCGACGATTGAGGCCGTAGCCAAGAGCCTCTGCTGGAAGAAAGTGGTAGAGAGAGGTGATATCGCAATTTGGCAGAAACCCACCAATCACATTTACTGTAAAAAGAGCCGAAAGGTCATCAAGCAACCAAAGTTCTGCCAGGGCCAAGATCCTGACAAGGCCTGGTACAGTCTGTCTTTCCCCTCTGCAGTTATTCTTCTCTGTTTTTTTCTGCTCTGTCCTCGAGCCTGTCTTTAATGCGTTCACACACAATGCAGGTACACTAAAATGGAGACTTGCTTGACTCCTTTGCCTGATGCGTCCGACATAAAAGAAATTGCTGGTGGGCAGTTGGATAAATGGCCTGAGAGATTATATTCAGTCCCACCCAGAATTAGTAGCGGAAGTCTAGAGGGAATTACAGCGGAGTCCTTCAGGGAGGATACAGAGTTGTGGAGGAGGAGAGTGGGCTATTACAAGAGCGTGAACAATCAACTGGGACAGAAGGGGAGGTATCGGAATTTGCTGGATATGAATGCTCACCTGGGTGGGTTTGCAGCTGCTCTCATCGATGATCCAGTTTGGGTCATGAATGTAGTCCCTACAGAGGCGAAGCTCAACACACTTGGAGCAATTTATGAGCGTGGACTGATTGGAACATATCAGAATTGGTAATTAAGCTTTGTGCTCTACTCAGAACTCGTATTTAATTCATTCAAACTATGGAGTTTGTCACTAATCGTGTATACTGTTATTAATCTGCTTTTCTTATTGAAGGTGTGAAGCCATGTCTACGTATCCCAGGACATATGATCTCCTTCACGCTGATTCAGTTTTTAGCCTTTACAAGGGCAGGTGATTGATAATTACAGAGAGATTGCTCGGTAGTTTGATGTTTTATATATCCACAGAATCCTCAAAACAGACCATGGTTTTGTGTTGCAGATGTGAAATGGAAGATATTCTGTTGGAGATGGACAGAATTCTAAGGCCAGAAGGTACTGTAATCTTCAGAGATGATGTGGATGTTTTGTTGGAGATCAAGAGCATCACAGATGGAATGAACTGGGAAAGCAAGATTGTGGACCACGAGAAGGGGCCTCTTGAGAGGGAGAAGCTTCTGTTTGCAGTGAAGACATATTGGACAGCTTCAGCCCCTGTCTCAGAGAAAAGAGAGTCCAAAACAGCTTCCTAGAACGTTTTCATTGATTCTGCCTTGGGTTACCTCAATAATTTTCTTTTTGATTATTGGTTCACTAATTCTTTCAACATGATTTGTTCAAGCAATTTTTTTTTTTGGGTTTATCCGTTAGGATTGAGTGACTATACAAATCAGGGGAGATGACCCACCTCACCGGTCAATGGGCTCTGCCTCTTTGGAGTTGGCTTTTACACCAAACAACTTTTAGCCATTGATTGATCTTTATAGTGTTCTGAATAGACATAGTTGTTCTTTGGATTGTCAAGAAAATTAAATAATTCATTGTACCTTCTATTTCCAGTACAGTACAGTGCAATTAATCAAGAGGATGGGTTACTTCACTCCAAAAACAAGTTTTCAAAAATAAATAAATAAAACTGGAGTGAGTTGAGAGTGACAAAAGTGCATAAAGCTTGAGTTATTAGTTTAGTTGAGTCATGCATGCTTCACTATCATTCAAAGTTCCAAGCTTCTCCTCCTCCTATGGCTATAAATGGGGTGGACCTGCTATGTACACAGAGAAATGAATGGCATTGACAGCTTCATTGCTCTGGCGCCCCAAACGTTAACCCAGATGGCTCGAGTCCAGAACTGCTCCTCTGAGTTTGTCAACCTCACCAAACCCCGTCTCCTCCACTTGGACGTCGAATAATTCAGAATCTTTCCAATGTTTCAGTCTCTTTTCTTTTCTGTAACGATGTATTTTATTGAGTGGCAACTGAGCTGCAACTCAGCAATTCCACATATGTAGCAGTTTAGTAATGAATAAATAAAATATGTTGTCCTTGTGGGGACATAACATGTGCATTCGTAGTGCTCATCTTGGGCATTCTTGAATGAAAATGACAAAGGGAAATATTTTTTTCTTCCAGAAACGATGACTTAAACAACGCTGAAGCAAATCTTGTAGCTTTGCTAAATGAAGAAAAGAACCCAAATGATGATAAATCCACATAGCAAAGTATCTTGCCCTTATGACTTTGATATTTTTTTGGGTAATTATGTTAATTAACTCCATGAGTTGCCGTTCTTCACCTTAAAATATTTCCAATTAGAAGCAAAATAACGAGGTCTAACGATGGAGTTGATTTAGGCAGGACACAAGCCCTTTACTATGTGGAAGTGGAAATTAAAACTTTCATTTTGTTTGGTAGGCACATGATTTAGCGGGCTTTAAAAACAAATGAAAAGGCAATTTTCAGCGACTAAAAACTTCATTTGAAGCTTTCCAATTTTCGGTCTTTTTGCACACTCATCTTCATGTCTTTTGATCTACATGATACCAAACGGGAAAAGACCATTTTTTGGCCTTTTGAACTTCCCCACAAACCAAAAGATGTGCCAAACACCACCTAAATAAATAACAATATTACTATTAATGCATATAACCCATTTAATTTACTTCTTGCATTTCCATTGACTCTGACCCAGAGAGAGAGAGAGAGAGAGATTTTCCCCCACCAAAGGGCAAAGGCATTGCATATGTAAGAAACTTTATTATAAGAATGGTGCCCCCTCCAGTTAGAACATCATATCTCTCTCACCAGCTAAGCTAATTAGGAGAGGTAACCTATGGATCATAGGTTGAAGGAACTCCTACTTTAATCTTGCTTAGAATAAGGAAGAAGTTAGTCTTGCAGCCTTGGGACCAGACTAATACCAATTGATTCCAAGCACAAATGCATTTTCCAACCTATTTATTTATTTTCTTCTTGTGAGTTGCAATGCCAAAGATCCCATGACTTAATAATAATAATAATACATTGTTGCTTAAAACAAGAACACGGAAAACATGTTGTTGCAATGGATTTTTTTTCTGGTGTGTGAAAACATAAGTTTTTGTCTTTGAAACTAAAAATGGTTTCACCTTGTTTTAAGAAAACATAAATTCAAGAAAACATTTACATTGAAAACACCCCTTCATGGCAACATGTGCCAGATCCTTTCCCTTGATTCTGGTTTCTATTTCCTTTTTACTCTCACTTATAGGAATCTTCTCTCTCTGAAGGACTTTGGGCTTCAGAGCTTCTGTCTAGTTTGTCAACAAAAAAAAAAAAAACAGGGGATTTTGGATCTAGTATCCTTTTTGGGTCTTTCCAATTTTTCTGTATTTGATTATTGTGGGAGGTAGAGTTTTTGTTTGAGCATATTCCTGGATTGTACAAGCACAAAACAATGTTACTTCTCTATAAACCTTTAAGAAGTAAAGGAGGAAAAAAAGTTAAAGAATGCAAGAGATGTGGGAATGGTTGCTGAGTCTCTGACATTGATCTGTTGCTTGAGTCCTTCAAAAGTGAAATATGCTCTGGGTAACATGTGATTTACTAATAAATATTTCTACACTTTACATGATTTAAAGATACATTACTTCAATATCAACCTCAATGAAGGAGTCTTTCTCTATACAAGCTTTGGCCTTTATACTTGGACAGAAACAAAAAGAAGAAATTAAGATGCAAATAAAAATGAAGAAGAGGGAACAAACAGTCTTGAGCCCTACAACAAACCAGACAACTCAAAAGGGATTGAAAAGCTAAAAGAGTTCGTCACAGTCACGCGTAAACTGAAATTCAGATCTACCCAAAAAATAAATAAATAAATATATATATATAAGAAAAAAATCCTAAAATGTTAGGCAAGTAATTAAGTCTAAATTATTGGACTTACAAAAAAAATTATAAATTATTGAAAGCCACGTGGAGACCATGTGCTTAGTGACTTAGTCATAAGCAACGTGAATCTAACAATAAACTATTAGGGGTGGCGTGTGGAATCCACGCGCCTCCACATTAAATAATAATTTATCAAATAAACATTTTTCTATTTTTTAGTATTTGATTCACTGTAAGGAAAAGGTGAGGAACATGCCAAGGTCGCAACTACAAAGTTGGTTAGGAAAAGAGCAAAAGAGGTTGGTCCCTAGTTGAATGTCCAAGTTTCATACATGTGCCCTAGACTAGGGCATTATGTAGGAGCTCAAATCGTTAAGCAGTTTATTAATGAGTTTAAGTCTAATCTCAACATGGTTAGATGTCTACTCAACTTGTTCTATTTTGCTCAATAAGCTTATGGCAATCGACCTAGTAAATTATCATTCTGTCTTCCTTCCTCTTTTTTTGTCTTTGGCCCAAGGAAATTGATAACCCATAATCCAATGTGGCCCAAAGGATGGCCACGTGGCAAATTGAAACATTGGCCAGCAATTTTCAGAACTTGCGAGAACAGACTTGCAAAGTTTTGGATGATGTAGCAACCTCCACATTGACCTAAATCTTACAAATGGCCTATTTTTGGTGGATGAACCTCAAAATGAACAATACTGTATACTGATATGCCACGTGTTCATATCTTTGGCCATGTCATACAATAAAAGTTTCAGCCATTGGTGGTTAGGGGTGTTCATGGTCTGGTTCAGTGCGGTTTGAAGAAGATCTCAGATCAAACCAGTAAATTATAGTTTGAGAAATTTTTAAACCAAATCAAACCATTTTGGTATGAAAACTAAACCATTTTATTACGGTTTGGTGCGGTTTCTAATACAGTTTGGGGACTTTGGACCATTCTAGATTTCTTTTGGGCTTACCCAATTAGAAAACGACACATAGCTCCCCTAAAAATTAAAATTTAAAACTTTTATTTATTATTTTATTATAAAATAAAGAGTTCATTACATAATTTTATGCATTCCATTTAGATATATTGTATATAATGTATATATATATATATATATATATAAAATTTCAACTTATGGTTTACAGTTTGATTCGATTTATAAAATTCAATAAATCAAATCAAAACCGAACCAAATTCTTTATAGATATAAACCAAACCAAACTGCAAATTCAATTTGGTTCGATTCGGTTTTGCAGTTTGAACCGTATAATGAACACCCCCATTGGTGACCCAATTATTGCTTTTTTGACATAATGAAGACAGTGGGCACATATCTTTCCTTGGGCTTGGATAAAGGGTAGGCCCATGAAACACTAGTCTGGAATCTTAGGATGCATGTCCTCGAAGCTGTAGACAGTTGTGAGAGCTGGTCTCTGATCACATATCGTTTGTCTTCTTTGTTTCTCACTTTTCATGAATGGAAAAATGAAAAATAATAGAGACCCATGAGAATGAATGAATGAATTAATGATCGTTGAAGTTGCTAAAAGAGAATTGTTAATTGTCATCTGGGATTTGCAGCTGGTAAGGGACTTTGAACCAACTACACTCATTGAATTCAATTAATAACAGTTTAATTACTGAAACTTTTGAATTAACAATAAGGGAAATATCAGGACAGACCTGTGGAGCATTTCTAGAAGCTGATAATGAAATATACATGATTACCAATTCTAACAGAAAATGATAAACCCAGAGAGAATACATGGGACCCACCTGGACCTTCACTTTCAAAACGCCATTATTGAACATAAAGAAGAGCAAGCTTTGATTTTCAGAGTTTTTTTTTTTTTTTTTTATTATTATTTAAGCAAACATGAAGAGGACTGACTGGGACTGTGAAAACAAAATGCTTAAATGCATGATATGACCCCGTTTAGGACCCACTCATCTTTTATTTTGCCAAACAATGCATTTAATGCACAACCAGTACTCACAGGAACAAATTTTGACAGTTCTTTTTCTGTGTTTTTCCCTTTTCTTTTCCCATTCTTTTCATTTGATTACCGGGATAGTTTGGGTGGAGATTCATCCACCAAGGAAATTTAGAGTTTCCAAAAGCATTCCACATGGCAGCTTAGGTGGCAACCCCAAAACAGATTATAATTCTATGTTATCACTAGGAGATGTTCTCAATACATGGCTGAGATGTGCTGTGAAACGTTATGAGGGGTTGATTTAAAATCTTCTTGGAGGGGAAAGATTCAACAAATGAATCCTCGGCTATATCTATATCGCAACATTAAATAAATTTCTAACAAGAAGAGTCCTAAAATTGACTCATAAGTCATAAATTACCTATTCATCTATAGTTAGTTAAAATGTAAAACAGAAGATAAAAACTAAATCCAGATTTTTTTTTTTTTTTGTATTAATCACCACCTCATACACTTTTACGAATCATTACTTCTTTGAATAAAATAAACAGTACAACATTACATCAACAACTCTTTTCTTTGACAATAACAATAAATCACATCACCATTATCAAGTGTACCAACCGGACTACCAGATGAAACTATACAACGAATATGGACTAAAATTGAGTGTTGATGTGCACAAAAAGCTACTGATCAAACCACAACTTATGCAACTGGTAGGTGCATGTGAAATGCCTTTGTTGACTATATAAAATAATGATATTTTATTTTTTTTCTTGATCGATCCCTTCACCATAAAGGGCCATCCCCAAACCAACCTAGCCCAGATTTTGACATGAATATGAATAAGAGTATAAGACAAAAAAAAAAAAAAAAGTGAGATTTATTCAAGGAAATCCGTCTTTCAATTATCTATAGGCTTTGTCAGACAACGAATTTCTAATCTTTTAAATAAAAAAATTAAAAGGGCTCTTCAAATGTGCGGTGGTCATCAAAGCGAAGGGTTAGTCGGACCCAGATTATTAAACGACCTTAGCAAGCAAGAGAACTAATTGCTCAGCAATATAAGCGTCTAGGTCCTTGACCTTGAGGGTCTTCACTAATTTTATCGCTTTATAGTTTCATCATAATTGTTTATTAGAATAAGGGATTAGTTGGTCGTAATGACAACTCTCTTCAGATCCACATAGAGTAAATGGGACCTTAAACATGAAATGGGATGCTTAATCCAGCTAAGCCGAGCTTGCAGTGAATTCACAATTTGGGGCTTCTTTAACTTAAAGGTAGATTACTAAAAAAATTAAAAATATTAAGGGTTCATTTGGTTTGCAATTGGAATCAAAATTCTTTAAAATTGTAATTGGAGTCATGGTTTTGAAAACCGAACCACCCAATCAAATGGTTGGAATCGGAAAGGATCTGAAAAACAATTTGCATACCTCGGACTGAGAGACTATATATTACCAATTCAGTAGACATTTAAGAATATAGCTTTCATCAATTATTTGTCGCTAAGAAATATAAATAATTCGATTTCACAAAATCAGTTTGAGCAATATTCAATTCTTTTTTTCGGTAACAAGAAAAATGTGAAAAGGACCATCCCAAGTTTTTGTAAATATTGTGCCTAAGGCTCAGTTTGGAAAGAGTATAAAATGCAAATATGTACAGTATAAATACATACAAAATACAAGGTTTTGTACTCTATAAATTTATATTTATATTTCTTTTAAGGCTCAGTTTGAAAGGAATACAAGTACAAATATGCACTGTACAAATACATACAAAATATAAGGTTTTGCATTTTACAAATTTATATTTATACTCCTTCCAAAGTGAGCCTAAATTTGTGATTGTGGGCTTAAGCGTGGGCCAGAAAACATGGGCTTGGCAAAAAATTGGTAGTTGATTCTTGAGGCCTTGGGTAGCCTGAGTCCGGCCCAACCCTACCTGGGCTCTCCTCGAATCAAATTTGCTCAAACAAATACATAAATTTTTTTATAGGTAAAGAAACTATATTAAACGAACTGAGGGCCTGTTTGGCTTGCAGTCGGAATCGGAATCAGAATTAGAATCAAAATCCTCCGGAATTCGAATCGGAATGGTCCATTCCCATAGTCTGTTTGGTTCAAACAGGAATGAGAATGGAAATTGAAATCAACAGGAATAGGATTTCATTCCCAAGGGAGGGGCAGGGAATGGCCATTCCCTCAAATGGTGGAATACCATTCCAGCAGGAATGTGAATGGGATTCCGATTTCATCCAACCAAACAATTGGAATCAGAATAGCCCATTCCGATTCCGATTCTAGACCCCTATTCCTACGAACCAAACGAGGCCTGAGTATTTACAAGGTCCAACACATTTGGAAGCCGACAGGGGTGCCCTACAACGTCCCACAAAATAATGAATTCATATCTGCACCCCACAAGGGGGTGCCCCACAACGCAGTTGATCCCCACCGTGTATTAAAAACATTTCCCAATGATAATATCAGAAATGATGATATCATCATCAAGAGATGTTCCCAATACACAGCCAAAATGTACCGTGGGACGTTGTGTGGGGCGCAGATCTGAATTCCAAAATAATTGTCCCAATGGTCTTTTGGGCTACCTAATGTGCCGTAGAGTTACATTGTCTAGGAATATATTTAATATAAGCATTAGTAAACTTTCAAAATAAGATTCTTAATTTGCCAGAAAGTAGAAAGATTAGACCAAGCCACTGTTGATGTATCCTGGATAGAGTTAACTGCTTGCAAGGAGTCTGTACACATCACTACTCGGCCTGCAGAAAAGCTGTAGAATTGCTTCAATCTACCATCTACAATAAATACATACATATATGCATTATATTTATATATGAACTAGCGACAAATCCGTGCGGTGCACGGGAAATGAAATAAGAGACCAAGAGACAAAAAAATTGAAGTGTTGAGCATGGGTATTGAATGTTTAAAAACTCAGATAGTAAAATGGTAAAAATATAAAAAAAAAAAATTGGAGATGTTGCAAACTATTACAGAAACTAATACCAGTTACAATGAAAAGCAATTTACTTGTGGAAGATAGGAAAACTCTAAAATTTGGAAGTCTCCTCCAAACCAACAACTACAATACAAAAATAAAGAAAATTTAGTAAAATTCTTGGTGTTAGATAAAGAAAAAATAATGAAACAAATATATAGAAAAATATTAAAAAAAAGGAAAGGAAGAAATTTGATGGAGAAAGAAAAGAAATCTCACCACTTTTGTATAACCAAAGATCCTACGAGGACCAAGGGAGAAATTCTCAATTGGAGCAATTACGATAATATTTTTGCTACATAATGAAGTAAACGTCTACCCTGCCATGTTGGAGTTTCAATCCTCTTGTTTAGGAAACCATAATGAATGAAAGTAATAACCATTAAGGCTGTGTTTGGTTTGAAGGAAAAGGTAGGAAAAGGAAGGGAAAGACAGGGAAACCTATACAAGGTTTGTACATGTTTCCCTTCCTTTCCTTTCCTTTCCCTACCTTTTCCTTTAAATCAAACATAGACTAAAAGACTATAAAAGCAACCAAATCTACTATCCAAATCCAACCAACAGGGAATGATTCATTAGAGAAAAAAAAAACAAAAACAAAAACTCAATTTGACCCAACAAACAAATTAATTTAGTAAGGACTAAGGAATTAGTTGGAAAAGTTAAACATTATTTGAGCTTGTTGGTTTTAGGACAATATTCACTTCTCTTATTGTTTTATTTTGTTTTCTAGCAAAGGAGTAATAAACCAATAAATCAAAATATATATATATATATATATATATATATATATATATATATATAAAGGAAAAAAAAAGGATCATCATCAAAGCAAGCAAACAGCCCATTTAGAGGAACACTTGAAGCAAGAGGCTCCTTGGATGCCAAGTTTTTCCAAAAAGCAACAAATGTACCACATTAGATCGTTCTCCTTCCAACCAATTATTTAACAATTTTATACTTTCCTGAAACATTAGTAAGAAAAATAAATAAATAGATAGATAGAAAATGAAATGCAAAAGGGATTACCAAAAAGGCATTGAAGAGAACATGAACTTGTCGAACTTTGGCTTTAAAGCCTGGACACTATCTCCTTATATCTCACGAAGTAGTCATAGTCTATTTGGATTTCTCAAAGACTTAAAGCTTCACTGTATTCCCACCCTTACAAAATGTTCCCTCCACAGTCATAGAAGCAAATGTGCAAACATGTTCATTCCTCACAACAGATTATAGTCAAAACTTAAGATCAATAATATCTGCAAATATAGGTTTAGCAATACAAAATACAAGATTTTGTACAGCACAAGGCTTAGTTTGGAAGGAGTACAAATACAAATATGTAGAATGTAAATCTTGTATTTTGTATGTATTGGTACTCTTTCCAAATTGAATAGACAAACATATGCAGTTCAAAATTCAAAGCACAGTCCATCATTGCATGAAAAACTCAAGTGTAGACCCAAAATTGAAGCACTTCTTTGTTTACCAGCAATGACCAAAACCAAATAAAACATGGTCCACATACACTCCTCCAATTGAAACAACATTGTATAAAGTCACTTCATTAGGAAAAAATATGAAAGAGCTTCAACCGATCCACTTGCAGCACAAGAAAGCCCACCAAAGCGTTGCAAGAGAAACCTATCTTGTTGTAGACAAGGGCAAAATGAAGAAATAAAAAACTTAAATAAGTTAGCAACTTCTAAATTTAAATCAACTCTACTAAATTTGGCAGATTAATGTGCTCCCTTTCTATCCAATTCACTCACCCATTTGGTATGATTTAGGAGCAGGCTAGAGTAATGAGGGTTAGATTTCTGGAATACGATATTAGTAGTAGCTACTTTCACTGCCTAGATCAGACCCCGAGTTATTCTCACCCATCTTGTAAGCTTTGTGATAATGCTGGATGCCATATCCACCTATAGTTGCCAACAATAGTGGAGGGCAGGTGCGAGAAAGAGAGGGAGGATAAGGAGTTTCAAACCTTTGATTGACAGAGACATTATAAGGGAGTAAGTGATAAATACAATAAAAGACATTACAGAAATGTGAAGAAAAATAACAGATTGAGAGGGAGATCTATGGGGTTGGTTTGGCTTCATTAAGTACTTGGGTTTGAGGTTTTATTTGTTAAGGATGATTTAATTTAAAAAGAAAAAAGAAAAAAAGAAAGATTGAAAAAAGAGGGAAAACGAAATGGCTTCTTGGTGAGAAGGAAAATGAGCCTAAATAAAAGGGCTATAGTGGTAAAAGATCCTATTTCAAGCACCCATCTCAATGAAAGACATTATAAAGACCAAAGAATCCTTTGTTCACCTATTTTGGTTAATTAATTGTAATTTTTAAGGCTAATTAATTGTATTATTAAACATGATAATTAAGTATCGTTGAATAAAATTAATGACAAAAGCTGTTAAACAAAAAAAATGGTAGTGCTCATTTACAAAAGTAGTTGCTAATTTTTTTCATTTATTTGAAAAACTTCACGTGTAAAGAATGAGAAACCAAGAAAACCCATGTAAGGCTTCTGGTGGAAGATTCCTCGCCTCTTTTTTCATCATTCTTATATAGATATAGATATCTTTTCCCAAATTGTATATATACATGTATACAGGGTGATCATTTTCAGTGCAGACCGTCCTGGCCCAAAAATTTCAGAACTGTGTAGGCTTAAACCTAGGCTATAGGCCTATAACCCTTATCACAAGTTCAAAGCCTGACCCCGCCCATTATCACCTCTCTCTCTCTCTCTCTCATATATACACGACATTTGTAAATGGGATTTGTGCATATTTTGAATCAATTGTATTCTTAAGTTGGGCCATAAAGCCTAACGAAAATGGCCACATATCATTATATCCATAAATTCTTTCAAATCCAACCAATCTGACTAAACCCGTCCTTACACAACACGAACCAAATCCTGAACCTATAAATTGGGCCTGGATTGATAAACTTGGGTCTGACCTTAGGCTGGGCCAGAACTGAACTTGAGGTTTGCACCTTTAATTAAAATTGGACCTAGATTTACCTCCAACCCAACCGACCTGGATTTCATATCAGATTTTCCCATACATCGCATGGGCCCAACAAGTTCTATACAAATTGTGTGCTCAAGCCTCAAGCTCAACATTCTTCTTTTGAAAAATTTGTCTCGATCAAAAATTTAATTTTAACACTCGAGCAATATAGGGAACTTTGTTTATAACAAGCTTCAAGCCTGGCGGTCATAATTTGTTTGATGTTACCGACTACTTGGATTACCCTCCCCCTCCTGTTCATTTAACAAACGTCATGCCACCATGATGAGAGAGCACTTTGGGTCGTTGCTTGACATAATAATTAATAAATAACCATTTACCAGGAAAAAACGATATTAAATAAATTCAACATATCTAATAAATTCATCAATCAAACAATCAGGCCCCAATTAAAAAAACAATGAAGATTCATTTGCCTATGAATCCAGAAAGCTGCGTTGCATGGGAGGTATAGCCGAGAGGCTGCTTCAAGTTCAACCTTCTCTCATTTTTAGGTAAAGAAGCTCCCCTTGATTTTCTGCCAATTCTATGCTATTCTTGAGGAAGAGAAAGGTGGGGAAAGGAAATAAACCTACAAGTTGAAACTGATTCCCACACCATGTATATTTTTGACAATTAAACGAGATTTTCCAATTATGTTGCTACAATTTTCACTAAACGATGAGATTGCTAAATCAACTCTAGGAATAAGGCCTCTTGTTTGCTGGTTAGACCTAGTTCACTCAGAGACAGACTGCTCTCCCCATTGCTGAAAGCACGCCGAGGGTATGGTCTCACCTGTCAAACACGGAAATCATGCAGTATCAGGTTAAGCACAAACCATTTCCAACTGATCTCACAAAATTATACTAGCTAAATTATTATAGTTTCTACATTCATACTTAGATTTTGTTTTTTTTTTTTATAAGTGGTAAAAAGATTGTATATAATAAAGAAAGAGGGTGGGGAAACCTCAAACAGGGTAGTATAATTTTGTGATTACTGGGGTACATCCTCGTTAAAGCAATAGTTGTTTGAGATAACAGGATTAAATGTTAAATAATCGTTGATCCATATTCCAATGTAATTACAGCATTATTCCAGGTTAGTCTTCATCATTCATAATAGTCCACTTCGATTTATTGCCTAAGAGAGTTGTAAAACAATGAGCAAGGTTCAAACTTTCGATACATATCGGGCCGTGTCAGATGATACGTATCGTATCAGGGGCTTCCCGATATGCCCCTACAGTGGGTGTTTCAGGCCAGACCATGGTTCAGGGGGTAGATGGGCCTTAAACTGACCCCTTTGAACCAAATTGGAAAAAAAAAACTAAAAAAAAAAAAATAGGAGAAATGAGCCTTGATACAGGCCGATACGCCCCTACCGGCGTATCGGCTGTATTGATATTTTGAACCTTGACAATGAACACCTTGTCACAAGGGGTTGAAGATTTGGGAAAACCTAATCTTCTAATGTGCTTGTTTTTCAATACCATTTTGTTTGAAAACTCTACCATTGTGAGCTTGATTGCTAGCCCCAATTGTAGATAAAGGAGGTTGTGCCAGGTTGGCAACCCTTAAAACTTCTAGCAAAATTTTGTGAACATGGATCATATATTGCCTCTTTATGCTCATACTAGTGCATTCCTGAAAGCGGCATGCCATGCCTTAGCCCAAGTGTGGTTTATATACAAGGATCCCCACATCCTCTTGAATGAGGATAGAAAAATAAGTTAATCCAAAAAAACACACATTCAATTAACTATTTGGAATGTAGGGACAGTAGCATTAACAAGAATGGTTGTGGAAATAGCAGAGACAATGAAGATGAGAGATCCCTTAATGGGCCATGACTTTCTCCAGGGGGTGGGTCGGCCAGATGGAAGGTCAGACTTGAACCGAACTGAGATCTTGGGTTCAAGTAAATTTAACTCTTCACGTGGCACTTTTAGTGACCATGTGAGATCCCATAATGGGCCTGAGCCTTCGAAAGCAGCAGAAGACTTTCAATCGGGCCTTGCTTTGGGCCCAAGTGTTGGGCTTAAAAGGGCCTCAGCACATGATCCTTTAAATAGGCACGTGAGCCTGTTGATGGACGATTTTTCCTGTCCATCATCTTCTTCCTTATGCAAAACAGAGGTCCAAGGAACCTAGGATGGTATGGGTACAGACTACAGAGTATAGGGAAAGCTACGGCTTCTCCTGAAAAGCACAATCCGAAGTTCAAAAGGTGGAATAGTAAAGGAAAGGAGAAAATACAGGACCTAATTTCAAACTCAGATGACAGTTCCAGTTATTGTGACTCGGATTCCTTCGAAACAACAAGCTTGGGCAGGTTTTCTCAAACAATGAGGCTTGATATTAGGGGTGACCACGAGCCGAGCTCTTCACGAGCTACTCGAGCTCAGCTCGTGAAAAGCTCGGTTTCAACCAAGCTTCGAGCCAAGCTCAAGCCCAATTTATAGGTTCGTTTAATAATCGAGCCGAATTCAAGCCTAATATAGCTCGGCTCGTGAGGCTTGCGAGCCGAGCACGAATAATAATATTTATAGAAAATAATATATATAATATTTCATTTTTATATATAATAATTACTAATTATTATAATTTTTTATTTTTTAAATATAAAATAAAAATATTTTTATATATAATTTTTTTATATTTTTATAAAACAGTTTTTCTCAAGTCAAGCTCGAGCTTACGAGTTTTTTACTCGAGCTTGAGCTCGAGCCTTGTACTACCTTGGCGAGCCGAGCTCGAGCCTCAAACTATTCGGCTCGGCTCGGCTCGAATCCACCCCTACTTGATATGAACGAAGAGGAAAGCTTCAACACATAAGCTCTTTTCTTGGAAGAACAAAAGAATATTACGCCCCTAAGACTGGACTGAAGGTAACTGGGCAGACAGCATCAACAGTCGAATTTGTGCTGACTTCCCCCTCACCAGATTTTGAGAAATCACCCCCAAACAATCAGCAAGAACAGGGAATAGAGAAAGTAAGACAGTAGGGTACCGTGAAGATGCACACAAAGGCAATAGAGAACGGTATACCCCACTCCACAGAGGCCTAATTCAGAGAATAGACCTACTGGTTTGATCTCCAACTTGGACTACCCTATTTCTTCAGTTCCTGCTCCACCTCCCATAGTTCCAGGTATGTGTGTCCATTCAGTTTTGGTCACTGATGTGTGTTCTGCCTGAAACAGATGCACCAGCTACCCAGCCCAAGGGAATGGGAAAGGAAGTTGAAGGTGGGACAGGAATGTTAGAAGGGAGGGATGCAGAGGAAAGGAAAAGGGTAGAAGAGGAAGTTGAGAGGATCTAGGGCTTAATAAATGACTTCTTTGAGGATCTTAAATTAAAGGAAAAAATAACTGAGGTGGGAATTCAAGAACCTTGTATGGAAGGAGATGTGGAAGAGGAGATGACAAAGAAGATAGAGAAGGCAAAAAAGGCGAACTCATCTTTAAGGGATAACAATTCTCAAGGGAATCAAAAGACAAAGGTGTACTTTAGGAAGAATTAAGAGAAAAAGAAAAAAAAGGAAGAAGAAAAAGACAAAAGTAGAAAGGCTAATTTCTGATGTAGAGGGTGATATTGAATTCAGAGGGAGGGGAGGCCAAAGGAGACAGTCTAAGTAGAGATGGAAGAGAAGGAGGGGTTAACATAAAGGTGAAGGAATGAAAGTTATTAGTTGGAATGTGAGAGGGCTGGGGAGTGCAAGGAAAAAGAGGGTAATAAAAGATCTAATAAAAAGGGAGAATCCTAAGTCGTGATGTTGCAAGAGACTAAACTAGCAGAGTTGGATAGGAAGTTGATCAGAAGATTGTCGGGATCAAGAGGATTAAGATGGATTGGGGCCCCTTCCTGAGGGGCTTCAAGGGGTATGGTGATTCTATGGAAAGATGAGGTATTGGAAGCAATGGAGGAGCTGATTGGCAGATACACTGTATCAGTAAAGTTTAAGAATGTGGATGACGGGTTTTCTTGGGTATTAACTAGTGTTTATGGACCAAATAGGCACAGGGAAAGAAATGAGCTTTGGGAGGAACTGTATGCAATATGGGGTTTGTGGGAGGGTGCTTGGTGTCTGGGAGAGGATTTCAATGTCATAAGGTTCTCTAGTGAAACTTCTAACCCCAATCAATCCATAACCACCAGTATGAGAAGATTTGATGAATTTATAGGCAGGTTGAGCTGAAGGAGATCTCTCTTATGCATACCAGACTTACTTGGTCCAACTTTTAGGAAAATCCATTGTGTTCAAAGCTGAACATATTTTTGTTTAATGTGGGTTGGGAAAACCATTTTTTTATCAATAACAGATTCATTCAATTCATTGAAATATCAAACTATTTACAGCAAGGAAGACAAACTCTTATCTTCCGAGTACAAGAGAAAAGGAAACAAAAGAGACAACCAAGTTACAGCATAGCCCAAAACATTGCTTCCCTTTCTATCCCTTGTTTAGCTAATCCATCAGCCAAAGAGTTAGCTGATCTCTTAACCAAACGCATCCTGATTTCCATCTCCCGCACCAGACACCTGAATTTCCTCTTTTCATTTCTGTAATTCTATAAACCGCAGTTGTCTTTGATCAGCCACCTTATCACCACCTCCGAGTCCCCTTCAATTATGAGTTTCCTGACATTCAACTCCTTGGCTTTCTGAACTCCTTCCATAACTGCCAAGATTTCAGCTCTAAGGGAATCCCCCACACCAATTGGGCCTGAGAACAGGGCAAAATGACCCCGTTCTCATCCCTAAAAACACCTCCAATCCCAGATTGTCCCAGATTCCCCCTACAACTCCCATCAAAATTTAACTTTAGGAAGCCAGCAGGTGGGGGAGTCCAAGACACCCTTATTACTGGTTTGATCTGAGTACAGTTTGCAATAGCATGTCTTCCACTGTGTAGTCTGTAAATAGCTCTAGTGATTTCAGCCACTGTACAACCCTTATGTGGATCACAGCCTTCACATCTTCAGCCCCTCTCTCATTTTCTGAGAAGATCCTAATATTTCTTTCTTCCCACAATGTCCAGCATACTGCAACCCTCAGACCTCTCCACATAGTCCCAATGGGTTGGGAGAACCATTGGGAAGATTTGGTGTCTAGAGCGTTACCTAGAGTCACTTTGGATCACCACCCCACTAGAATAGGATCAGAAATTTTTCTAAATGGTCCCACTCCCTTTAGATTTGAAAATATGTGGTGGACACACCTAGATTTTGTTCACAAAGTTGAGTGGTGGAAGGAGGACCTAAGGGGGGGTAAGGTGGGAGGGAATCAAATTCCATAAGAAGCTGCAAAGGTGGAGGGCAAAGATAAAGGAGTGGAATAGGGACCATTTTGGAAGACTTGAAGAATGGAAGCTTACCCTCACATCTCAGATTGAGGAATTGGACAAGTTGGAGAATGAGAAAGCTCTTAATGAGGAAGAAAGGGAACCAAGATGGAAATTGAAGAAAGATTTGGAGGAAGTTTTTAGTAAAGAGCAAATTTGTTGGAGACAAAAGTCAAGACATAAGTGGATAAAAGAGGGGGATGGAAATACAAAATTCTTCCATGCGATGGCCAATGGTAGAAGGCATAAGAACTTTGTGGCTATATTGGAAATTAATGGGGAAGTGATATCTAATTAGGATGAAATAGCTAGAACCTTTGTGGACCATTTCAAATCCCYTTATAGAAGACCTTTGGAGGAGAGATTGAACTTAGGAGGACTAGAGTGGCCCCTACTGGAAGAGGAGGCAGCAAGATGGGTGGAAAGGGACTTTGAGGAGGAGGAAATAAAAAATGCAATATTTTCCATGAATAGATCTAAAGCACCGGGTCCAAACGACTTCACAATGGCTTTCCATCAGGATTGTAAGGAAGTTTTGAAAGATGATTTGCTTTAAGTATTCAAGGAATTCTCAAATACAAATATTGTTAGTCGTGGAGTCAATGCTACCTTCTTAGCTTTGTTTCCCAGAAAACCTGAGGCCAATCAACCCAAGGATTTTTGACCCATTAGTTTGGTGACCGGTACCTACAAAATAATAGCCAAAGTCCTGTTTTTGAGGATTAAAGAAATACTCCCCTCTCTCATAAGTTAGTTCCAAGGAGCCTTTGTTCAAGGGAGACAAATTTTGGATCAGATCCTGTTAGCAAATGAATGTGTAGAAGAAATGAAAAGATCTAGGAAGGATTTGTATGCAAATTGGATTTAGAAAACGGGGGTTTGGGGAGAGGTGGTGCAATTGGGTATTTGGATGTGTTCGGTCTTGTCATTTATCCATCATTCTTAATGGAGTGGTAAGAGATTTCTTTCCAGGCTGTAGAGGTTTAAAGCAAGGAGACCCTCTCTCCCCTTTTCTTTTTACTTTAGTGGCAGATGTTTTTTAGTAGTCTCCTCTCTAAGGCAGATAGGGAAGATGAAGTTAAGGGATGGAGAGTGGGCAGAAACAGGGCCTCAGTTACTCACCTCCAATTTGCAGATGATATCATTATTTTCTGTGAAGAGGGAGACCCTAGGAGTGTGAGGAAACTAAAAGAACTTATTCAAAGGTTCAAAAAGGTGTCCAATCTGAAAATCAATTTGGACAAAAGTTGTGTAGCAGGGAATAATATGGAGGAGAGAGTGTCCTAAGTTTGGTCTTGGAGTGTTTAGAGTGTCAGATTACCCCTTGGCCTTTAACCTACATAGACTTCCCCTAGGAGCCAACCCTAAGGAAAGCAGATTCTAGAACCCAATTATAGAAAGATGTGGTAAGAGACTAGCCACTTTGAAGAGGAGTTACATCTCTTTGGGAGGGAGGATTACCTTGATAAGATCTACTTTGACTAACTTACCTATCTATTTCCTCTCTGTTTTTAGGATCCCTCCAAGGGAAGAAAAGAAGTTAGAAAAAAATTATGAGAGATTTCCTTTGGGAGCCAGGAGAGACAAGAAAAGACCACTTAATCAATTGGGGTATTGTGTGCAAAAGTAAGGAAGAGGGTGGATTAGGTCCTGGGAATTTGATTAAGAAAAACATAGCTCTATTAGGAAAATGGTTATGGAGGTGGTCACTTGAGCGGGAAAATTTGTGGGCTGAAGTAGTGGACAATATTCATGGGAGATTGGAAAGTGGTTGGGATGCTGGTGTATCACGCCGGGCTACTTTGGCAACACCATGGAAAGCAATCCATAACGTGCTTTTCTCAGTTCCTCAGTTTTATCAGGTACGATGCTTGTTTAGGGAACCTAATCCGTTTTGGGGAAGATATTTGGCTTGATGACCGACCCCTAAAGGACTTGTTTCCTTCCTTATACAAAATACGATGATTTCGAGCTTTTTAGTCCTTTTTACTTCACCTTTGAATCTTATTGGGATTTTGGGTTTCGAAGGGGGCTAAGGGATGAAGAAGCCTCCTGTTTGACAGAGCTTCTCTTACGATTAGAAAAAGTTTGCCTAGAACCCTCTAAACCAAACAGGAGAGTTTGGTTACCAAATCCTAAAGGTTTCTTCTCTTGTGCCTCCTTCTTTAAAACTCTTTACTAGTCCTCTTCCTCTCTGTTGTTTCCTTCGAAGGAAGTTTGGTTTCAGCCGGTCCCCCCTAAAATCAAGGCCTTTTGTTGGGAGGTGATGTATGGGAAAATTAACACTTTGGATTATTTGCAAAAGAAGAGGCCTTTTTAGAGTATTTCCCCGAATCGGTGCACTCTGTGTAAGTTTAATGGTGAATCTTGTTTTCATTTATTTATTTCCTGTTCTTTTACTGCAGAAATTTGGAAGTGGATCTTCTCTTTATTTGGGTGCAGGTGGAATATGCCATTGGAGATTAAATTGTTGTTTGATCCATCTACATTTACTTGGCCAAAGAAAAGGGGAAGAATGATGTGGAGATGTGCTAGAGCAGCAGTGGTTTGGACTTTATGGGAAGAAAGAAATGCCAGAATCTTCCAAGAGGAGAGAAGTAAGCAGAAAATTATGGATTGTGTTTTGGCTAGAACTATACATTGGCTACAAACTGTGGAGCTGTTTAAAAGTTTCTCCTTTGATGACAATTGGAGGAATTGGCTTTCAATAGCTTCTAAATCAGTACAAAAGGCTAAAACACAACTGAGTTGGACACCACCCATGGAAGGCTTCATGAAACTAAACTTTGATGGGAATAGTCGAGGCAACCCGAGACTATCTGGAATTGGAGGAACCATTAGAGACAAGGATGGGAATCTGAGAGCACTACACTCAGGACCAATGGGAAATGGAGACTCTTTAAGGGCTGAACTGTATGCAGTCCTACAAGGTGTACAGATTGCAAGAGAGATAGGGGTGGAGTGCTTGGTGATAGAAGGGGACTCCAAGGTGGTGGTGGGTTTGCTTAGAGATATAGATTCAATGATATGGTGCTATAGAAACGAATTGAAGAAATTCAAATGGGCAACACAACATATGAATTTAATCATACAATGGGTGGGAAGGGAGGCTAATTCATTTGTTGATTGCTTAGCCAAACAAGGAGTAACTAGGGATCAGTTGTATTGGACCCACTTATGATTTTTGTGCTGTTCTTTTCTTTTAAAGGGTGAGGCTGCACCTCACATCTCCGGTGGGATGCTTGTAACAATCTTTATTTTGTTCACAATGAATTCTTAATGAAATTTTATCTATCAAAAAAAAAACTATGGTACATGAGAGAAATCATCATCCATGACCATAAAAGTTCCGCAAAGAACAATATGGATAAATAATAAAGATTGGCAAAAGATTAAAAATGTAGAAAAGTTGGAAAATACAAAAACACAAAACAATAAAGTTAAAAAAGTGGGTGAAGCCAAATTTAAGGAATATAATAAACTCTATCATAAACTAAGCACTAAAGAGGGAGTAAAGTTGCAGACCAGACCGTGCCAGCCCGGCATGGCCCAAATTACACCCCTAAACCCATCACAAGAAATAGAATATCTGCTCCTATATAAAAGGAATACTAAATACAGCAAAAAAAACAAATAACAGGTTATAACCCAGGACTTCCCCAACAAGCTGGTTTCTTAACGCACCTGCCCTAGCTAAAGAATCTGCAAGACCATTAGCACTTCTGAGCATCCAGTTGAATGAGCTATCAAATAAGAAACCCAAAAAATGTGCCCATTTCACCAAAGGCCTGACTTTCCAAGGAACCACATCTTGTTGCTTCATCCAAAAGATTATAGTGGCAGTCTCCTTCAATCTCACACATTTTTCATTTCATTCACATTCATCAGATTTAACCCCTGAAACAAACGCAGTTCAGCCCTTAGAGAGGTTCCAACACCTAGGGGGCCAGAATAGCTAAGCAGAATGTGTCCATTATGATCTCTGACTACACCCCCAATACCTGATTCTCCTGGGTTCCCAAGGCTGCAACTATCAAAATTGAGTTTGGCTTTACCTTCTATAGGTGCACACCAATTGACCACCCTTTTCAGATTCCTTGTCTGAAAATCAGTAACTACTTCCCAACCTCTTAAAAGGCCAGTGAGGGAAATACCCTTGAATTCCTTACACACCAAGGCCCAATGAGCCGCTCTCATCATAGAGATCAATCAATTCCCCCACCCCTCTTGATTTCTCCTCGAAAATTCTAGCATTTCTTTCATTCCATAGCCCTCATAACACAGCTTGTCAGCTCCCTTCACACATTGCCATAATATTGTCTTTTTGTGATGCACCTCAACCAGCTTGTGCTAAACAGATCTTTGATATCTGATGGGGCCACGGAATAAAACCCAGCCAAGGATAGAAAAGTTCCCACACCTAGGATGTAAAGGAAGTTGAGGCTTCCCACTCCTCCAACAGTGGGCGCACACATGAGGGGAGAGGCACCCGTTTTTCTCCTTCCTTTGGAACCTCTCAAAGGTGTTAATGATTTGATTGGCAGCATCCCAACAGAAGACTTCTAACTTTAGGAGGAATAGGACTACCCCAAACTTCTTTTATTGGAAATGGGTTCACTTCATGAGCTGATTATAAGTTTGAGAAAAGGAGAAACAAGGACACCCATTGCCATTAACATCAGGTTTCCACACTCTCCCCTCCACCACTGAAAAACAAAGGTTGTTGAAGGATTTCAAGCAGGGAGGTCATCTCACCCATTTCCTGTTCTCTCAAAGCCCTCCTTAAACCCAAATCCTACACCCACCCTCTCCCATCCTAGAACACTACATCAATAATGGGTTTGTTTTTAAGGTTGGAGATGTTATAAATTCTTGGGAAGGCGTGACGGAAGGCATAGTCTTCCCACCGAGTGTCTTCCCAAAACTCTACCATAGAACCGGAAACATTAGCATACCTTACGTGTTGCAGAAAGGTTGGAAATCGGGCTAAATACTCTCAATTACCATATGCCACAGTGCCTCATTGTCTTTAGGAAATCTTCAGAACCACTTGCCTAGAAGAGCCAAATTTTTCTCTTTCACCCTCCCGACCCCTAGGCTACCCTCCCCTTTTACTTTGCAAACCTGCAACAGATTCATTAGGTGATCTTTGCTTTCACCTCCTGAATCCCAAAGAAAGTCTATTAATATTTCCGATTCTTTGCATGACTTTCATGGGGGCTTTGAAAGCTGACAAGAAATAAATTGGAAGGTACTAGGTAGGATAGGGCTGATTTAATTAAAAGTCAGTCTGCCACCTATTTTTTCAAAGCCAGTGTTACCTCCCTTTGAGAGGTAGGTCCCCCAATTGTCTAATTTCCTCAGAAACTTCTCAATAAGCACCTGATTCACCTCCCAAAAAAAGACACATCACAAGGATTGCCCCCTAAAGGAAGCCCTAGATAACTAATCATCCATTTCCTTATTTCACAACCCAAAATCATTGCACACTCCTCCAGTTCCCTATCCTCCATTTGTGGGCCCACCAAGCTACATTTGGCCAAATTAATCTTCAAATTTGTCACTCTTTCTGCTATCTTCAAAGTTCTCCCAAGGGCTCTCAGATCCTGAACAAGTGAACATCCCTAAACTCCCCCAAAATCAAGGTATCATCAGCAAGCTGCAAGTGAGACAACTTGGTTCAATCTGCCCACTCTAAGCCCTCTAAAAATGCTTCTCATATGCCCTCCTTAACAGCTTGTTAATGATTTCTACCACCTAAATAAACAAGATTGGGGACAATGGATCTCCTTGTCTAATACCCCTAGAGGCCTTAAAAAAAACCTTTGGAGAACCTTTAATGAGTATTGAGAAGTGGGTAATTCTTAAACGTCCCATAATCCATCTTATCCACCTTTGCTCAAATCCCATATCACTCATCACCCATTGGAGGTACCCCGGTCAACATGATCATATGCCTTTCTAAAGTACAATTTGAAAACAAAAACCTTTCCTCCGTGATTTTTTGAAATTCTCCACAACCTCATTTTCTATAAGGGTCTAATCTAAAATTTTGTCTATCTTTGACAAAAGGCCCCTATTCTAACAACACCACCAAGTGAAGCACCCTTGGCCACTATCTTGTACAGACTAGTGGTGAGACTAATAGACTTGAACTCAATTACTGAGGCTGCCCCCTCAATCTTATCTTCTTTGATTTGTAAGCCTTAAGGGTGCAGTTACACTTCTTCTAACTGTTCCTTGAAGGTTTATTAACTAATTCCATGTTTTCAGAAAATTTCCATGATTTTTTAGAATATCCCTAAAATGTTCTCCTCTATGCGTGGCAAAGTCTCCATCAATATCAAAATTATGAACCAGGATTGAGATTTTTTTATCATTAACAGAAACTTTTTATTAATTAGAGAAAAAGATATTACAAGGGAAGCAAAGGGGAGAAAACAAAATCTCTTAACCCTCCCCAAGAAGAAAACAGAAAACAATTGCAACACTGACCAAAATAATTGTTCCCTTCCCACCCCTTGATTAGGCAGAGCGTCTGCAAAGGAGTTAACAGTTCTCTTCACCCATTGAAGCTAAATCTCTATTCCCCAAGCTACCCATTCAAACTCCCTTTTTTCATTAGCAAATTTCCAAAGATTACTATTCATCTCTTGCAGCCATCCTATAACCAGTTTCAAGTCTCCTTCAACAATTAGCTTTTGAATATTCAACTCCTTGGTCTTCTTTACCCCTTCCATCACCGCCATGACCTTGGCTCTAAGAGAATCACCAACCCCAATAAGACCAGAAAACATTGCAATAATTTTCCCCTCTTCATCTCTAAAAGTCCCTCCTATGCCTGAAGGCCCCAGGTTGCCTTCACTGCTTCCATTGAAGTTCAGCTTGATGAACCCTGGAGGCTGGAGCTGGTGTGGACCAAAGGGGGCTGGCTTTCACTCAGACTGATGCTGAAATAGCCACTTTCTCCCAGTTAGTAAACAACAAACTTGTAGGTTCAAACAACTCCAGAGATTTTACCCACTACAAAACTCTAATGGTCACTGCTTCAATGACAGCCTCTTTGCTCATTTCCTTTTCAGAGAATATCCGTGAGTTCCTCTCTCTTCCCATATTGTCCAACAAATGACAGATCTTCGACATCTCTACAATACTTTGCCCCTTTTCTTAGGCCACCTAAGGAAAGAAGAAGCAAATAGTCTCATATGCTTGGTCCAGGAGTCCATCTCATAAAAGGCAAGAAGGAAACCAGGATTGAGATAAATCAGTTGGAAAGCTAGAAAAAATAGGATGATAAATGAATGTATTTAAAGAAACATAGGAGTAACTCCAATAGGTGATAAAATGAGGAAAGTATCCTAAGATGGTTTTGGCACATGCTGAGAAGACCATTTACAGGCTATAGCACCAGTAAAAAGACGTTAGATTTCACAAGTTGAAGGGGCTAGAACTAGAAGATCTGGGGGAAGACCAAAAAGGACATGGACTGAAGTAGTGAAAAATGATTCAAGGACCCTTTTTTATCAGCAAAGAAAATTTTATAGTACTAAACAGAATGGAATGGTGGAGCAAGATTCACATACCAGAAACATGGCTGGGACAAGACTTAGATGATAATGATGATGATTACCATTTTGCTTGAATACGATCTATATGAGTTTAGAATAAAACATCAAGGACATCAGAATAGTATTTCCTCTGCATACATATTTGATGCAGGAGCATACCAAGGCATTTAAATTAGTTCCACACTCCAAAGTGCAAACCAGCCTAAATTTGCCACTCAATGGACCATTACTTGGGCCTCTAAATGGTTCAGTCATATCCAAACCTATAAAAGACAAGTTGAACATTAAGCCTATAGTGAAACCCATACAAAAGCCCAAGCCCATAATATCCAAACCCATACACAAGACAAGCCAATAACCAGTCCAATAAATAAGCCCTAGGACTGCAAACTGATCAAATCAGATAGTATATACCTAGGGGCCATTTGATAACATCTGAAGTTACCGAACTGAATGACTTATTCTGTGTTATTTAGTGGACTAAATATTCAAGGGTGTAGTAATCTACACAATTTCAATTTCAACCAATAAGGAGTCCACAACCTCCTTAAAAACTTATTCACTCAAAGTCTCAAAGACAAAGCAATAAGATTTACAGTCATGCTACTTCACTGTTATAAAACAGTGTACTAGATCCAAATTCAATTTGTTTGTATTTAGATTCTAATGATCAAATTGGATATAATCCATCCGATAGATCGCATTTGATTGAATTCCATTAATAAAACAAACCAAAAATAATAAAATATCATATATTATTAACAAAACAACTAATAAAAAGCCTTTTTAATTGTATATTGTTAAAGATTAATCAGTTTTATGATGTTTTTATGAGTAGATGTTTTATGTTAGTTGTTAGATAGGAGGTGGGGACCACATTAGTTATGTGAGACCAAATTTTATTATGTTTTTGTGTCTCATATATGCTGTTTTATGTCTTGCCCCCTATAAGGGCATAGTTGTCTATGTACTGCTCTATTATTTTTAGTATAAATAATAAGTGAAGGGGGCGGCCAGATTATTACTCTCCTTTCTTTTCAACTTCTCTTCTTCTCCTTCTCTCTTCCTTCTTTCTTCAAGAAACTCCTTTTATTTTATATTTTTTAATTCAGCAAGCTTTCTACTTGGTATCAGAGTGGCGGCTAGGGTTTCTAGAAGCATTCTCATGCAGCCCTAGATCAGCCGACTGCATGAAGTAATAAAGGGCTGATCGATCCGCTGTAGATTGTCCAGTTCTTGGATTTTTTGGTAGGATCAAGTCATCAAGAAGGTGATCTATTGTTCGGCATCAAAATCAGGAAAAACTGGAGTACGGGGAAGAGTCCCAGAAAAGTTAGACTCTTTGTTTTTTATCTGATCTTGGGCGGCCAGGTATTGTTAGCTTTATTTTGATTTTCTGAAGAGTGGTTTGGTTTCTGGATTTTTCTAAGCCTCCTGGAGTGATCGATTCACTCATCTCTGTTGGGAGACGTGGGGAGGAGAGAGATTTCTCTCCATCTAGGGTTTTCTTCTTCCAGAAGGGTTTGTTTCTGTGTGTGATATTAAACTGTTTCTAAAAGGTTTCCAATCTATTTTTTCTTACTGTTGAACTGTTTGAAGTAAGATGGAGAGTTGGAATACCGAGATGAAATCTACCGGTACTGTGGGACTGGGTGTTGGAGGTAGTAGTGATATTCTTGGATCTGGGATCATTACTACAGTAAACTTGATAACACAAATTATTTGGAGTGGGCACAATTAGCTAAGATGGCTATTGGTGCCCGTGGAAAATTAGGGTATCTCACTAGGGAGGAGAAGAAACCTGATACAGACTCTTCCCGATGGGTGYAGGAGAATTACATGGTAATGTCCTGGCTGTGTAATTCTATGTTACCTCATATTGCAAAAAATTTCCTATGGGCTAATACTGCTAAGGAGATTTGGGATGGAGTGACTGAAACCTACTCTCATAAACAAAATGAAGCCAAAGCCTATCAGTTAAGGAATCAAGTGATAAGTATGAAACAAGGAGAAAAACCTCTTGTTGTGTATTTCTTCATGCTGAAAACCCTATAGCAGGAAATAAATCACTTAGAAACTGTGGTATGGGAAAGTGTAAATGATGCAGCAACCTATCACAAACTAGTAGAGAGGAATAGGGTTTTTCAATTCTTGGCAAGGCTGAACCCTGAATTCGACATTGCTAGGCAGCATATTCTTTCTAGGGAGGGTGTGACACTCTCTCAAGCCTATGCCTTTGTTTCTGGAGATGAGAGTAAGAGGATGTAATGCTGAGATAGCCTAGGATCAACCAGTCGGCTATGGCTGGTACAACAAAACCTAAGCCGAATGGAGACATGGGGAGTAGTGAAACTAGAAGGGAAGATAAGGACTTGGTGTGTGATTATTGCAAGAAGCCTACGCATACTAAGGACACTTGCTGGAAGCTTCATCCAAATCCTATGCCTGCCCGGATAAGGAACAAAAAGGGAAATGCAAATGTAGCCACTACAGGAGACTCTTCAATCCCTCTTTCCCAAACTAATTGGGAATCCATTGCAGTAGCAGCAGTGAGGACGGAATTGGAGAGGTTTGGACAACTTATGAGTAAGAAAGATTCACCTAGCACTAGCCTTCCAGATAGACAACAGAATGCAGGAGCCAACTACACCTCTTCCTTTGCACATACAGGTAGTTCATATGCAACTGCAAATCTTGCATCCACTTCAGGTAACGAGGGACCTCCCTGGATTATAGACTCAAGAGCATCTGAGCACATGACTAATGCCCCTACCCTTTCAGTTCCTATCAGTTGTGTTCTGGTAGAGACAGAGTCTCTACGGGAGATGGTTCACATATTCCCATTGCTGGGAAAGGGACAGTTAGAGCGACCAATGATATAACTCTGTCTTCTATTTTACATGTCCCTAAACTTCATACCAACCTACTGTCTGTTAGTTCTTTGACAAAGAATTTGAATTATTCCGTGACCTTGCTTCTTGGTAATTGTGTTTTGCAGGATCTGGAGTCAAAGAAGATGATTGGGAGTGGTCGTGAAGTGAATAGAGTCTACCTTCTGGATGAGATTCTAAGACATCAGGGCCATCATGTTAGCAGTAGCAGTAATAGTGGGTTAGAGTCCGTGAACCAGATTATGCTCTGGCACAATCGCTTGGGACACCTCTCTTTTAGTTCTTTGAAATGTCTTTTCCCAAAGTTGTTTGAGAGTTGTCAATTAGGAAAGCATTGTAGACAGTCTTTTAAACCAAGTAATAAAAAAAGTACTTTTGCTTTTAATATTGTTCACACTGATGTATGGGGGCCATATCATATCCCTTCCATGGGAGGATTCTGTTATTTTCTCTTGCTTGTGGATGATTATACACGACATTCTTGGATATATTTGATGAGATCACATGATGAGGTTCCTAACTTGGTACAACAATTCCACCAGATGGTTCTCACACAATTTGGAGTGAGAACTAAGGTTTTTAGATCAGATAATGCCAGAGTACTTTGAGAAGGACCTCACCACGTATCTCCTAGAACATGGGGTAATTCATCAGAGCAGTTGTGCATATACGCCACAACAGAATGGAGTTGCTGAGAGAAAAAACACACATTGTGAAGGTGGCAAGGAGTCTTATGGTGTGTGCTTCAATTCCTATGCAGTTCTTACAGCCGTGCATTTGATTGTGTCCCTTCACGGACTTTGGAGTTTAAGGTGTCATTTAGTTTGCTTTTTCCAGATTGGGAGATATTTCATATACCTCTAAGCGTTTTGGTTGTGTTTCCTTAGTTCACTCTTGGCCATCATCGCAAGAAATTGGATCCTAAGGCCAAGAAATGTGTTTTTCTTGGGTATGCTCAGAACCAAAAGGGGTATTGTTGTTATGGCCCAGTGTCGAGGAGCAGATTTGTCACAATGGATGTTACCTTCTTTGAATCCACCTTCTTCTCGAGTGATTGTCCTCTGGGGGAGAGTTTTGGGGAGAACTCACAATATGTTCCTCTTCCTGTTTCTTTGGTGCCTTCATCAGTTCAGCCAGCACCTGCACCTCCAGTTTCATTTCCTGAGCCACTACGGGCAGCCTCACAGAAATATCAGCGCTAGCAAATGATGGTTGACTCCACACATCCTCAACCCACACCACTCTCTATCAGTCCTTCTGAAACTCCAGATTCGGCAGATACAGTTCCAGGTATCCCTCTTGAGCCTGAGCCTGTTATATTTTCTTATGATAATGTTCATGTCCCTAACACCATTGTTGCAACTGATCCCACTGATCTTGATCTTCCCATTGCACTTCGTAAGGGGAAGAGAAAGTGTACAGCCCATTGCAATTCACACCATCTTTCCTACAGTGCCTTATCACCCTCCTACCGTGCTTTTCTTTCTTCCCTGGATTTTATGTCTATACCCAAGAATGTTACTGAGGCTCTCTCCAAACCTGAGTGGAAAACAGCCATGCAAGATGAGATGGATGCTTTGGTTAAAAACCAAACTTGGGAAATAATTTATCTCCCCCCAGACAAGGAGACAATCGGATGTAGATGGGTATTCACAGTGAAGTATAGGGTTGATGGCAAGATGGAGAGATACAAGGCAAGGTTGGTAGCAAAAGGGTATACTCAGACCTATGGTGTTGATTATCTGTAAACCTTTGCACTAGTAGCTAAGATGAGTTCAATTCGTATCCTTCTATCTCTAGCAGCCACATATTCATGGCCTTTGTTCCAGCTTGATGTCAAAAATGCCTTCCTCAATGGTGATTTACAGGAGGAGGTATATATGGACATTCCAGCAGGCTTTTATGAGAATGTTGGTAAGGGTAAGGTGTGTAAACTCGGAAAATCTCTGTATGGAATGAAACAGTCACCTAGGGCTTGATTTGACAGGTTCAGAGGGGCACTCATCCGTTTTGGATACACACAGACACAGTCTGATCACACTCTCTTTGTGAAGAGGAGAGATGCTCTGGTGTCAATGTTGATTGTGTATGTAGATGATATAGTGGTGACAGGAAATGATCTGGAGGAGATTGATGATCTCAAAAAATCATTGCAACAAGAATTTGAKATCAAAGATCTTGGTGAGCTCAAATACTTCTTGGGGATTGAAGTTGCAAGATCCAAGCATGGGATCTTCATTTCACAGAGGAAGTATGTACTTGACCTATTGCGAGAGACTGGGAAGCTGGGGACCAAACCAGCAGACACTCCTATTGATCCAAATCACTGAATTAATGGTGTGGATGGTGARTTGGTAAAGGATGTGGGGAGATATCAAAGAATGGTGGGTCGATTGTTGTATTTGTGTATGACACAACCAGATATTTCTTATGTTGCCAGTGTTGTGAGTCAGCACATGCATGCACCTCGGGTTCAGCACTGGGAAGCTATTGAGAGGATACTTGAATATCTGAAAAAGCACCCTAGTAGAGGCATTCTTTTCTCAAATCATGAAAATCTAAAGCTAGAGTCCTATACAAATGCAGACTGGGCAGGATGCTTAGATGACAGGAGGTCTACATCAGGAGTGTGTACCTTTGTAGGTGGAAACTTGATCTCCTGTAAGAGTAAGAAGCAAGCGGTTGTGGCAAGGTCAAGTGCAGAGGCTGAGTATAGATCCATGGCACATGGTGTCACAGAACTTCTTTGTATTAGATCTCTTCTGAGTGAGATTGGGTGAAAGCAGAGGAACCTATGATGTTATACTATGACAATCAGGCTGCAATCAATATTGCCCACAATCCAATTCAGCATGATAGGACAAAACACATTGAAGTTGATAGACACTTTATAAGAGAAAGGGTAACAACCGGAGAAGCCTGTTTGCCTTATGTCTCTTCAGAGTTGCAATTGGCTGATGTTCTCACTAAAGAGGTGGCAAAGAACAAGCTTGAATATGATCTACGCAAGTCGGGAATGTGTAACATTTACTCCCAACTTGAGGGGGAGTGTTGAAAATTAATCAATTTTATGATATTTTTATGAGTAGATGTTTTATGTTAGTTGTTAGATAGGAGGTGGGGACCACGGTAGTTATGTGAGTCCAAATTTTATTATGTTTTCGTGTCTCGCATATGTTGTTTTGTGTCTTGTCGCCCTATAAGGGCATAATTGTCTTTGTAATGCTCTATTATTTTTAGTATAAATAATAAGTGAAGGGAGCGGCCAGATTATTGCTCTCCTTTCTTTTCAACTTCTCTTCTTCTCTTCTTCTCCTTCTCTCTTCCTTCTTTCTTCAAGAAACTCCTTTTATTTCATATTTTATAATTCAGCAAGCTTTCTACTTATATCATGATTAAATTGGACCGAAAACTACTTTCAGACTTAAACCTATGACTCTTTTAGTAAATAGACAACATTCAATTTCAAACCAACTTTACCAATAGATATAATATAAATTTTATGTAGATACGAGCATATATATTTAACTATTACTAGATTTGACAGAAATCTGAATCCAAATTTGATCGAATTATATATAGAGAGAACTCAGTTCACCCTTAATAGGATAGAATCATAGAATCGAATTAGAATTTGGACAAATTGATACAATTTGCGGCCCTAATAAGCCCATACCTAAAACTGGATCAACGATTTGTTCCATATCAGGATCCCATGACTCAAAACACAAAACCCACATCCATAATCCATTACCAGCCAATCCATAAATATTGAAAACATAATAAACAATTATTACATCTTTCCATGAGCCTTGCCAAAACCAATGCTTAAAAGTACGAAGTGCAAGCATACATGTGTGAATAAGTGCTAGATGCTCAATACAAACTATATACCCTAAAAAGGTTTACCAAGGCACGAGGATACTAATTCAACAGGTACTTGAATATTCAATGCATATTTAACCTTGAATTTAGAGAAGGTATGATGCACAAAAGAAAAATTACCAGTCTGTACGTGCCAGGCTTAACCACTCTACCCACATCAATGAAATCAAAAAGCAACTGCAATGGACCAAGAGAAAAGCATCAGTCAAATTGAGCCAAGAGAAGATGCAATGAAGCTTCTAACTGGAAAATTTCCACTCATAACCATCTCAAAGAAGTGGTGACCACCCACCATCTCAAAGCAAAGTAATTAACACAACTGATAGAACTAAAATGCACCACTCTCTTCAGTCTTTAAGCCACTTCTTTTATCAGAAAGATGCAAAAGATGTAGAAAAAAACTATAAAACTGAAGATACTTTGGCTCATCGTAAACTCATTGAAGTGTTCTTTGTCATCTCCAGAAATTAGCATCAGTAGAGTACCAACATTTTTTTCTATTTTTATGAATATTTTTTTCTTTTTTGGGAACAGGCAGACACAATTTCCTTTCTTGAACATATGCAAAAGCATACAAATGCTACAATATACCTGCAGGTTGTCAGACTTCAGAAAACGACGACCACGACGACTTCCATCTGGCATCCGGACAAGAAGAGTCACAGCATTCTCATCATCTGAAGGAGGTTCTTGAGGAAGAGAAGCTTCTTTGGCAGCTATAAGTCTCTCAAATTCCTATTATTCATGACAGGCATGGTCAAACACTACTTAAACCAGACAAAAAAAATATAAACTAGTTCATTTCCCTTCCAAAGAGGAGCTCTCTTTCCTTTCAAGAAGGCACTATCACACTAGGTACAATTTCGTAACCAATATCAACAAATGGAAATTAGAAGTTAAGATTATCTAAATCGTTGAAGACAAAAACAAGATGCAACTACAATCACAATGTGAGTGGCAAACCATATCTTAGGCACCAGAGAGTGATTGAGAAGTTTAGAAAAATTTTAAGTAATATAACCATCGGAAATTTAAGCAATATAGGCAACTATAAAGTACAAATTTGGCCAGTAAGCATTCCAAAACCAAAATTCTTAACTGCACAGAACTGCAAGCTTGTCATCACTCAACATGCCCTAAAGTAAGAAAATATTTAAAATTTTGAATATAGGAACTAGTTTGCCCTTCTCTTCCTACATAGTTTGCTTGGTGCTTTCCGATTTCAGCAAAGCATCTTCATCTTTTAGAGGAGTGGCAAGTTGCAAATATGACTAGGAAAGGGAAAGTCTGCTGGTTGGCTGTCCCAGCTGTGGTTACATGGGCTATATGCCTATATGGTATGGAAGGAACACCAGAATTTTTTAGGAGAAATCATCAAGAGAATCAGGGGTGATTAATCTTGAAGTAGAAGTTTTAAAAAGTTGACTATCTGGACACAATGTATTTAAGGATGATATATTCTCTGCTTCTTTTTTGGGGGTGGATTTATTTGGGGGTCCTTAAAAGGCATATACATGTACAACATCTTGCTGTACAGGACCATACTTTTGAAATATAATACATTATACTCCTTTCAAAGGAAACAAAAATGATGTAATTTTAAGAAGTACAATCATACAATGACCCAAGACAACCAAATAACAAAGGAGACACTCGATACCCAAAAATGAGAACATTATACGAGAAGATATACAGAACATCATCATGTTTTTGAAAAAGATGAGGTCTTGTTGTATTAATGATCAAAAATGTATATGACACCCTCTGTACAAAGAGATTCCGTGTTATGGGCCCGAGCGTAAGATCGCGTCACGGGTCGTTCCACGGCAGGAACCCCTGATCTTCCCTTGCCTTTGGCCTTGCGCACAGACCCTATTTTGCYTATCTAGTGGGTGATTTRTCCAAGAGACCACCCGAACTCTCCCTTGGGGTGATTTGTCCAAGAGACCACCCAAACTCTCCTCACTCTTTTCTTGGCTGGAAAACTGAATAATGTTTTAT